>JAKOGI010000137.1:840000-1099591 GCA_029747015.1 Carnegiea gigantea | reverse complement strand
ATATATATATATATATGTATATTTGTGTATATATATATAAATAAGTGTGTATAATTATGTATATATATATATGTATGTATATATATATGGATATTTATATATATATATGTTTATGCGTGTATATGTTATATATTAATTTCTTAATATATATTTACTAATGTGACCTTTGAAGGTAGAAGCTTATGATATATGTACTAACAAGCATTATTTATAATATTTGAACTTTTTAACGTAATTGATATATCGCGTTGCTTCATATCAATCTCATTTAGTGTAACTTGTCTTAATTTTAGCCATCTCAAAATAAGTCGTTGTGAGACACTCTTATCTAAATCTTCGGATTTGTATTTATTTGTTGGCAAATAGCAACACGCAAAGACAAAAAATTGTACATGAGAGTAATGTGCTGATAATGAGCAAATTATTCTAACATATAATACAAAGGGAATGTTTAATGCTTTGAGTTGAATTAAGATGGGATGAACTTATGACACACTAGTTGACTAAAAACAAATAATAATAATAATAATAATAATAATAATAATAATAATAATAATAATAATAATAATAATAATCTATGGTATGATAATTGCAGTCTTTCCAAAACCCTAGAATGGTGCAATAAGAGTAGTTTGCGGGATTTGGTGTGTTCTTAACCATAAAAAATATTTATGCATTAAATCAAAGCCATCGATTTTAAATTAAGATATTTCTTTATTTTATTTGAAAAATCCTCAATGATTTCGGATATACATGATAAAAAATCGATGACAATCAAATTATTTATGAAAAAAATTTGGCACTTATATTTATTCGCTAAATTGAAATCGTAGATTTTAGCTTAAAAACCCACCTTATCTAAGTAAAATACCCATTTACAATTTTATTTTTTTAAAAAAATCACTCATAATTTCATTTATATTTGGTAAAGAATACATGATAATTATATTATCTGAAAAAATTCAAGCAGTTAAAAAAGGTGATAATCTTTAGGAAAAACTTAAAATGCTAACTACAACGGTAGTGATTTGCAGGATTTGATGTAATTTAAGTCATAAAAATTAGGCAATTATATTTATTCATTAAATCTAAACCATAGATTTTAGTTTAAGAAAACACCTTATGTAAGTAAAATACCATTTATAATTTTTATTTTTTAAAAAATCTCTCATAATTTCAATTATATTTGATAAATGATACATGATAATTCTATTATCTTTAAAAATTCAAGCAGTTAAAAAAAGTAATAATCTTTAGAAAAATCTAAAATGCTAGCTACAATGGGAGTAATTTGTAGATAAAAATTAATCATCTATTAAATCTAAGCCTTCGATTTTGTATCTTATCTGTCTGTCTATCTACACTATATTAATAACAATATTTGGAAAACCCTAAAATACTAACACGAGAGTGATTTTGCGGGACTTGGTGTAATCTTAGTTGTAAATAGTATCAACTCATTAAATCCAAACCCTTGATGCTAAAGTCTTTTTAAAAAAAAGTTGTAACTGTCGTCTATCTCCAGGCGAAATATTGCTTTATTTTTATTTCTTTTTTAAAACAAAATTTAGAGGAATTAACTACATACTCTCCATATTTTCGATTTCACGTGATACGTGAATATTGGGACTTTAGATACTTTCGACTGTTGATTCTGTGCACGTCTCTTTCTCCCGTCAAAGCGTGCACACACACACACTCGCTCTCCCTCCCTCCCTCCCTCCCACTCTCTCTCTCTCTCTCTCTCTCTCTCTCTCTCTCTCTAAAATTGATTTCCTCAATTTATTTTGAAATCGCTTCTCTAATATTCTTTCTTCCCTAATTTTCTTTGATAGTCACCCTTTAATTATTTATTAGATGAATTTTTCAAAATCTTTCGGCTAATTTGTTTGGGGATTTATGTGATACATAGGTGCAAGAAAAACAAGAAAATACAAGCAATAATCAAGAAGCAATGGAGCTATACAAAGACTAGAAGAACATATGAAAATCTCTTTTTTCTTTTGCTTTCAGTTCTTGGGATGAATCTACCAGCATTGTGTGATGGTGTGATTGCTTCTACTTCAGTTCATTTATTAATTTTAGTTTTGTGCCTTCTGAATTTTTGTTACTATTAGCAATTCTTTTCTGGTTGTATGTTATCAAGGCTTTGGATTTTTTTAAACTTCTTTTTATTTTTTAAGGTGTAGGAATGACAAATAAAATAGTCACGATAATGAAATTTTGGAGGGGAGCGGTTGATTTGTGAAGTCAGACATTTTGAGAGGAAGGATAATAATACGGTGTATTGATTTAGAAGGGGGCAATCGACTTCAGAAAATTTAATTTTAGTTAAAGGGTATTTTGACCCCGAAGGTGGCATCGATGGATTCATTCGGAGTTTTGAGCTCCATTTTGTCTTTTCTTTTTGACGACTAATTGTATAGCATGTTTAACATGATGAGCACTAAATAGAGGTTTTGGGAGTTAATATTTGTGGAAGGACTTGAAGCATTGTATTACTATCTAATAGGAACTTCAAGTGCAAATAAGTGTCCTTTGAGGATTTGGATGAATAATTAAATCAACCGGGAAGGGGAAAAAACAAATAAAGGAATATAATCTATTTTTGGAAAATGATGCCTTCATCTTAGCATAAATTGCTATTTCTTTTAAAATATTATTGTGAAAAAACTAAAATAATAAATTTTAAAGGCGCATACAGTTTAGTATTTGATGAAAGAGAATAAATTTCATCTTATGATTCTTACTATTGCCGATAAATTTTCAAGAGATATTGCATTTGATACCGCTATATTTTTAAAAAATTCATTTCACACACAACATAAAAATAAATGTGTTATGAACAAAGTTCATCGTGATCCCCCCGGCAAAAAGTTTGTAATTTCAGTAAGATAAAAATATGGAGGTTGAGGTATAGCAATATCATCAATATGTAATTCTTAAATAGAGAATAGCAATAGAATAGGATATCTGCACCAATAAGAGCATAATTGAACAAAGTATTTGAGGTTGCTGTTTAATCAACTTAATTTAGGGGGCCTAAATTCCACCATTGATGAAAAACTTTAAGTTTGCTAATTATTTAATCCATTACTAAAAATTAGTGGTAAAGAATTAATTCTAAGTATTAGTAGTAGTAGTAATAATAATAATATTGTACGATGAGGTTACCTTCCTAGTATGCCTTTTCCAAATATTGTTTCTTTAAGCATTATACTATATATCACTATTAATTTTGATCTAGCCCCTCATTAATTAGTCACAAACAAATATTATATTTCAATCCGTACTTAGAAAATTGGGAAGGTTATCATGCATAATCTCACACTTCAAGAAAAAATTAAGAATCGTACAAATTTGGAGCAGAAGAGTATACACACAAGAAAGTCAACATGAGTGACATTTAAGACTACATGGGAGGAACTCAAGGCGCAAAGCAAGTGTGTTTTACATGGTGTTCGGAGATAGAATATAGAAAGATTAAGAGTGTTTGGTGAACAGTTTTTTGGATAGTTTTTTGATTAAAAATAGCTTTTTAGATTAAAATTAGGTATTTGATTTAATTAAAAAGCTAATTTGGGTATTTGGTAAAATCACTTTTTGGGTACAAAAAGTTAATTTGAAAAAGCTGATTCTATGAGCATTTTGAAGGAATTTTTTTGAGAATTAGCTTTTTATCTCACAACTTTATCAAAAATAACTAATCTTATCAGACAGTTCTTTGACAAATAATTAATTCAAACAGCTAATACAAACAGCTAATTCAAATAACTAACAACTAACAACTAATATAAATAGCTAATAGGTAACAGTTATTTGTCAAATAGGACCTAAAACGAGTTTACTTTAAGTGAGATCATTTCAATAGAAAAATAGAATAATGAAAGAGGGACTATTATTGAAGTCTTCATTAATCAATATTAATTAATTATATTTGTAAGAGCAAAAAAAAATCTAAACTATTATAAAAGAAGTACAACAAAATTATATTTATCTCATGAAACTAAGTTTTAAGGATGTATTACATGTAAAAGAACAATTACCCACTAGAGTCACTTACATTTTTTTTTCTTTTTCCTTTTTTTTGGGGAAACAGTTGACTACTTAGCCAAGTGGACACATGCAAATACAAACGATTATTGAAATTCTCATTAAAACCAGCTGGTTTTCAGAAAGCAAAATGCTTTGCGATTTGTCTAACAATGCCCAATGGCCAATAGGTTCACGGATTGTGCGGCCCCAGAAATTTTTGATATGCTCTACTTGACAGTTTGACTTCCTGCAGGTTAGGATTAAAGCAACCTCAGTAAGTTAATAGTTATTGGACAATCCTGATTTTCGTTCCATTTTCCTTCTTTTTGCCTAACACAAACTTAAGCACTGACGAGTGATTAAGTCCTCACAGTCCCAAGATCAGAGATAACAATAAAAATAATCACATCAAATGATACTTCTTTTAAATTCAATCTCAATCAATCGATAAGATTGTGAGGTTTATGCCCAAGATAAGATACTAGTGATAGATAATTACTTTTCATCAAATTCGTCTCCTAAAGGCTCTTATCCACCAAAGAAGAATCATAGAGGAATGACTCTACTCACCACTTTTAATTAAAGAAATAAAGATGTAGAGATTTCAGTAGGAGAAAATGGTTATTTGTCTTTCCGTTTATGATTCAAATCAAGTTGAGTTTATACGGAGGTAATGGGGTCTATAAATACCCAAAATGGAGGGGATTAGCTGCTATAATAGTAGGACAGGTGTACCAATAGGGAAATTATAAATTATCTTAGGAAAATAAATCAAATTACTAAGATAATTATAACCAAGATGAGTTATATTTTTTTAGGATTCTTCCCCCTCCTACTGGAAGGTTTCTAGAAGGCTCTGCACCTCCAATAAGGGCCGCACCATTTAGCCAATTTTTCTTGGTCTCAAAGACAATAGCCGTACTCTCATCAATTAAGGCTAAATTGCAAATTGCTCTAAAACTAAAATTTTGTACACATTCTACATATTTGGGTCATTTCTCCTAATAATGGAACCCAGTGCCAAATTTTAGTACATGCGGCTAAAATAGACATCTTAGCTAATTAGGAAAACTTGGCCTTGCCTCGTTTGGGCTTCATTTGGTATAATTTAAACTTGACTCAAATTCAGCAAGTTTTTTCGATAAAAACTAGCACTGCATAAGTTGGGGTTTTTGTCACTTTAGGGAATCAAATGCAACCCAACTCGATATTTTGTTGCATTATCCTAGAGTTAACTCTCTAAGATTCCCAACAAAGCATAGATTAGCCCAATTGAATATCGATTGGTTTGTGAGAAGCCAAGTCAATTCTCAGTGCAATGTTGGAGTGATGGCCATCCTGTCCAAGGGAAGTTGGCTTAGGCATTGGTGCGGATAAGGTTGTATCCAAGAATTGGATTGCGACTTTGTATGCATCAACTTCTCTCTCTTGAAAAGGATCTGCCCTTAAATAATTGGGATTAAAATTCTTCAACACCAACCTTGCATGCCTTTTACCATTCTTGGGTTTGAAAACACCCAAAGTTCTAAGGACCCCTCTTCTCTTGAATATGTAGGAGTTGTTGATGATCTTTGCTAGAACATCAAAGCAATGAGTAACTCTCCTGGGTCTCATGAGCTCATTGAAGATCTCAACATACTTATCAAAAGATAACTCAAACTCATCATACTCAAGAGAAGTGTCACTTATGGCTTGATTATCCGCATAAGGGCTTTTTCCTGACACCATTTTGATGGGCAACGGGACCTTGGGACGGGTTCTTTCGGGATTTCAACCTCAAGCTCTTGGTGAGCAATAAAGATTCTACTCCCTCACTTGTGTTTAGCTTCACCATTAATAACGTAATTTGAGGCTTGCTCTTACTAGTGGTACACTCTTCTTATGTTTCACTCTTGTAGGGGTTTTTCTTATTTCTCTTTCCCGATTTAGCTTTGTGAGGTTTGGATGGAGGTAAAAAGATCAATGTGAGGCTTTTGCCATTGTGTTTGAGTGAATAAGTATTAGCATACCCATCATAAAGCACATAATTATCATACAACCATGGTCTATAAAGAAACAAATGACATGCATCCATAAGGAGGATATCACACAATACTTCACCATAACAAGGATCAATTGAGAACGAAATTAGAAATTGTCTTAAAGTGGTTACCTCATCGTTCGATCTTAACCATTGAAGAGAGTATAGAGTAGGATGCTCCTTAGTGGGGATTTATAGCTTGTCAATAAGTGCCTTAGAGGCCACATTAGTGCAACTATCACTATCTATGATTAAGCCACAAACCTTGCCTCCAACAGTGCACTTTGAATTAAAGATTTGTTCAATTCGACTATCGTCATGAGGAACCCTTCTGACATGAAGTGACCTTTTGATCAACAATAATTCTCCAACATCGAGGGTCACTAAGGTAGAAACATCATTTTTATCCTCTTCTTCACTTAACTCTTCCTCAATGGCTCAAATCTCTTCTACCTCCTTGATCACGATGGTCTTTCTATTGGGACTATCTACTTCAAAATGCCTAAAATCATGACACTTAAAATATTTATTTCCTTCCAACCTTTTAAGTGGCTCACTGGCAATTCCGTTATCCTTGTCAAGAGCTTTGACTTATGGCGGTGGAGTTTTAATTTCACTGTGAGTGCAGAGACTTTTAGTAAAGGAGGTGTGAAAGGACTTTTTATCCTTAAGTTGCTTGTCAACTTTGATAGTTAGGTGACACACATCATTAAAGGACAAGTAGGTTGTAAATCCATCTTGTCAGCAATGTTAGGAGATAATTCTTCAATGAACCTAGCAATTTTGAGCCCGGGCTCTTCATCCAATCCAACCCTCATTTGAAGTTAATCAAACTTGCTAATGTACTCTTCTACCTTTAGTATAGAGAGGGAGTCTTGAGGTAGAGTTCTTCTTTGTAAGAAGGGGGTAAGAATCTTTTCTCCATATGCTTTTTGAGCTTGGACGAAATTTTGACTTTGAACTTGGCTACTCTAACGCTACTCTTCTTTAAGTGCTCACACCATAATGAAACATACCCTTTCAATTTAAGAATGGCCAACTTGAAGGACTTTTCATCATTGTAATCTTTGAGCTCAAAGATACTTTCCAGGGCTTGAACCCAATCAAGATAGTTCTCCAGGTTCAGATCGCCATCAAATTTCAGAGTCTCACCGTTAAGATCTTTAACGTCATCCCTTGGATGTCTTCTTCTTCTAGGCCTGATTTCTCATCATTAAAGTCTTCATGAGATGAAGGGTATGTGAAGTCAATAGGGCTAACATGATAGCCTCATCGGTAAGGGTTTCACTATACGGATCCCCTTACTTGTTTAACCTCTTGAGTGAGATCCCTCACTTATTTTTGAAGCTCTACAAGGGTCCTACCTATCTCATGAGTTTGCTTTGGAGAAATGCTCTTGGTGTGAGAAGCATCTCCCTCACCGACCATGATAGTAATTTGTAAGGTGTGTAATAGGTGGAAAAAATGAAAATTGGGGAAGCACGAACATGCATGCTAGACGCGGCACATACAAGAAAATAGTGAAAATGAGGAGGCACGATCGTGCTCAGTGGCACGGGATGGTCATGTCAAATCTTTGAAACAAGGATGGAAGTGCAGGAAAGGTGGCACAATCATGCCAAGCAGCATGGGTAGGCCGTGCCAAATCTCTGTCTGGGTATTTTTTGATGGGCTTTTTGAGAAAACTTTTTGTGGAGTTTTAGGGATGTGTTTTGGTTAGAGATTGTGTTTGGGCTATAATTAAGGTTTTTTGTGGACTCATGAGGGTTGATGAAGGTAGGTAAATAAAGTTATATTTTAGGAGTGAAAATAAAAAGGTAGTGAGGTGTTTGAGTCAATGAAGGTTTTGATTCAATAACCACCCAAAGGAAGCTCTAGATTTGATACCAATTTGTTAAGTGATGAAATTCTCAAACTCCCAAGATAAAATACAATAACGAAAATAATCACACCGAAAGATGCTTCTTTTGGATTCAATCTCAACCAATCGATAAAATTATGAGGTTTATGCCCAAGGTAAGACACTAATGATAGATAATTACTTTCCACCAAATTTCTCTCGTAAAGGCTCTTAGCCACAAAAAAAGAATTCTAAAGAAAAGATTCCACTGATCACTCTTAATTAAAGAGGTAAAGATATAGAGATTTTAACGAGAGGAAATAGCTATTTATTTTTCCATTCATAATTTAACTCAAACTGAGTTTATATAGAGGTGCTGAGGTCAATAAATATCCAAAATGGAGGGAATTAGTTCTTACAATAGTGGGGCAAGTGTACCAATAAAGGGATTATAAATTATCTTACAAAAATAAATTAAATTACTAAGATAATTACAACCAAGGTGAGCAATATTTTTTAAAGATTCTTCCCCCTCTTTCTAACAGGTTTCTAGAAGGCTCTACACCTCCAATGGGGGCCCCACCACTTGGAAAAATTTTCTTCGTATGTGTAGAATCACCCCCATACTAATTAATCTCAAAGATAGCAGTTGTACCCTCCTTAATTAAGGTCAAATTTTAGATTGCTCCAAAACTGAATTTTCTGCACACTCTGCACATTTGGGCCATTTATCCTAATATTGGAAAACAATACCAAATTTTAGCACAAGGGGCTAAAATAGACATCTTAGGGAATCAGTAAAACTTAGGCTTTTCGTGTTTGGGCTTCATTTGGCAAGATTTAAATTTGACGCAAATCCAGTAAGTTTTTCCAACAAAAATCATTTAGGGAATCAAAATGCAATCGAACTTGGGATTTTATTGGATTATCCTAAAATTAACTCTCTAAGATTCCCAACAAAGTATAGATCGCCCCAATTGAACATTGATTGGTTAGTAAGAAGCCAAGTCAAACCCGAGTGAAATGCTAGAGTGGTGACCGCTTTGTTTAAGGAAAGTTGACTTGGACTTTGGTGTGGATGAGGGTATAGCCAATAGTTAGGTTGGAGTTTGGTATGCCTCACTTTTTTTTCCCCTCATGACTATTGTAAAATTTAGGTCACTACATTAACCAATAATTTAGGTAATTAAAAAACTAACTTATGAAAACCAAAATCACGCATATATGGAGAATAAGCACAAAAAAATTCGAAACTAGAAACATGAAAACTGAATTAAAAAATCAGTTCATCAGTTTGATTTTTTCTAAAAAGCTAGCGAATCGAAAAATTGGTCCAGTGGTGATTCCGGTTTCGATTCGGCCGGTTGAAATTCAGCGAACCACACGGTTAACCGGAACCAAACTTCACTTATTTAAAAAGTATTAAATCATACATTAGTCAAATATAGATTTTATTATTGTAGAAAGATAAGACTAAATATATAATATTGTGAAAATTAATATTTAGTATTAAATCAAATAAAAAAAGTGTGAAAATTGGAAATTAACAACTTGGATTACTGGTTAACCGGTAACCGAATCGAAAATCTAGTTAATCAAACCAAAAAATTGGTTAATCAGATTTTTTAGTTCAGTTATGGTTTGTTTTTTTCCAAACCGAACAATTTAGTTAACCTAAAAGTAATTAAACATCTCTCTGGGGCTTAATCTAACTAATAGGAAAAGCAACATACATGCTAAATAATTTAATGTATAAAATAGTACATTAGGTTAACTCATACAAAAATTCCAGTTTATGGTGAAGAAAGCAAAACTAAAAGTTTCACCGTTTTTAGTATCGAGGTCCAATAATAGAAGTGTGATTTTGCACCCTTTTTATTACTAATGTTAAATTTTAAAGAAAATTAACAGGAAAAAAATCAGTAGAATCTATATAAATATATCTAAAATTGAGTGACTCCATATGCTTTTGCCAAGTGTCTTAATTTTAATGGTTAGGATATTAACTCTATGTAAGTCATTTTCCCTTGTAACTTGCATATAATTAATTCTTTTGTTTTCATACATTCTGTAATCAATTATTGAGAAGTTAAAAAGTGACACATTAATAAATCAAAAAAATTAACAAATAAAAAATTATTTAATTAATACAAAAGCCTCAACAATGAAAGTAACATCTTACGTTAAGTGTTTACAATTTTGAATATTGACATATTGTTTGGCTCAACTCTTGTATCACAAGGGTAATAGTTCTAGTTTCTTTTAAAAATGAGTGAATTTAGTATTCATATTTCACATAATATCGTACAACATAATGTTAGGGATCTCTAAAATTATAACCAATTTTCTTTTACTAACGTGCAATACGAGTAAGGTCAATTGTATTGTCATGGTGTCATACTTTCTCAAGTAATCACATTTAGACAAAACAACAGATAGAGAAATCCTAGGGAATAAATCTATTCTTAGGCCTTCAATAATCAGGTTAAGCTTTTGTTTGAGTTGGTTATTGAATATGGTATCAGAGTCTTTCTGATTAAGAGACCTTTAGTTTGAATCTCAGCAACCCCCATATTAATTTATTGTACAAGGTAGGGGGAGCATTTATAGCAATTACGCTTCAAGCCTAAGGCATTCGTTATGAGGGACGTGTTAGAGTATAAAGTACAAACCTATTGCTAAGCCTTCAACTATCAGGTTAAGCTTTTGGTTCATTTGGTTCTTGAATGCTACTAATAGTTGTTCAATTTGAAGAGTGGTTAGCAATTTGGATTGCTAATTATTTATTGAGTCTGGATGTTTGTTATGTCTGTGTTTTAGCTATTAACAAATAGTTGCCTAGATATATGATTATATAGGTGCTTGTATAGTTAACCAACAAGTTAGTTGATGAATGCAAACTAACATAAAAACTTGCAAAAATATAAAACTAACAACTACAGTTTATAACGTAAACAATTATGATTTTTTGGGAAAAATAGGATCCTTGAACATCAAACACAATTAGACACATTAATGACCTTTTTTCTCCCTGTTTTGTAGGTTTTGTGTGAATCTAATTCCTTTTTTCATAACATGAGAACTCTAGCCACCTCAACTTCCTCTAGTAATTTAGGGGTTGCCGTCAATCATAACTAGTGATGGTCAGCTCCAATTTTCTTCTCTTTTCACGTTCTATTTAGGTTATAAGTAGATTTACTATTAGACTTGTATCTCTTTTCAACGAATTCTGATGTAGATTTTAGTCTTCTAACCTTGGTGTGAGTTTGGGTGCAGGTTTGTCATTTGGCCTTGGTATAAGTTTTCATAGAATAGGAGATATTAAATTGTAGAAGATAGTTGGATCTTACTGCATAAGACTTGCTTGTTTTGAAAGGAAACTTCTACCATGACGATCTTCTTTTAATGCATACTCTACTAATGTAAAATAGATATTTGTATCATGCTACTGCAGCTAATCGATTTTTGGAAAACACGCATGCACTGATGTCATGGGCAAGAAAGATGGTTTGGATTTGGGATTCTTAAAACATATATTTGTGATTTTCAACAGCGGAAAAATTAATTTAATCATCCTAAATATGTTAGCAAAATAAATATTGCATGTACACTAACATAACATTGTGCAATTAAATGGAAATGATCACCATGAATGTAGGGTTTTAAAAATAAAAAATTAACATGAACCAATCACAATTAATTGGCATAGTTTCAGTATTTTTTTTCATTTCAAATATAATTTCTCCAATGAATAAAATAGTAAGATCTTACATCTGCAATTTACATTTATAAAATAATAGATATAGACAATTAAAATTTTGAATATACCATTGAGATAAATCTGTGTAGAGGTGTTATTCTATATATGTATGTATGTATGTATATGCATATGTGTGTGTGTATATATATGTATGTGTGTGTATATCGACATTATATCATATGAGAACTAGGGGTCCAGATAAGAGATGAGAAGCGTTGATCCAAGCCATTCAATTTTAATCCGAAGAATAGAATTGCACCATGTCAGCATGAATGCTATTCCAAACCCCCACCATCCTTCCAGCATTCCCGACCTCCACGCCTAATCCAGAAGCTCCTACACCTAGTAGACAATCACCACCGCACCTTCAATGCTAGCACACCGTCGACGCCACAAGACTCATCGACAGACGGCGAACGTCGTGGAGGTCTCGGCATCTGACAAGCCAAGGCTCCACTTCTAGCTCTCTGCCATTCCTTTGGCTCCTACTGTCGCACCGACCTCCACCACACCGAACGTTTGTCCCTTCTACGTCGACAGGGGGTTGATATGACCTTGTTTTCACTCTTTTCTAGCAGGGTTTCGTTTTACACCAGTGGCTTCACCGCCGAAAATTGAATGGGTCAGTGGTTGTTTGGACATAGAAGCGAGAAGGCCACCAAAAACACTCTGACCATTGTTGACAACCACATCAGTAAGCGGCCAAATTCCGACCGGTGGTTGCCGTTGCTGGAGGTTTGGCCACCCCCCCCCCCCCCAAAAAAAAAAAGACCATCAAACGGCTAAGTGATACCATGCTCCACCCACAACATCGTGGAAAAAGGCGGCCACTGGTAGGCTCACCGGCCGACAACGAATGTCGAGCGAATCCATCACCAGCTAAAGAGCCTCGTAGGGGCAGCCATGCTCCACGATGACTAAGGTTCCAACAACAGGAGTGACGATGGTCAGGCAACAATGAGAGGGAAATAAAAATTAGGAATTTTTTTATAGTTCAGATAAATCTTTGTCGTTGGATTATAAATTAAGGGCCCAGATACAAACTTCTCATCTCTCATTTTAAACCTACTTCTCACCTGATATGTCCTATATTTGTATGTGTACACACACATATAGATACATACATATACATATACATATGCATACACACATCTACATACACACACACACACACACACACATATATATATATATATATATATATATATATATATATATATATATATATATATATATATAACACAGACAAACACACACGTGCGCACATGCACATGCACATGCACACGCAGTCGCGCGCTCACACATATATATCACTACAAAAGCACAACTCTATTTTGATGGAAAAAGCGACATGCAAGGGAACGCATCACGCAATCCAACGGGAATTACGAAAAATTGACAGAATTTACATTTTCCGACAGGTATCACATTGGGAAAAATAGGCATTGGAAATATAGAAAATTTCAATGGAATTTCGACGAGTTTTCATAATCTGACAGAAATCCCTTCGGAATCATTATTTTTAAGCAAATTGTTAATTAATTTTAAAATTTATAAGTTAGCTAGTGATTTTTGCGGTGGTGTTTTCCAGCGCGCAGCTGTCGTTGCCACCGTGGATGTCTCACCACCAGCCTCCGATCAAAGGTCCTTTTGGGAAGTTGTGGTTTGTTCTTGGAAAGCTAGGTGACACTAAATATTTTGTTTAAATTTGTATATTTTATAATGTGTACATGAAGTAGGTTAATTTGGATAAACGAAATAATTTTGTTACATTTATTTTTTATAGTATATATGTTTAATTAATTTAATATGCTTTGTTGGGTAAATTATGTATATGGAAAATTGTTTTTGAAATACGTGAATATAAAATGTTACGTAAATAGTTTAAATTTTACTTTGATTTTTTAGTAGTTTAATGCATGAAAGTGTGATTAAGTAGATGAACTATGTCAAATGTAGCTTAAAATTTTTTGAATAAGATTAATAAGGTTAAGTAATTAATTTAATTAATTAAATGTAATTATGATAGTATAAAATAATTAATTTGGTTAAGTAAGTATATTTAGTCAGCTTGATATATGGCTTAAATTAAACTAGTTTCGTTAAGTAAATATACATAGTTTGGTATGTTTAGTTGGTTAACTAAATAAATTTAGTTATTAGTTTGATATGTTTAGTAAATTTGTGTATGATTTTTGTTAAATTTATATATTTAATTAGTTGGAATGAAAGTTCATATTTTTGTTTCTATAATTTAGCTAGAAGAATTGTGTGAAAGGATGATGCTCATTTGTGTGTAATTTAAAAAAAATAATGATAAAAGCTTGTATGGAATTGAAGATATTAGTGAGATTGTTCCAGTAAAATGACTGAGCCGTGCAATTAAATAACAGCATGGTAGTATGTTAATGAAATGTAGTCTAATTATGGTATGAATACATTTTCGTGTGAATAAAAGTGTATATATTTCCCCCTTTTAATGTTTGTAGATACCTAGTCAGATGCAACATATTTGAAAATAAATTTTTATATTTAAAAAAAATTGTGATTATAATGGACATAAATTTTAAGGGAAATGCTTGTTTTTATTAATTGGTATTGAGCTATGGTTTATTTGTGACGGGCTTTAGATGGACCCAAAAAAAAAAAATGTTGAAAGGTTGAAAAAAGCTGCTATTGTTCATGTTCCTATCGCAAGCTTGGCATCATATTTTGTCGATTGAAATGGGTTTTCATCGCCTTTACCTATAAATATTTGTGTACTTGTGCATTGTGTTAATATTCATGGATATGTTTGTATCGAAAATTCTAATTTCTGATGTACTAGAATCGTGGCAAATGGTTACATTTATTTCTAAACGATCACTACTGAAACTAATTGTAATATATGTAACAATTAATGCTACCATATTAGGTAAATATGGATATTTCATTGCATTGTCGATTGATGTATAGGAGGAGAAATCTTGTTGGGCATGGGCTTAGAGAAGAGTGGTAAGAGTGAGTAAATATTTCTGATAGATTTGCACCAAACCAAGAGGATGAGGTGAAAGACCAAGCTTATGGTGAAGAAGGTTTAGAGATTTCTGAAGAGGTAAGGATCAGGTCATTCACGCCAAGCCAACTCGGGCTCTGATGAGCAGAACTCCCAGGATAATAATGAGAATATCATGTATCTCTATGATTCTGATTAGTTGATCAAGTTATAGACCGAAAGTGTTCATAGCTTTATATGAACAACGTCAAATTTAACACTTCATGTTTTTAGACATTGCTAACGTAGTTACAATAAAAAGTGAATGTTATTTGTATGGTTTGTAGCACTTTTTAAAAATATATTATTGGTATATTTGGTTAGAATTTTACAAAAAATTTGTTTTATTTAAATTTTTGTTAAAAAATATTTTTATTATTTAGATAGAAAAAAATTTTCAATGTAACTAAAGATTTCACAAAAAATTCAGACGACAATTAATTTTTTTCGTAAAATTTTTAAAATAAAATTTCATTGCCTAAGGGATGTCTGGCAGAAATACCGTTGGACAAAAATATTCACAGGTTTTTTCATCACGGCGTGAATTATGCTTTCCATTGGACTTTGACCCTGTTCTTTGCATAAGTATATTACAGGTGTAGAATGGAAACGAATGAGAAAAAGTGGATGAAAGCGAGTAGAAGTGATTTGTTGTATATGGGAATGGGAAGAAGTGGAAAAGCGTGGGAAGAAGTGAGAAGGAGTGGGACGAAATTGGAGGATTGATATTAGTTAATTTCTTTTGTATATTGAAGAAATATTATTTATGTTTTGCGTTGGTAATCAAACGTTCATTATTCGTGACATAAATTTCAGATGTGTTGTTTTGTCATATAGTAAATAAAAATGCTATATTTTTCGCGCTGGTGACCAAATTTCGTTATTCTTAACCAAATATTCGTTATTCATGACACAAATCCATTATATGTGATAGAAATTTCAGATGTGTTAAAATTTTTTTTTGTATATTAAAGAAATATTTTTAATTTTTGCGTTGTTAACTAAATATTCGTTGTTCGTGACACAAATTGCAGATATCTTATTTGGGTGGTCTATTTATGAAATTTAATTTTTTTTGTTCTTAACCAAATATTAATTATTCGTGATACCAATTGCAAATGTATTAATTTTTATGTATATGGAATAAAAAATTTTTAACTTTTTGTGTTGTTAACTGAAAATTCCTTATTTGTGACAATTACTGTAGATATATTATTTTTTCTTTGTATCCATGAAATGTTTCAGTATTTGCATTAGACGTAGAAAAAGTTACAAAATAAAATAGCAATAACATATCCTATCCTACCCTTATCCAAATATAATCTTGAGTTTCTAACACATTATCTCAAAAAATCTACCTTTCCCCTTAATAACATTCTAAACACTCGGCCTATTTCTCAAGCCCGTCGTGACTGTCTTCCTCTTCTCACTCAGACTTGCCTAGCAGATTGTTGACTGGTCGCTGCGGAGCCATCCTCACCGTCTTATGGTGTGTCATGCCGGACCGTGGTCGTCGTTGTGCCTGCGTCGTCGTGCAATCGTCCTCACTCAGAACTGCTGCTGCCCGCTGTCGATTGCTCCTTGGTGTTCAATTTGTATTCGTCAGCCGCTGCTGCCTGCCGTCAACTGCTCGCTGCCTGCCGTTACTTACTATTGTATGTCTCTCGCCGCCGAACCTTCAACGCCCTTTCCCGAATATAAACTGACTGATCGCCGCCATGAGGCTAGTAGATCTAGTGCTATCTAGTTTTTTTTTTGTTGAATTATCAGCAAATTGGTACCCAAAAAAAATTCTTCAATATGCAGAAAAAAATATCTACAAGTTGTTTCACGAATAACGAATATTTGGTTAGTAATGTAAAAAAAACAAATATCTCTTCAATGTACCAAAGAAAAAAAATATCTGCAATTGTGTCGCGAATAACGAATGTTTGGTTAACGCAAAAAAAAACTCTTTAATATACAGAAAAAAAGCATCTATAATTTCTGTCATGAATAAAGAATATTTGGTTAACAATGCAAACAAAAATAAATATCTGTTCAATATAAAGAAAAAAACACATCTGTAATTTGTGTCACGAATCACAAACAACGCAAAAAAATATCTATTGAATATACAAAAAAAAAAAATCTACATTTTGTGTCATGAATAACGAATATTTGCTCACCAACAAAAAAAAAAATAAATATTTCTTCAATATACATAATACATTAATTCATTTGCAATTTTTGTCACGAATAACGAATATTAATTAACAACACAGAAATTAAAAAATATTTGGTTAATTTTAATTATAAGATTTGTATACATAATTACATAAATTAGACAAGTTTTTAAAATATGGGAAGTAGTAATAGAACAACGTGAGAAGAAATGGGTATGAGTGGGTAGACGTGGAAAGGAGTGGAATTTATTTTAAAAAGTGGGAAGAAGTGGGTAATAGTGGGAAGGATCCATTAAACGAATAGTGTCTTTGTTGAAAAAATATTTCTGACGGACATTTTCCCAACGCCTTTTTGCTGTGGGATTTTCCGTCGAAAATCTACTTTTCTACGGAATTTTACTGAAATCCCATCTGAAATTCCATCAGAATAGGATTGCATTTTTATAGGTGTGTGTGTATATATATATATATGTATATATATATATGTTGAGATTGACACACACATGAGGCTTTTATTAGCTGACTACCAAAGAGGTGGCCTAATTAATAGGAGTTGCTAACCCACCATCCAGCAAGCTAATTGATGTGTAGACTCAAATTTGGCTAGACTCAAATAGGATTCCAGCATTGTAAACAGAGAAAATTATATTTTGCAACAAAAAAATCTAATTTTAGTGCGTTTTAATTGATATGAATATACCTTCCCTATAAAATTAAAAAAAAAGGCAAAAAAAGGTCAGTTGGTTAAAGGTTATCTTCTTCTACTTTTTTTTTTTTTGGGTCAGAAAGGTAAGCAGCAAAATCTAGGCAGCCGTTCTATCAAGAGTTCTCCCTAAATTATCCTCCTAGAGGACAGAAAAAAGATTCCTGTATGGGGCCACATTCCAAACAACCTTAAAATATAAGGAGTGACTAAATTTTGTCAGTCAATCAGCTATACAATTAACCTCTTTAAAAATATGATGGATAGTAACCTCGTTGCCGAATAAAATAGAAGGTGCATGCAAAGGCAAGGCAAATAGAGTTCAAGTTGTGCAGGCGGCCCAACTGAAACTGCACATATGCCGTCATCAGTCATCACCACCATCAAATTGAGCAGCCTAAATTTATTTATTTATCTATTTATTTTTTTTATTGATTGATTGATTGATTATTTATTTATTTATGTGTGTATTTATTTGTCTGCAACTTTGCAGCCCTAGTCCGTGCGCAAACTCAGGAATATCACGAACGCAATTTCAGATAAACATCATAAATTCCACACCACTTCCTTCCCATTTTGCCGCACGAATTCAGTCATCTCTGTATAAATCTCATGCCCGGTGCAGAAATACATGTTAACATTCACATGCCCTACAAAATTGCATACAACAGAAAAACCCCAAAAACAAGGGTAACGTTATGATTTTTCAGTGCTTAGGTGATGAAGTTTTCGGTCGCCAAATTGAGGCTCAGAGAGTTTAGTAAAATCAAAATTAACGAGTCTCCTTTTTTCGGGAAAAAATTAACTCGATTAGAATTAATTGTCAGAAGTCATGAATTTTATGTTTTAATGCAATAGTTTGAGCGATACTACTTTTAACTCTATTTTTGATACTTTTGATGTAATTAAAAGTCAAATCCCATTTTCTTATACAATTCTTAAAAAAATTATCAGTTAAATTAATTGAGCTGTATGTATATGCACAATAAATTATGTACAACCTTTGATGTTTGAGAAGGGTGATGAGGGAAGAAAACTACAAGTGCATGTGAGTAGGACCTCAACAAGACTTCAGCAGCTGGCAAGTCCAAAAGGACGACCCCCCATGTGCAAGATTGAACCCTAAAATCTCCCCCTCATTCAACAAAAAAGAAAAGGAAAAAAGAATAGTTTTTTATGTGGTGTTAGGAAGGCCCTCTGATGTTCAATTTGGCATCTCCCCCCGCTATTAGTTTCTGTGCTAGTGGCCCCTCTGCCACTGTCTCCAAGACCGCATAACCCCTCCACCCCATCACCCAACCCAAACGCCTTCCTCTCTATATAAGCACAACCCTTAGCCTCACCCCCCCTCCCAAAAAACATAGACTCATTCTTCTATTTCTGCCAACAATGGCCTCCAAAGCCATCTCAATTGCTTCCCTTCTTCTCATTGCCTTCAGTGTTTCCCTAGACCGTGTCCTCGGTGACTATGGAGGCGGTTGGATCGATGCCCATGCCACATTCTACGGGGGAGGGGATGCTTCTGGCACGATGGGTAAGTTTCAAAACGCATTCTAAATCAACCCAATACATTTTTTTGAACCGTATTGAGATTTGAGATCAAGTACGCGCGTTACCAAATAACGTGTTACGTACATATATATGGTCATGACCAGTTAACCCAAATATTTAAAAAAGGATGTAACAGGGGCAAAATAGGAATATTATTAATGCTTAATTTTGGAATAAACAGGGGGAGCTTGTGGGTATGGAAACTTGTACAGCCAAGGGTATGGAACGAGCACAGCAGCACTAAGCACAGCCCTATTCAACAATGGATTGAGTTGTGGAGCTTGCTTTGAAATCAAATGTAGAGCTGACCCAAAATGGTGCCTCCCTGCAAGCATTATAATTACAGCTACAAATTTTTGCCCTCCTAACTATGCCTTGTCTAACACCAATGGTGGGTGGTGCAACCCTCCTCTTCAACACTTTGACATGGCCGAGCCTGCCTTCCTCAAGATTGCCCAATACCGGGCCGGAATCGTCCCTGTCTCCTTCCGCAGGTATTTCCATCACGTCCTGATGAATGGACCGTTTCGGTCGAGTTAATTTATAGTAATAAATTGGAATAAACTTACGTATTTAAATCAAGTCACTCTAACTTTCGGACTTTTGATCATGTCACACATATATCTTGTCAAGAAAACACAATTGACATAAGTTACACAAATCATGTGATATGTGGATATCTATTCGCAACTTAATTTAGAAGATTCTAGTAAAGTACAACTCAAATTTGTACATTTTTTTTAATTTTTCTTGGTCTAGTTAGATGTGAATCTGAGTAGTCACATTTCTTACTTCTAGTAGACTATCTAAAATAGTATATAT
The DNA here is from genome assembly GCA_029747015.1 of Carnegiea gigantea. Classification (NCBI taxonomy): domain Eukaryota; kingdom Viridiplantae; phylum Streptophyta; class Magnoliopsida; order Caryophyllales; family Cactaceae; genus Carnegiea; species Carnegiea gigantea. The sequence continues at coordinate 1,079,661 of JAKOGI010000137.1, read as the reverse complement.
GGTTTGGGAAATAACAGGGTACCCTGTATGAGGAAAGGAGGAATAAGGTTCACAATAAATGGGCACTCCTACTTCAACCTAGTCTTGATCACCAACGTTGCCGGAGCCGGAGACGTCCACCGGGTGTCGATAAAGGGGTCCAGGACCGGGTGGCAGTCGATGTCGAGGAACTGGGGGCAGAACTGGCAGAGTAACTCCTACCTCAACGGCCAATCTCTATCATTCCAAGTTTCTGCTAGTGATGGACGCACCATTACCAGCAACAACATTGTTCCTGCTCATTGGCAATTCGGGCAGACTTTTGTTGGAGGGCAATTCTGAGTTTTTTTCAATTTTTATTTTAGTTTACTTCATTAATTAATACAAATAAAAATTGTGGGATTTCTTCAGAAAAATGGAGAAATCAGAGAGAGAAAATTGTACATGGAGGTGTGAGGTTGACTTGGTAAGAGGGCGAGAGTAAGATTAAGGCCTGTAGTTGCTGTGGTGCCTAAAATTGGCACCCGCTAAAGGCCTTTTTCTTTTATTTTTAAATTTATATATATAAAATAGATATATAGGCAGGCAAGTATTTTTTATTTTGTTGCCTAGGGTTATTTAGTTCTGTTTTTTTTTTTTTTTTTTTGGTTCTTTTAGTGGTTGAGTTTAGAATTCTGCTCGTGTTGAAGCCCTGATTTGGTCTTTCATGTATAATGAATTTGTGTCGTGGAAATGCAAGGTTTACCTTTCCATTTGATTCATCTAGTTTTCAGATTTGCATCAGTATGCTATTTGAGCTCAATATTTTTACCACCAGCGAGCTTAGGAGAAGATCATCCAATTACTCTAAACGGCTCCTGGATGGCAGTTAGATTGGTCCAACCTGAACCATGTGTGGTTCGATTTGGTAAACAAACTCCTAAATCAAACGGGGTTGAATTTTGCTAGGTCATGTCTGAAATTAGTTGGGCTTATTTGTTGAGTTAAAATGGTCCAAATTAAATTAGATCATACTGAACATCTCTCTTTCGACACATTTGTACTATAGGTGAGAACGAATAAATAAAAAATTAAAAAAAACATAAAAACTTTGTTGAACTTACCCACCAGTTAAAAGAAAACTGTCACTCCTTTTGTACTTTGGTTAGATAATCTACACAACCCACTAAACCTCTTTTTCTGGCCTTCATCCTTAACTCTAGTTTTGTAAGGGCCATCATCGATCATTTTATTTATGGAGATATCCATTCTTGTTTCCTTTTCTTGTAGATTAATTACTTTATTAGCATTAAAAAAATTCAATAATGTTACAGTTCAGATTTGTATCGAACCGAACTGATCAAACAAAAATTTTGTTTCTCATTTTTTGTGAATTGCAAGCTCAATTAACCAACTTTCGGTTACCGAAACTCCAATTAATAGATGAAGGTCGCCTCTATCGATGGGCCTTCTAAGAAAGGTTTATGTTGAAAGGAAAACCTATTATTAGTACATTGCAGGTTAACTTGATAGGATGAATGATTTTGTAATTAAAGTTAGAAATTTTGCATCTGATTGAAATTGTAAATGCAAGCGGCCACATGTGGCGAGAATTAATCATTAACCTTGCTATAAAAATCAAGCATCGTGCTATTAAACTACCCCAAAATTACACCTCTACACTTTTCTAATAACAAAAACGTTTCATATTTAGATAACATCGTAATGGAATATATGCATATACAAACACACAGATACATACATATACATATATAAATGTGCATATAAAATTACATATATGTCGTTAGAAAGGGGGTGCCAATGCTTACATAAGTGAAATTCACACCTGAATTTCTTATAACTCTTAAAAATTTTATCAAGTAAACTAATTAACATCCCCATGAAGGTCCTGTTTGGTAAACAGCTGTTAGCTGTTTGTATTAGCTGTTAGCTGTTAGCTGTTTGAATTAGCTATTTGTATTAACTGTTTGAATTAAATGTTTATAAAAGAAGTGTTTGGTAAAATTAGTTGTTTTTAAAAAAGATATTCAGTAAAATTTTATTTGTGCCCTTGTCTCTGAATGACTTTTTAGTTAAAAACAATTTTTTCATTTACTAGTTATCTTATTTTCTTTCTAAAAAGAATTAAATTGATGTCATATGTACAAATTAACTTTATTGATAAAACCTTATGTTGATAAAACCTTAGCTTGTTACTAGTTGTACATAATTTGTATTCTTATTAATCTTTTTTTTTTCCTTTTCAACTTGTGTATATCTACCTATACGATAATTATGTTTTAAAATATTATTATGTTATTTGCTTACATATTTTATTATTATGAATTGAAATGTATATATTCGAATGATTTAATATTGGATAGATTAAATTTAAATAATACACAACATCAAATATCACTACACAAGGCTAATGGCATATAGTGTAATTTTTTCAAACTCTTGGACAGTTATGTCTTTTTTACAAACAGCTATTCTCAAAAGGCTAATGGAAATAGCCTTTTAAAAAGGAGCTTTTTGGGTCTAAACAGCTCTTCCAAATAGCTCTTCAACCAAACACCACTTTAACTGTTTTGACTCGTTAAAATAGCTAAAATCCCCCAAAAAGTTCTTTTTCTCCAAAAAGCTCTTCAAACCAAATACCCCCGAAGTACATTCTATCTAATTCTATATCTACACGGTTACATGCGTCCACATTCGAACCGGTTTTGTAATTGATTCGTTAGATATTTTCGCTTGAATTGACAACCAATCAATTATATTATAAATTAGACTTTATTAGTGAACGGTAAAGGTGAGAAATCAAATCCAAGAGAAGGTGTGGTCGAGTTAGAAGGAATCAAGTTTTGGTTTCGCTATATGGAGGCCATCTTAGTCGTGATATGAAAGGGGGGGAATGGGAGAGACGGATTTATGCATGGATACTGGATCCATTAAAATTCGGTCGAAAAATTTAAAAAATATAATTTTTAATTTTATATATAATTCTTCATAATGAAGCCGTTTATGAAGAAAGATGTGCGGTTGGCACAAACCATTATCGTCATAATATAATTACAAGAAAAATTCTCCTACTATATTCTGCACATCTTGTTCCTCCCGATCGAAGCCAATTCCCATTAGCATCTTGAATGGATTCAATATGAGTAAATCTCGTTCTGACAATGGTGCTAAGATGATAATACCTTGTGTTACGATCCCATCACGAATAGCTTCCTCACGGGCTTTTTGGAAGCACACGAATAGCTTCCTCATGGGATTTTTGGAAGCACATTAGTTCAATTTGAGACAGGACTTGATCCCATTCTCGCCTTAATCAGGTCTCCAGTTTAATGCGATCGAACACGGTTTGGAGCTTGTGCCAAGCTTTTCTGTGCCCCCTCAAGTCTAGCCCACAATTCCTTTTTCTGATGAAATAAGTTACTAGAGACTGTTCTGTTCCACTGCGCGAGAGCCCCCAAAAAATGAGAAAAAAGGTGCTAAAGTGGTGCATTAGCATTCCACTTGTTGGAAGCAACGGCGCAAATTATATTCATCACGAGTAATCCAAGCAGGCTGAGACCGGAAAGGCTGTTTAATTTGATGCAATGGAACGAAGCATGAGGAGAAACCAATAAGGGATAATGATTTTATTGATTTTGAATAAGATGTTGAGCCCCTGCTTCTTGAAACATCATCCTCCAACCTTGATTGCAAAGACCTCTATCCAATCTTGCATACTTTCTAGTTTCCGGATAAGCCCTCGAGGCCAAGTATGTATATTGTGGGCCTGAGAAGCCGAGGTTGATTGAAGAAGCCATTATTTTCAATCCAATTATTAAAATTAGAGCATCTCTAAGCCAAATGATCACTGCAGTTGTGACGCTCCTCCATAGATCTCATACATTAAAATCGCATACTAAAGGCCATGGGTGAGAATTGTGTTGAGCGAATTCTCCCGTATCAGTCCAAAGTTCCGCTCCTTGTTGTTCATTCGGACTTCCATAAATAGCTGACAAGAGCCAACCCTCAGAGTCCTTCATCGATACTTCCAAAGTTGCATGTTGATGAGAAGAGGAGATTTCCTCAAGTCGTAACTCCTCTTCGGGCCAGCGAACCCAAATGGCACCCATAAAGCCATTTGCTTCAACATGAAAGACCCCGCCAAAACCTATCGTTTTACAGACCTCATCCTCCATGAATGATATCACTAAATTTTGTCTCCACCAAAATTAGCATTTTCGGTGAATCCTTACGAATGAGTTTTTTAAGAGTAAAAAGAAAGTCCCGGCTTCCTGGCCCTTGCACATTCCAAGCAATAACAGTATATTAACAGGTAAATTATTGGTGTCACTCATTAACACCCACCACGCCCTCAAGCATTAGGACTTCTCTATGTGGAGTGATGCAAATTCTACATACTCTCCACCTCTGGAGATTCTTCATAATGCTCACTTTTTGATGGAAGGCTAGCTTGCTACATGGGATTACTAGGAGAGCTAGAACCAAAGGTTGATCTCCTGTGAAAGTAATGATTATTTGCAGCGTGTCTCGCGATTGGATTCCTGGAATGGACGGGGGATAAATATTCACTGACCCCATTGATCGGCTCCTGGGAAAGAGATCGAGGAGTGGAGTGGGGGGTTTGCACCTGGAGGTCTATAGTAAGGCGAGGATCTGGCTTGTGATGACATGGGCCGTTAATTTGAGTATGGCTGAGATTCGAACTTGAGACATCTCGCTTAGAAAGGCTCTAATACCATATTCAAGAACCAACTCAACCAAAAGCTTAAGCTTATCGTTGAAGGTCCAGGAATAAATTTATACTCTAACATGCCCCCTCACGCGAATTCCCTTTGGGCTTGAAGCGCGGATGCTGCAAAGGTCTGCCTTACCTTGCGCAATAAATCAATATGGAGGCTGTTGAGATTCCAACCTGAGGTCCCTCGCTTAGAAAGGTTTTGACACCATGTTCAAGAATCACCTCAATCAAAAGTCTAAGCTGATAGTTGAAGGTCCAGAAATAAATTTATCCTCCAATAATTGCTCCTGGTTGTTAATTGGAAGAAATCTTTGAAGAATCTCTTCATCCTCAATAGGGTCCGAAACATCCGCACGTTTCGCTTGTGCATCTGAGGTTTGAGGTTTGATCTTCTCGTTCCATATCAACCCCCAAGTTGGCAAACCATGATCCTTGCATCTGAGAATTAGGCGCCTTGTTCAGTATACTCTCCATATTCGAAATATTGCCATTGTCAATATTGGCGACATTGACCAAAGTATCCGACTATGGTTTAGACGGTGTAACTCGGGTCAGGCTCGATTTCCAGTGCCACCTTTGTATCTGGCATTAATATTGCTCGAACGATTGCTTTTCCAGCGAGGTGGTTTTTTAAACCATTATCCGTAATCCAAAGTCTTCTAAATATTATGGCTTACCTTTAGGCGCTATTATAATTGGGTCTTGGCTTTTAGCTATAGCCTCACCATTACCTTCTTCATCCATAGCATGGGGGCAAGTGTCCCTTCTATGACCTATTTTCTCACTCTTAGAGCATACTAGCTCGAGGCCTTCATACTGTATTATCCACGCTTTGCCATACGGATGGCAGTGGGCGGAGAATCCCGTCCCCAATGGGGCCCGCCCTGCATGGGGAAAATTTTCCGTCCCCCCCAATGGGGATGGGACGGCGACAGGGACAAGATTCAATCCCCGAGTGGGGATGGTGATGGGGAAGGGGACAGGCACGGGGCAACATCCCCGCTTCCCTGTTCCCGATTGGGGAAAAAAACTCATCCCCGCCCTCACTTATAATTAAAATTATACATAAATCCTTTATTTATGAACACGAGATTAATGTTAAATATGTAAATTTACTTGAAAAAATCATAGCTATATAATCCCAATTTTTCTTTTTAGACTTTGATTGGGTTGTGTTTAACTTCTTAGACTTTGGTTTGGTTATTTTGCATGGATTTATTAAACTTTAATTTCGCTTGAATTATAAACTTCGATGAAATTTGTTAAACTTGCGTTGCATGGAACCTACAAGAGCTATGTACAATTAATTGAGCTAAATCTGCTGGACAACTTGACTTTTCATCCAAGATCTAACTTATAATATAGTTTTCACATAAGAAAGAAAAAAATTACACGTAAAAATCCCTGTTGGGGCCCGATCGGAGATTGAATACCCGCTAGAGATGGGGATGGGGAAGATTTTTTTTTCCCTACAATGGGAAATGGGGCGGAAACGGGGGGCGGGGAGCTACGCGGGGATGGGGACGGGGATGGGGACGGGGCAGGAATACAACCCCCATCCCCAGCCCGCCCCATTGTCATCCCTACTTTGCCATGTAATCTGAACCTGGATAACAGTTGTTTGGATAAATCCACTTCAATGCTCATTCTGATGAATTTCCCTCTCTCCACATATGTCGTTGTACGATCCCCTTCGATTATTTTGCCAATTTTTCATCCAATTTTGTGGAAAAAATTCTCATTAAAATACTCCACACTTAAGCATGGAATTCTAACCCAGGCCGTAAGGTATCTAATTGGGGCTTCATATGGAATGAAGTTAGGAACCCATTTATGGATAGTTAAATAGTTGTGTTGGACCAACTAAGGTCCTTAGGTAAGGACATGCTCATAATCATTAGATCTAAAAATCGTGCAACATGATAATCGCAACTCACATCTATTAAAGCAAAATCTTCGAAGCCAAACTCTCTGAGTTGGAACCTGTCTTTCAAAAAAACTTCACTATTATAGTGTTCTTCCATGGTCTCTGCAGTTGGACCTTCCTGATAACTAGGCATCTAGGATCCTCAATCTCCTGGGGTTGTGGTTCATCATCCTCTGTATCTCATGCTTCCTCATCTGGTTCTCAGACTACATTGTTATGTCTAGTGAAGGAGATATTAGGGTTGTTTTGCAGCAGAGTTTTGACTCTTGCTAAAGTTGCGCTCCAGAACTGCTGGAGCAGCGAGACTCGATGTATTTGTTTAAGGAACAATCTCCAATTCTTCCATTTCAATTTTCTGAGTGCTGGTAGACTGCATCCCAAGTCTCGCTTTTTTCGCGGATCTAGCCCTTAGGTCATTTTCTTCCGATGAAGTTTCGCCGGCCGCGGCATTTTCTACAGTCATGGCCAGAAAATCCCTTGATTAAGGGCATTTTTATTAAGTACTAAAATAACTATAATGCTCCCAACATTTTTGCTGCTGTATTACTACTGCTGCTACATATTCATTGCACTTTTCATGTGATAAATATTTTTAAAATTTTGATAACTTTCTTGTTTGCTAATATAGGTTTTCACTTCTTAATAAATCAACTTTTATTATTAGTTGATAATTTGTTATTATCGTTGTTGTTGTGATTACCACTTTATTTCACTTCATAAGATTCAATCCACAGCATGAAACAAAGGTATAAATTCACTAAAATGACAAATTGCAGGCTGTTATCCAACTTTTATTGCATTGAAATTAAAACGCATCAACCATCAAATTTATATATATAGAAATGATCATTAATTGATATAATAAGTTTTAGAATCAGCCAATTAAATATCTTGGCTAACTATAAAACTCAAAAGCATTCCCTATATTTCTATATATGTATACTACTCCATACAATGTAAATTCTCCGTCTTAGCGGGTGCTAATATAGACACCACAGCCACTACGATAGCCATAAATTCTTCGACCACTTCTCTGTCCTCATACACACTTCCATTTTATCCCTTGTACTTTCACATCTTAAAATAAATTATCAAAATTATAATTATATATATCTCAATTAAAATATTGCCTGAAAATAAGAAATTAGAATTGGCCTCCCACGAAAGTCTGGCCAAATTGCCAGTTAGCAGGAACAATGTTGTTGCTAGTAACGGTGCGTCCATCACTAGCGGTAACTTGGAAGGAGAGAGACTGGCCGTTGAGGTAAGAGTTGCTCTGCCAGTTCTGCCCCCAGTTCCTCGACATCGACTGCCACCCGGTCCTTGACCCCTTTATCGACAATGCATGGACGTCTCCGGCTCCGGCGACGTTGGTGACCAGGACTAGGTTGAAGTAGGAGTGCCCATTTATTGTGAACCTAATTCCTCCTTTCCTCACACAGGATACCCTGCCATTTTGCAAAACCATACCATTTGAATTAGTTCACTGCAGAAAATTTGTGCTGCTGTTACATGGTTTGACTTTCATTTTTAAATCGGTTTTGAAATAACATAATTTGATTTTTATGTAGATATTTGAATTGACCCATATAAGATAGACTAGTTCAAGATTCATTCGTCTAATCAGTGCTCATTGAATTTTATTGACAATTTTAATTATTGAATAGACTGACACAAGAAAATCTATTAATATGGACAAACCTTATAATAGTGTATCCTAAATATTTAGGCCCACCGCATCCCTCTATAAAATTAATTAATCCGAACTAAATGACCAGTTTGCTAGTACGTGATGAAAGTACCTGCGGTAGGAGACAGGGACGATTCCAGCCCGGTATTGGGCGATCTTCAAGAAGGCAGGCTCAGCCAAATCAAAATGTTGTAGGGGAGGGTTGCACCACCCCCCATTGTCATTGGACAACGCAAAGTTGGGAGGGCAGAAATTGGTAGCTGTGACTACAATGCTTCCCGAAAGGCACCATTGTGGGTCATCTCTGCATGTAATTTCATAGCAAGCTCCACAGCTCAACCCATTGTTGAATAGGGCAGTGCTCAGTGCTGCTGTGCTCGTTCCATACCCTTGGCTGTACAAGTTTCCATACCCACAAGCTCCCCCTGCATTTTCCCATCATTTAAAACGTTAATAACATTTCGCTCGTATTTTTGTTATATATCTATATTACTAGTTAGCTTCTTTCAACTCATTAATTATAGTTGCATTAGAATGTTTCGATTCAATAAAATCCGTTTTTAAAGATATTCTCATTCATCTTAATTTCTCCAATGATCCCTATGCTTGTAAGGTAAAATTATCTACATCGTTTAGTAAACAAGGATCAATGAATATGTGTGCGATTGATTACCATACTAGTTTGCATTTTCCTTCCCCAAGTGAATATTAAATATATAAAGCATTCAAATCTCTAATTCAACGCTCCCCTCCGCCGTATAATTTACAGATTGACTTACCCATCGTGCCAGATGCGTCCCCTCCGCCATAAAATGTAGCATGAGCATCAATCCAGCCACCTCCATAGTCACCGTACGCACCGCAAAGGCAGACATTGATCACAATGAGGATAAGTGCAGTAGACAACGCGAATGTAGTTGCCATTAGACTTAGTTTAGGAAAGAAACTTGAATGAGAGAGGGATCAGAGAGGTACGTGAAGTGATAAATGATAAGAGTTGATGAGGGTTGAAGGGGACGAATTGAAGGGTGGCTTAAATAGAGCAGGCCGGCCATCCAAAGAGGTGATTGTTCACCGGATAATGACAATGCCGGAAATTGCTCAATTTGGTAATTAATAAATGAAACAAAACTAACAAGATAAATTCAGAAGTCTAGGAGATAAAAGACAAGAAAAAAAAGAAATGTATTTTCTTATTTTTGTTTGTTAATTAGTTATTTTTGGCGGGTCGTTAGCGAGGGTTTAAGTTCTACAGCTTGCACATGGAGCTGTCCCAATCGAACTACCAACTGTTCTAGCCGCCTATGGGACTCACCTCCACATGTCTTCTTTTTTTTTTTTTCTTTTTTTTTTATGTGGGTTTTGGTGTAGCTAGATAGACTGCACATTTATGGCGTATAATGAAGCACATCTCCAGTACTATTTTTTGAAATTAGAGATTATTAGTTGTATTTTCTGATACTTATCTTTGTATTAGATGAATATCTGTTAAGTACTCAAGTCTTATTGGTCTTCTTTATATTTTATTTTCAATTGATTTTCTTTTTTATTAAAAGTTTCATGGAATTCATGAAATTTAACGAGGAACGTAAATCATTAGAATCGAACCTAAAACTAGGCCCTTGATTTTATCTAAGATCACATTGATGAGAATTTTTTAAGCGAATGTCACTTCTAGAGTTCTAATAACGGGGTCTAATCTTTTGAACTTATTATAAATAACTTATTGCTGATGAATACTATTAAGCATTGATAAGCTTTGATCAATCATGATGAGTACTGCTGATTAGGGCTAAAATTTTGAATAGAAAATATGACTATGTGCTGATTACTGATGATCAATGCTGAATGCTAATGATGAATACAACGGAGTAATTATTTATATTCATCTACTTTGTTTATTTATTCATATGTAGCTTGAGTTCAATGAACTCTAAAATCTTACCTACCGAGCTCGTCCTAGGGAGTGTGCTTGATTAATTCATACCGGAGAACAGGCAACAACTTGTAACTTAGATACATGTATCCGAAAGTGCTTCCCATATCTCTTTTTTGTTGTTTTGTTTTCTTGCATTGCAATTATAATTAATGATTTTAAAATCATTTGAGAAACTCAAAATCTATGAACCACGAAGAAAACTACCAAGTATAGTTCTCGTGCCCAACTTGGAGTTGTCTTACTTCTCTTGCGTACGCGCTTTTCGTGAAATAATGCAGCATCTTCTTCTGCATGCTGTTAACGTCAGGCAATTATTTGAAAGGCTTCCTTTTTAAAGCCAATCCTCCTAACTGTGAAATCCACTGATCCACTTTCTTAACAGGCTGTCTTGATTTAATTCGATCTTTTATTGACTTCTTTGATTTTAGAATAAATTTAGCATGTAAATGTAATACTCCCTTCGTCCCAAAAATATTATCCAGTTTGATAAATTTTGACCATTAATTTGTTATGGACTATAGTAATTTGCAATACAAAGCCAACGTCATTAGAAAGTTATCTTAAAAATATTTTTATTGAAAAATAAGTTTGTCATTTAAATTCAAATTGTATTAGATATACAAGAGAGTGCAATCAAAAAAAGGTACAGAAGAAAGTTATCACCTTATGTTACCACCTCTTCTACTTGGACATATATTTACACACTAGAATACTAGCTTTTTTTTTTTTTTTTGGGTTAAGTTCAAAGGAGCCACAAAGTGTCATCTGTATAATACAACTTTTATTTGATTTCAAAATTTAAATTTCAGAAAGATCTTTAAATTACCTTTATATCTATATATTATCTTCATATTATCCTCTTGAAGACAGATATAATGGGCAATTACATCCTTATTCATGAGCGGATCCATATATTAGGGAGGGGTGTCCATGGACACCCCTCTCCCAAAAAAAATTCTAATGAATTATTTTAAATGGGTTAAATTGATATATGTGGACACCTGTGAATTAGATCCAAAAAGTTACGAATACTCTTTAAATATATCCAACTCACATATTAATATTTTTAATCTCTTTAAATATCAAAAGTACAGTTATAAAGTTGGAACTTAATAGAAAAGTAAAATAAAATTAAATGTACCTAAGCCCAAATTTTTCTCTGTATTCCGCTATATATCTTATCTAGAGTTTAGACTTTTAATTTAATCTAATTCTAATTTCTTTAATTTTCTTTTATTGTTATTGTTTATTTTTGGCTGTTTAGTTGCAATATGTTCTTGGTGCAAATTTTTCTTTAACTTGACACTACTAATTGACTTGAACTTCATGCTATTTTTCTCTTTTTGGCGTGATTAATTAGTGCAAATTTCTTTTTATAGCTATATTTCATGTTTGACATGTTCAATTCATGTTTCAATTTTTTTTTTTTTTGGGTTTATTGCTTTGTGCTAATGATTTGTCCTCTGTAACAAACGGTTTTAGTAAATGTTAGGTAATTGTAACATTTTGCGTTCTTGGCACAATCTATTTATCAAATTCAAAATATGAGAAACCGCAAACGCAAACGTAGTAGTAGAGGTATCATAATTTTTTTCTAAGAATAAAAAAGTGCGGTGTATTATTATTACTTGTCAACTTCCGCTAGTGTAGAAATACGAGACGGAACGTTTATTCAAAAAAGAGATGGAATGTTTGCACAAAATAGACCACCATAGTATGTCTCCTATAATTTCTTTTTTTATTGATACTATACATTAGTGATGACGTTAATAGATAAACACCCATATTCTAAACATCTAAATCCACCACTGTCATTATTCCTACCTATTTCCAGTAGCAACATGTATGAACTATGGGGCAATTACTTTCCACACCTCATAATCAACTGGATATCTTTCTAGACTCCTAGTTAACTAAGCCACTAAGTTTTCATCCTCACCACAAACACATCTTTATCTCCAACTCAGTTTCTTAATTGTTGTTTTCTGCTTTGGTGGCTTCCATTGGATAAGTGTCACTATCTTTATTCATCTTTGCTCATCATCAATCAATTGGAGTCAGGGTAGCCTCTCTGTTTTGCATTGGACCCAAGGAGATAAGGTCATGTTCGACAAAATTAGTTGTTTAGATAGCAGATAGCGGTTCTAATTTAGCTGTTAGCGGATAGCTATTTAGATGAGCAGTTTAAACTAATGTGTTCGGTAAATTTAATTGCTAGGGTAGCTAATTAATGTAAACTGACATAAAAGGATATAGATAATTTTCAAATATAAAATTTTTAAAAGATATTTTTTGGCTAAAGACTATGAAACGCAACTTTTAAATGTCAAATACTATTAGCTTTTCAAAAACGCTACTTAAAATGCTAAATGCTACTTGAAATGCTAATCAAAACACTAGTTTACCAAACATTAAGGCCATGTTCGGCAACAGCGTTTTGGGTAGCGTTTAGTGTTTTGACAAAGTCAATACACTAATTAGTTAATTTTTAGTGTTTGGTAAACCAGTATTTTGACTAGCATTTTAAGTAGCGTTTAGCGTTTTAAGCAGCGTTTTTAAAAAGTTAATAGTATTAACGTTTGACATTTAAAAGTAGCGCTTCATATTTTTTATCTAAAAAATATCCTTTAAAAATTTTATTTTTGGAAATTATCTATATCCCTTTATGTCAATTTACATTAATCAGCTATCCTAACAATTAAATTTACCGAACATATTAGTTTAAACCGCTCATCTAAACAGCTATCCGCTAACAGCTAAATTAGAAATGCTATCTGCTATCTAAACAGTTATCCGCTACCTGAACCGCTATCCGCTACCTAAACAGCTAATTTTGCCGAACAGGGCCTAAAAATTAACTAATTAGTATATTGATATGATCAAAATACTAAACGCTCAGTTGTTGTATCGTCCACCAGGTTGTACAAATGCAATTGTACAACCGGGCGCACGAAAAAAGCTGCCAGATTTCGGCTCACTAAAAATACCCTATAGCTCACGAAAATATGCTGTTGTGTATATTGTTTCGCTCACTAAAAATAATGTATAGCTCACTAAAATATTTTAGTGAGCTGAGAAAACAGTTTTGGTAAGCTAATACGTACTTTTAGTCAGCAAACATACCGAAACTAATATATCTTATGTACCGAAGTTTCACTTAGTAAAAATACTATGTAACTTATTAAATGTGCTATTGTACTAAAAAAATGTTATTATTCATCTGAAACTCACTAAACTATATTCTACTTGTCTACATTTTTTAGTGAGCTATAACATATATTTAGTGAGTTATAGCATATATTTAGTGAGTTGGATTATATTTAATTAATTCACTACATTTCTATTATACTCACAAAATATAATACAAACATCCTTATGTCATAGTAAAAAATGATTGAGGTGTAACATAACTCAAGAACTTCACAATATTATTTGCTGGCTATCTATACTATTCTTTTTTGTGAGCTATGCTATTTATTTAGTGAGCCATGATAGATATTTGGTGAGCTATAAAATGTAGTGCAAGGCAACAGATTTTTTATAGTGAGCTATTGTTTTTCCTGTTAGGTACAAGATTAATTATAATGATTACATTTGGTGAGCAGAGAACTGATTTATGATTGTTGAATACAAGCTCAATATAAGTGAGCTAAATGTATTTCTTTAGTGAGTCAACGACTATATTTAGTGAGCACATAAGTCATATTGGTGAGCTATTGTTTCTCATATGTACATAGCAACAATGAAAATATCATATGGAAAAACAGCCATAATATTTGTGGTGAGTTATAATGCAATATCGATGAGCATGTAGGTCAATCCTAGTGAGCCAAACGTTTCTTTTAGTGAGCAAAAAACTGCTCTGTAGCACAGGGCAGCATATTTTTTATAGTGAGCTAAATGTATGCCGCTAGTGAGCCAACGACTATATTTAGTGAGCACATAACTCATAATGGTGAGCTATCGTTTCTCGTATGTCACAAACCAAAATTTACATGGAATGAATGTAATCCAGTTCGAAAATCTCGAAATTAACTCATCAAAATGCAAAATTAACGAACACACGCTAAATACAAACTCAATACAAGTGAACTAAATGTATTTCTTTAGTGAGCCAACGACTATATTTAGTGAGTACATAACTCATATTGGTGAGCTGTTGTTTCTCATATTTAATTACATAGCAACAATAAAAATATCGTTTGGAAAAACAACCATAATATTTGTGATAAGCTATGATGCAACATCGGTGAGCACGCAGGTCAATCATAGTGAGCCAAACGTTTCTTTTAGTGAGCAAAAAATGCTCTATAGCACAGGGCAACATATTTTTTTATAGTGAGCTAAATGTATACTGCTAGTGAGTCAATGACTATATTCAGTGAGCACATAACTCATAATGGTGAGCTATTGTTTCTTGTATGTCACAAACCAAAATTTACATGGAATGAATGCAATCCAATTCGAGAATCTCGAAATTAACTCATCAAAATGCAAAATTAACGAACACAACTTCCAATCCCGAAAACAAAAATGGAGATCGAAAAAACGCCATAAAACTTAACGAACAATTCCGTTTGATGAAGATTCAACATCAATAGCGACGTTAAGATCAAACCCAGTCATTCAATAATTGTTGAACACTAAAGCAATCGAAGTAACAAAAAGTAATTGAACAATGGGGAAAATAAAAACCACGATTTCAAAAAATTGATGAGCATAAATTTTTTTAAAAAAAATGGGTCTGGGCTCAACAGTTGGGGGACTTAAAACTGTTGTTTGTGGGCCCGGATGGACAATTGAGTTGTCCATCTAATTGTACTCAAAACGCTGTTGCCTAACACAGCTTAAATGGTGTGTTCAGGATCTCATCTCTTTCTAAATTTAGAAAGTTTTAACGCAATGCTCATGTACAGTTGCATGTTGTGTTCTCCTGGCAAAGCATAGCTTCCTTCCTCTTGGATAAAAATTTAATACGACAATAAAAACCAACTTTTCTTTCGTTTGCGCTTGTAGCGAAATATTATTAATGACATTAACGAAGATGCTGTATTATTAATGACAGTAACCAGTAACCACGACTGGCAAGTACAATGATGAAGAGGAGTAATTTGGCCGATTTAATTTATGACAGATTTTTTATTTATATATTAGATTTGATTTTTCATTTGATGTATATATAATTTATTTATTTGACTTTCTCTCCTCCCCCCAAACCAATGGCAACTGATAATTCCACGTATGACTTCCATGTTTCCACATCAAAACTTGCTGTATGACAAATTTAGCCTCACAAGAATCATCCGCTTGATACAATCTTGATTGATGCATATAATCTTTCCTATTTATTATTTATTTTCTTTTTCTTTTGCACTTTTGTCATAAGTCATAACCTTAAATTTTCATTTTATCTTGTGATTTATACTTTCGTTACTAAATTTTCTACCTTTAAGAAATTTTATTTTATTAATGTCATTATTTTTTTTTGCTTTTATTAATTTTTATTTTCTTGAATTAATCTAGTCTTTTTATTCTTTTAACCATAATGTTTCTTTTTGGAGGAATCTATCTATTTTATTTATATTATTTAATATTTAATTGACCAATATCTCCAATGTTCCGATGACTAAGGTTAAAAGAATAAGTTTGACTTAAACATAATTTATTTAATAAAAAGGTCAATACATAATGTTTATCGCTTAAATCCAAAATAGTTCTAAAAATAATTAACAAGGGATTGATAACTATCACTCGACTCTCATAGCATCTATACAATGAAGTTAGGGATAGGCCAAAATTCAAAAAGGTAGTTATGTTGATCACAAATTCTTATATAAGGTAGTCTCACAAAACTTACTGTACGCTGCCTTATGCTTAGATTGTTAATTTAAGCCTTTTTATGAATAGTTTGATATGAAAGTTTCATATTTTTTGTTACATTCCAGAGACGAAATTCTTTTATTTTGTATTATTATTATTCATGTAAAAACATATATTAGAACTTATATTTATTTTGTGGTTAATAATAAGATTTGATCTTTTTAATAATTAGTAAAGATTCTAGTCAAATTTTTTTCCCCAAATTATTTGAATACTAGTTACAAATTGATGAATACAGTCCAATCTTGAAGTGTTGAGCAATTAAATAAAACTAATGGCTTATTGTAAAAATGAAAAAAAGGCACTACAGCCAAATTAAAAATAAGTAAATAAATAAAATTATATTTTTTTGGTGGGACCAAAATTAAGGAGGGTTGCTTTTTAAAAAAATAAGTATATAAACATTTTAATAATGAAAGTATGTAGTAAAAGTAAAAAATTTAATAACATTAATAAAAACAAAAGTTGATAAGGGAGAAACATTTAACAACAAAAGCATAAATCACTAGATGAAGTAAAACACTAATGGAAGAGAAAATTGCCCAAAAAAAAAAAGAAAAATAAACGATAAAAAAGGAAGTAGTGCATGCATCGATCAGGATTGTCTGAAAAGAATAAATTTTGGGGGGCTAAATTCGTCATAAAACAACATTTTCCGCGGAAACAGATAGTCGACGTGGCATTATCAACCTCCCAAACGAATGTCAATGCCCAGTAGAAACCATCCTTAGTGGCCCCCCTTCTTCCAACGCAAGTGCTTCTAATTGCGAGTAGGATCTTTTCAGCCTTTTTTTTTTTTTCAGTCAATAAAATTAGATTCCTTTTTTTTTCCTCATATATTGTGGAAGCCAAGTAACCAGTCTTACAGTATTATAGTAACAATATATGTTTTGTAGCTATTCATTTTTTTTTCCCCCCGTTTACATGGCCATCAGTACAATACAACGGGAAAGAGAAAATTGAACCTGAGACTTAATATAACGAGGATTTCAATCTTAGTCATTAGGCTAAGACTTTATTGATATTATCAAGCGTTGTTAGTATCAAAAAGTTTATAAGTTGATCCTATATTTTGAGGAGGCTTGGCGATGGGTCAGGTCGGGTCTATCTGAACCCAGACCTTTTTTTTTTTAAGACCCACTCTAGACTGGTTGGATTTGCCAAGATGGTACCCAGAACCAAACCCTATGGGTCTAATGGTTCCACAGGTCCTGACTGTTTTTCACATTAAAGATTATTTTTTCCACATCCCACCATGAATTATAACATTCTAAATACAACAAATCAAATTTAGAAGACATGATATTTAATATAAAAACATTATAGCAATACATATCATAACTAAGCGTTTTTGCTTATGACTTATCCACCAAAAATCAGGGGTTTAAGCCACTGTCGACAATGTTTGACGACGAGGGATGTGCGTCTGTGTCTGAGACATGCGATGTGAGCATGTGATGATGCAAGAGACTAATAACTGCAGCGTGTAGAGAAAAACAAGAGTGGTGCGAGGGACCACCGGAGTGAGCCTGTGAGCGACTGAGTGGTGGAGGAGTAAGGCTGAACATTGAGGAGAGTAGAGAGACAAACAGGCGGCTAATCATGATGAACGGTGAGAGTAGAGAGAGAAAAAACTGAGGGTGGGATGCGGGAGTCGCGCAACAACTAGCAAAACAATTTAAGGTTTTACTGATTTACAGTATCTAGACTTTAGCAAGTTCAGTCAATTGATTGCCTCATTTTTGAAAAAACAAACGGTTCTTAAACAGATATCGGATCGGATTTGGGTCTCAAATTTTCATACCCAAGCTCAGACCGACCTAGGGCCCTCAAACCCATACCTGCTTAAGACCCATCAGATCTCGTTTAGTTAGGCCCAAACTCTTTAATTAGGATCGGATATTACGAAGTTGGGTTGAATCCTGAACCCGCTGTCATTCCTAATTTAGAGTATCATCTACAATCATGATAGAGCCTACAACATAACTCTTTTAACTCGTAGTTATCTTTCATAGTTCCATATAATAATTCATAATGGAATTGTATGCATGTTTCCCTAACTCCCTTAATAGATTTTATTCCCCCCCGTTTCTTTTGAAGTGGGCGTGTATTTAACTATGGAATTTTGGAAAAACCACTTTTCATAATCATGGTAACAATACCCTTATGCTTCCTTGATTTCGATGAAAATGGTAAAAGTCATCTTGGATTTGTTAGGTTGCGTCACTGGATGTGTACTATATTTTAAACTGCAATACTCTACTTGCATCTTGTTACTGCTTCGGTGAGATTTTTCCCCCACTGGAGTGGTAATATATTCCTGTGGATGACTGAGTGAAGCTCTACAGTTTTTGTAACAAACACATATATTCATTTGCGTCCTCTATAAAAAAATTTTAAAAAATTGTTGATTGATTTCATTTGTTAAAAGTAACAAACATTATTGTTTTAGTCACAGATTACGGGTCTATCGTTGGTAATGTTGTGAATGAAATTTCTAAATCGGGGGTTTAGTAACATGAAGGCATATAGCTCTATTATAAGATTTCCCCTGACGAGTTTCCACAGAGAAGAACAAACATGTTGGGATATATTGAACCTTGATTCACATAGATCATGTACAAATGAGATGATGTCTTTGATCCTGTTGTGAGTTCGAAGATTTTTTCTTCACTTTAGAAGAAGTTTATGTGTACGTAACATTGAATTGTTTCATTAATGTATTTAGTAATTGAAAATCTTTTTAAGTTAGATATGTATAAAATGAATGCCTACATTTAATTTCAGCATTTTTGTATGAATATTGGGTTGGTCCATTCAATTTAAGGTTTTATGTTAACAGAATCAAAATATATATTTGAACATAATAAACTTAAATTCCACGTTTTATGCCAACATCCAAATTTGTTAATCTTTACCATTAAATTTTAGCGCATGAGCACGCGCACAAACTAATATAATACAATTATAATAATTGGGGAAGGGATCGAGCATCAACCCTAAAACCTGTTACATACAAAGTCTTGGGCCTGTTCTTTTCGTATGTAAATTGAGGTGCGTAAAAGGGTAAAGTAGGTTAAGGTGGGTTGAAGTTGGTTAATTTTTTTATGTGATAAATTGAACTTGGTTAAAATAGTAAAAGTGAATTAAAGTAGGTTGAGATTGATATTTTAGAATTGACCCACAAAAAGAACAGGGCCTGAGTCTTAACTAATAGGTCTAGATTTCAGTGACTGATGATTGTTTATTGATGGATAAGTAAGAGAGTGCATCATTAAAAAAGCAAAACAGGACTCTGTTTGCGAAAGGCTTAGCGAGTCACTGTCTAATAATTATCCTCAAGTCAAAAGAGTGAAGTTTTCTGAGTACTACTAACTAACTACCACGCAAATTTGTTGCAAACACCTTTTTCTTTGGAAAAAATATAATGATTTCCTCAGTAAAACATCAAACAGAATTTACAATAAAAAAATGTACATGAATAATTGTAGACTTCAGCTATTGAGATGAAATTCAACTTTCAAAAAATTAATATAAATTTCATTGATATTAATTTAAACTTCGTTGATATTATGCTCTGAAAACATAACAATCTTTTTATGTATAATCTTCAATGACTCTATACCTGTATTATTGATAGATGACCTCACAATCCGTATTATAATAATGTGAGTAAATATGGAGGCGGGGAAGCGGAGAACTTATTGAGTTCTAAGATATACGGTCTGGTCTTTTCGTTGGTAAATTTCAATTTACCAACCAACTTCAACACGCTTCAACTCACTTCAACCAACTTCAACAAAAAAAATTCTAACTTCAACCAATTTCATCTCACTTCTACCAACTTCAACCAACTTAGATAAAAAAATGTCTACTTCAATCCATCATATATCCATCATATAAAAAAAAATATATCAACTTCTTCCAACTTCAATTCACTTCAACCTATTTCAACTCACTTCTACCAACTTCAACAAAAAAAATACCAATTTCAACTAACTTCAACCAACTTCATCAATTTTCCAACTCATATTTTCTAATGACGAGAACAAGCCCATAATATTGATCATTACAAGATTTCATCTGATCTAGACAATCCTTTCCCCAAATCCTGCTTTATCCTTGCATGTGATTAGGATTTGGATGTAGTACGACCAATTGTTATTGTGGGTTCATCTAATTAATTAACAAACAATAAAGGCCAAGAGGACTAAGTACATAAACCATTTGTCTTTGAAAAATGGAGACCCATATGATTAGACCTCCCTTGTAATTAATTGACATTTACATTCACAAGTTGCAACCACCTTTCTCCCTCGATGGGTCTTTTCTTCCTAAGTAATGAACTCTTATTATTATTATTATTATTATTATTATTATTATTTTCTTAAAATAATATTAATATTAGATTATAACCTAATCAAACTTCTTTAATGAATTCGGTTCCCTTATAAATTTGACCTAGAATTTTGATTCTAGTTTGTTAGCTACTTGCTAAATCCAGTCTGCACAAGACTGGTAAACAGAGATCTTATATTAAAAATGGGACATACAAATTAAATAATTTAACAATTTACATTTGGCCCCCCAAAAAAATTAACAAAATACAACATATAATGTGATTATGTAAATAGTTTCACCAACTTAGGAGCTTACTCGATCGGCTAGTTGTCAAGCAAATATTTGTTTTCTAAGCACATCCAAGAAGTCATAGATTGGTTAAATCACACCATGAATAATTAAGTTATAACTCCATTAACATCATCATTAACTGGAAACCTTAAATGATTGGTTAAGGCCTCAGCCCACCATGTCAGAGTCACATGCTTTGGCCGTGCTTTGCGGGCTTTTCATATATTCTTATCAGCCTTGCTTTTCAAATGCTCTTGCATAAAATTTATTTTGATTTAATCTGATTATAATATATATTATTCTAAGATATAAATATATATTATCGTTTGTATGTTTTGAATGTAGTTATGTGCGTATTAAAAAGAACAAATTAGTAGATACGAGGAAGTCTACAGCAATATTGATACAGCTAACATGGTGCACGATAGGAGATGGGAAGGGATGATATGAACATGCCTAATATAATGTCTCATGATAAGCTTTTATTTATAAGATGATTGATCCAAAAATAAACTACTTTCTTTTGGAACAAATAAGTTATTAAATTTGATATAGAAAATACGTCCCGAAACTTGAGAGACTGAACGATAAAATAAATAAACAATGAAGTGTCGTTGCTGCTGTTGTTATTATCCAGTTGTTTTGTTTGTCTAATAGAGGGAGGCTGGACCGGGAGCATATGCAACCCAAGCAGAGATAGGGATATTTTGCCTTCTCCAAAATAATTAGGGAACAAAATGGTAATGGAAATAAATTATTGTCTTATTTAATTTCGATGCCTTTTGGATCCACATATACAGCATTAAAACTCGAGAAGTAAAAAGATATCAGAATTGGTGAGTCTAGGCCTCCACACAGTACCTCAGTATCTTGCCCAAGGTCCCCCAAGGGACACCAATTAATGTTGATGGTATCCTTCAAGTGAGGAGGGTCCATCTAGAAATCGAGGTTCATTGCATTTAATATTTGAGGTGCCAATAGAATTTTGGCAATAGATAAGAAAAAGATTTTGTGGGGTATTACATTTTTATTTTATTTTATTTTATTTTATTTTTGCTATTAACATATGAGAACCTTGAGTGATGAGCGATTAGTAAGAATCCCTACAAATACTTTTGAGTCCCAAAATATACATTCTGGCTTTGTTATGATAACTGCTGTTCAATCTATTTAAATTTTATGCGCCAGAAAATATATTTGAGGCGAACAATATGAAACCATTTGGGATATATATGTTAACTATGTAATAATTGATTCATAGTTTTATGCTCAGATTGTTTCAAGTTAAGAAATTATTTAAAGAATATGATCGATCATGTAATTAGTCATGGATACATAGTCGTGTATTTTTATTTTTATGTTCTTTTAGAGGAAATAATGATTTCAACTTTGAGTAATAAAATCCTCATGTCATTCATGTACGTGTAAGATTCAAGTGAATTTTTATTTTATATGCATTCTTACAATAATTGTCTAGTGAACAATAACTTTATAATACCAGGTACATATTTTATTCTGCAGCCCATAGATTTGACTTTTAGTACAAACAAAGTAACTATTGCTATAAATTTTCTTATATTTTTCTTACATTCATGAACCCGATGAAGAGAGAGTGTGATAATAGTCGTTTCCTACACTCATATTATCCCCTACTCGTGGACACAACTTGGGATGTTTGGCCCGACCTAATACTAGTAAAAAAAGGCAGCCCCAACCCCAAGACAGCCGCTAGACCAGTCACACACCGAGGAAGGGGACGTTTGGGGAGTCCCCATCAATTCAGAAGGGTGGATGGTTGAAACAGGAGAATAGTGAGTTGAGATCCCACTTGAGGAATCATGTAGGAACACCCTAATTTAATGCCATCCAAACAGTACCCATGTGCCTTGCGTTCGGATCCCCACTGTAAGAGTTGTAGGGTACCCCAGTGATCCTCACCAGGGTAACACTCGTTAGTTGTTGTTGTTGTCTTGTCTTGCGCCCCTGTTTTCTTCCTCCCCCCCCCCCCCCCCCCCTCTTTCTTTTTTTTTTTTTTTTTTTGGAGATACCTAGTTTTTGTGGCCTTCATTGTAGAGGATAAATGGCACAGACAATTAAAATAGGTTTTGAAATTTCTAGCCACCTACCTAGATGTGTCCTACAAGCATCAAAGGAAGAGGCTGGAGACAGATATCATGTGTGAGCATGGTTTTTTTGTCTATTTTCGTATGTTCATGAAAATTGAATTGATATATATAGTTTTAAATGTCTAAGTCATGGTTTTTTTGCCTATAAAAATTGATTATAAAAATGGAACTTATCCTGATAAGTTCCTGCTCAAGACTACCATTTTCCCTTGGCATTGGCTTATACAGCTCGTTTAGTCCTTAACACAATAATATATACTAGCATAAGCTGCCATATTGGCATTGTATGTGCAGTCATAAATTGGAGATTTACTTGACAATTAATACTACAACTCAAACCCTTTTTTTTTTTTTTTTTATTGAACACCTAAATCTTTACTGGATTGGATGAATGATTACTAATTATTATTATTAAAGCACAATTCCTATCAAAAGATTATCATCTATATAAGGAGGTTTTTTTGACACAAATCTCTGGCAACAACTCTCAGAGACTTTACCAGTTGAATTAACCGACACCTATTCTATGTAAGTAGTCAAACATCTTCATTATCTTTGTACTTAAGAAGGCATAGAGGACGATTGTGGTAGAATTAAACTCAGATATTTAATAAACAAAATTGAAATATTTTATCAATCATATTACCTTAGAGCAAGTGATGTCAATATAGATATATAATCTAATAATTAGAATTGGATTCACAGGATCTTTCCATCTTACTCTTGTTTTAAATTCAACACTTGCTGTAGTTTTTATTTGTGGTGACATAAGTCCCTAGTGAAATCCCCTGAAAAAATACATAATATATTTGTGCGATTTTTTCCGATAATTAGTTGATCAAAAAATCAAGTATAATGCCTTTTGAGGCCACAATTTACTCCTACACCTTACAAATTTTTATACTCCTACAAACACCTAATAACATTAAGAAATCAACAACTAATTCGCTAGCAAAAGGCCACCAATACATCAAACTCCGCTAAACAAGACAACAAAAAAACACTCACAAGAATTGACTCCCTAAAAATACAATAGGCAATACCAAAAAACAATATGAACTACACTTGAGCCTTTGACAAGCACTCCTTAGATGACCTTCCATATCATCTCTATGAAGAGTTCAACTCCCTCGATTAGGGCCCACAAGAAATGCAAATTGCTAATTTAGCCCCAAGAATACCCCAACGCCAATGTACAAGCCATGCCATCTCCTTCGAAAACTAATCTTCTAGTCTTAATATTGCTTGCTTGCATTTCGTTTTAGCATCTCTCCCAATGTTTGTTTAACTACCAATCACCTCCAGTTTAAGGTACTCCAAAATTTTTGCAAAATCATCTACATTTGGATGATTTTTTACAGTACAATTTTACATTGTATATGTAGATGTAAACTTGTAAGCCCTACTCGAAGACCAACAGTCTTCGCTGAAAACCTTCGAATTGAATGAATAATTACCGGTTATTATTTCACCCTTATGGCAATACAAGTGGATAGTCGAGCCTCAAATGGAAAGATCATCTTCCACGTAAGTAGTTAAACATTTTCTAGGAGGGCAGCATCGCTTTTGTATGCCAATTATCAATACATCAAGTTCGGATGGTTTCCAATGTCAATATGCATAGATGCAATACAAATTGAAATTCTCCAGCTCCACACTACATTGGCCGGCCAATTCTGACTAATACTGACCGATAATTGAACAGTACAAATCTGAACCATCGTCTATTTTTGGGCGGAATGTACACACTAAAACGTCCTTGTACAAAGTTCTGTAACATCGATCAGTTGATGCCAAAGTTGCTGCACCTTTCGTACATATGACAGAGTCAGTCTTCATCACTTCCAACGCCAGTTGAAAGAACAGAATCAAAAGAAAATGTCCGAGCATCAAGCATTGCCAAGCCTAATACAATGATACATTATGCACTGATTCTCAGGTCAATTGAACCTACACTAAAAGTTGTTTAAAGGGTCATTCGTCTGTTGTCCTTTTGACATGCTTTGAGGTGGCCTCATAATCACATCCTCATCCACAACTCGAGACTGCATCGAAAATCTACAGTTTACAAAACTCGCAAGCCTGTATACATGTTCTACGGATCTGTGTAAAAAGCAGAAATTCTAACAGATATAATAGTACCTGCAAGATCAAAACTTTTAAAGTGTGACGAGAAGAAGAACATCAAGATTCAAGACCTGGCAAAAAACCAAACAAACAGATACACTCGAGTCACGCATGGAGCAAGCCTTCCGCCTTTTTCTCTTAAGGATTTTTTCTTTTTCTGGGGGGGGGGGGTGGTTGAAGGGGGGATTTGACTAGCATGCAGCTAGTCCTTTGGACGTGGAGACTAAAATTTGCACTAATCCATAGTCAAGATGCGATAAGCATAGCACATCTTCCACCATCCTGGAGTAGTAAAGTCAAAAACCAAAGGTATAGCTATAAGACGGAAAATTTTCAATTAAATAACAAACTCTAGATCAAATGCCTAAAAGGAAACCCTATCTGTGCAATGCAGCAAGCTACAAATTGTAGCATGATTTGCCTACTTAACAAATAGAATAGCAGCTGAAATAAGCATGAGTTCACTACTTAAAACAGAAAGGCAGCAATCTTGCACCAACAGCAGAAAAACATCCTAATTGCCTAAAAATTATAATACCAACAACATTAATGATGTATGACACTCTAAGAGCAACTCCTATACCGGGAAACAATTGATGTAGGATGCTCTAAGAGCAATTCATATGGGAAAATTCACACAAGAATTC
The DNA here is from genome assembly GCA_029747015.1 of Carnegiea gigantea. Lineage (NCBI taxonomy): Eukaryota > Viridiplantae > Streptophyta > Magnoliopsida > Caryophyllales > Cactaceae > Carnegiea > Carnegiea gigantea. Next base: position 1,053,976 of record JAKOGI010000137.1, on the reverse strand, counting down.
TCAAATACGCAATAATTCAATTTAATTCAATTCAAGTCAAGTCTACCTCCCTAATACATAACTGGGAATTTAAATAGAAAAAAGACCTAAACATTAAAGAAAGTAAGAGATAACGCAATCAAATAGATATTGTTCTTAGCTAAAAAGGATAATGAAAAGATAATATACTATTAAAAGATAATTCCTAAATTCTTGAACTTTTATTTTCCGTGATGCTCTGTCATTCTCCCCCACCGGAAAAGAACTCGACTCGCGAGTTTTCTTGAAGGTATCAGAAGTGCAGGATCCCAGGTGCAAGGTGCAAAATTCATCTGCAGAAATACACGACCATCAAAACATGGGCAGCTCGACCATGCAGGAAGAAGACGGCCCAAACTACCATCAGAAGACACCATAAACCCGTCATCCAACTCAGCCGACACCAATATGCGAATGTGGAAAAGGAGGGAGCTTTGGGGGGCAGTACCTTCAAAAGCACCAAACGGAGGAATAGGAAGCTCAAAGGTATCTTGCTGAAGAGTTAGATATTCCACATTGAAAATGGGAGTAATACCCAAGTTGTCCGGTAAAGCAAGCACATAAGCATTAGACCCCAAATTCCCGACAATATGGTAACTCAAGTATGCAGCTTTTTTATGGAAAGTGTTTGGGTAGGCGTTCACGCCAAATATGAACCACAACAAACTCACCCACCTCAAAAGAAGTGTCCCTCCGATGCACATCAGTTAAGGTTATAACTGTCATTACTTACTGCAATTTTATGATGAATCTCAGCATGCAAATCATGGATATGTTAGGCAAATGCGGAGGCAGTTCAGCATACAGATCATGAATATACTAGGCAAATGTGGTGGCAGGTTTGGAGACTAGAGCATCGGAAGGGAGGGGAATCAGGTCAGTGGGGGTGCGAGCAGAATATCCATGAACAATCTCAAAAAGACTCTTACCAATTAACTTGCTAAAGTTCCTTAATCTCTCGAATGGCTTACGATGAAGAAGAGAGATGGTTCCTTTGGTTGGATTAAAGTGTAGTAAGTCACAGGCTATGAAGGCTTTAGGTTTGGGGAAGAAAACAACTCTTTAGGCTGACAAAGGGTAAGAATGATGTTCGTGTTCTGAAACCTAAAGGTGGTACACTTAAAAAGAGTATAAAAGATCGTGGTACGCTTCCACTCATGACTTAAAACTGGTTTGGACAAAAGACACCTAACACTAAGATGAGAATCATCCTGAAGGAGGCTGTTTTCGACATCGACAAGATCCTCATAACTCCCCTGAGGTTCCACAATCTCGTCCTCACACTCAATGTGCTCATGTTCTAAGGCAAGGGTGCAATAGGGACACGGAAGCATAATGAGCTCTCCCACGAGAACTAAAACATTACAGGACATTATCAGCAGGGGTTCGTAACGTACTAGCCCTAACAGCAAGGGTGATTTAGAGGAGACTGGAAGACTAGAGGTCTTTGTATTAGAAGCACTCACCAAAACTTGTGGTTCCTTAGAGGCGAGTTCGATGGGAGGCCTAGTCGAGAGGGTGGAATGCCTCACAGGAATAGGATTATTGAGTATTTCAACTTCTAACGCTTTATAATAGGCCTCATCTTGTATGAAAGGAGTAGAAAAGGTCACATCTCGTCTATGATTGAGTCGTAGGCCACGAATAAATCGGGCTATGGTAATGGACAGGTCTTCCACCAAGGCACCAATTCACAATCTTGAATCAACTCCTCAAAGGCATTGATATAGTCTGACACAAAGCAATCAGACCACTGAAGATAATGCATTTGGTCCACAAGATGAGCTCTACGAAAAGAACGAATGTACTTTTCTTTCAACCTATCCTTCATAACTGCCCATTGAGTGATAGGTCACCATTGCATACACTCAAAGTGAGTGGTGAGTGTCCGCTAAAACTTCCTCGCAGAACCCATAAGTTTCATTTTAGCAAAACAAACACACTCAATGTCAGACATCTCATACCAATCAAAATAGTCATCCATGGCAATTAACTAGCCTAAAACAAAGCGTTGGCATCTAACCTACCATGATATGTTGTTACGTCAACCTTGACCTTTCAAGTAATGTCTGAATCACCCCCATGCACATTCCTACATTCAAGTTCAAGTTCTGCATATTTAGGCTCCCTATAGCCACTTGACCTCCTGTCGTCTCTAAGGTTATCAAGCCTCCCTGACCATGTCTCCAACCACTTCCTCCTCTCGCTCTCAACGACTAGAGTGAAGGGGTTGTTCGGATTCCCTCTCCTCAAATTCATTAGCCCGACCCCATTTATAGACAACCCACCTACAACAGTCACTTGCCCCCACAAGAAGTTTAGGTGAATCTTTTAGTGGGCTTTGAGGTTGGTCCAACATGAGTAACTTTTCAAATTCCCAAGTCAGTTCATCAATCTTAGCTAGACTTAGCCTCTAGCTGGTCAACCCCCTTCTCTTAATGGTCCAATTTTTTTGAAAGGACGTCAATCTGGGATTGATAAGGCTGTTTGAGGGATAATGACGTGCTATATGCAAACAATGAATGTACGTGAGATTAATCGAAATTGCAATAATAATGACAAGAATAAGCAATCACTACGCACAAGGCAGAGCACAAAAATTGATATAGGTTATTGACATGACTCAAACGTAGCAGAGCACAAAAATTGATATACGCTATTGACATGACTTAAACATACAGGGAAATTGGAATAGGAAAATTAGGATTAATGCGAGTGCTTGAAACCAGGTAATCGAATCTTAATTTGAGTTCCTCGTACATTTTGGTGATTCACAAGTAAAGGCCCAAGTTCCGCACCTTACGCAATAGCAAACTGCACCGAAGGTTGATGGAGACAAGGTGTTAATCCGCACTTTAGTGGTAGCGAGCGTCATTTAGCCACATAGTAAAGTAATCCTCCAGGCAGCAACGTTGGTGGAACAGCAGCATGGGGTCAGCAACAACCCTCTGGGAGGAAGTTACAGCGGCACGGGTCGAACATTGGAAGCAAAACGCCATGCTCAGTGCCTACGGCTGGGAGTCGGGCTCGCGAAGCCATTTTCCAGCGAGAGGAGGAGCAGGCGGCGGCGGTATGAAATGGCCAAGAGGTTTTCAGCCTTCTCTGTTAACGACTGAAGGCACAAAAGCCTTCAATTTGCAAGAAAAGTTTGGTTCGCTACTTCGGGTTTCGCGACTGGGTGGCCAACCGATTGACGCAAGAATTGATGCAATTAACCTCAATTGATTTGGGGCTTTTGGACGAAACTCAGTGGATAGAAAACGGATGAAGTCAATTTGGATTGATTTTAAGGAGTCAATGGTGAATTTGGGGTCTAGGGTTTCACAAGTGGATAACACTCAATTAAACCAATCCTGATCAAATCAGCCCAATTGATTGAGGGGTTTAGGGCGAAATTCAATTGGAAATCAAAAGGGTAGGTCAATTTTGGGAGTTTTTGACGGATTGAGGGCGAAGTGGGACGCTAGGGTTCGAAAACTGGGGTGATTCGCAAGTTAGGGTTTGCAATTTGTGGCTTTTAGAGTTCCAACATGCGGCCAGCAGCGGTGAAGGTCTGGTGGTGGTCGGTCGGTGATAACCGCCGAGGGGGTGGCGGTTGGTGGTGGTGGGCGACACACTTGGTGGTGGTATTGAGAGAGGGTGTGCTTGGCTAGGGTTGCTGGTTTGGCCTTTTTTGGGTTTTTGTTTTTGTTTTCTTGGGAATGAGGAAGGAATGAAAAAGAAAAGCAAAACTCAAAGGGCAGCGGCAAAGATCACAAGCGCTCTGATACCAAATTTGATGTAGGACATTCTAAGAGCAATTTCTACACTAGGAAACAATTAATGTAGGACGCTCTAAGAGCAATTCTTACAGGAAAATTCACACAAGAATTATCAAATACTCAATAATTCAATTTAATTTCAATTCAATTCAAGCCTACCTCCCTAATACATAGCTGGGAGTTTAAATAGGAAAAGGACCTAAACATTAAGCAAACTGAGAGATAATGTAATCAAAAAGATATTTTTCTTAGCTAAAAAAGATAATGAAAAGATAATCTACTATTAAAAGATAATTCCTAAATTTGTATTTTGAGTGATACTGAATTAATTAAGGATTCAATTATGAGATCTCAATACCTAAATAAGCAAATGCAAAGAAAGAAAATAGGCCACCAATAACAGAGAGGAGCCACAGGCACACCACCACCTGGAATAATAACAACATTATGAGTTTTCACTCCAAAATTATCTATTGTATGGTGTCCATTGGAGTTCTGCTCTTTCTTCCTTTTTCTTTTTCTTCTTTTTTTTGGGGGGTGTTCAGGGGCAAGGGCATCACTGGAAAGCTATAAAGCGAACCTATTGCATCACAAATCTATGGTTCATGCTGATTGATATCAGAAGATAAAATAGCTGAGCTTTCCATTGGACTACAATCTTAATCTGAAGTATTTTTTGGAATGCCACAAATATCACTTGTATCAACTTCCCAAAAACAAGGTTAGATTCCGGTGCTTGCACAAAATTTATAAAAGCATGCAAAGGAGCACAAGTAGAACTAACCAGCTCAATTGTGGCTGTGAATTATTCAGTCAAAACATGGACTGGACCAAAGACCAACTCAAAGCAGAACAAGTGACTTCGATCCCATCCACCGTCCAAAAAGGTTTCTTATTCACTCTTCGGTCTGATCCGCTGACCGGCCTGAGGACCACATAAGATACCTAGGTTTGTTTAAAACCATAAAATGTGATGATGGGGAGATGATTAACATCAGCATTCAATAGGATCAAAAACTTTTTCTATACTCCATTACTATAACAATTCATTTTACCCTCTAGTAGACTTCGACCGTAATCAGTGGATTCAGTCCAGTCCATGGTCCAAAAAATTTTCTTATGGAACCTTTGGTCCGCTCCACTGGTCTGGACTGAGGACCAAATAAGATAACTAGCTTTGTTTCAAATAGTATAACGTAATAATGGGGAGATGATTAACCATCATGGGCACATGAACTTCAACAGGCCTACAAGTGCAATACTTCCATACTTCAAACTAGGTTAAAACCCAGAAAATCCCTTTAGAATAGTCGCGTTCAACATTCAAGACACACACCTGCACAAGAACCTATAACCAAGATTCCAAGTCCATTTAGCATTGATCCTACATGGACCACAGGCTAATGATCTCCACTCAATAAAACGCCTTTGTCAAGTGTCCACCTATGTTAACTCGGACTCAGCTATACCCATGTTAAAGTGTCAAGTGTCCAACACAGCAGTCGTGTTGGACTCGGCAATTTTTTGAGAAATTTTGTAGATTTTTGGTGTAAAATGGAGGGTCGAGTGTCACGTACCCACGTCCGAGTGTTTAACACAGCTACTTGAGCAAAATGAAGAATCCAAGTAGCACAGGTGTCCACAATCAATAACTCACAGGTGAACTGTTATGTCTACTATAATAGCATAGCTGTTATGTTCACCTGATGCACTTTGGATACAAGGTCTGTCACTTCCCTTGAAATGGGCAAGGGACGGATAAGACATGTTGTGAGCTACTTTAAAATGTTTCATGACTCCAGTTATTAGTTTGAAATAAGTTCAACTTTCCAGTCCACTTGATAAGGGATTCTTTCAGACTGAAACAAATATGAATTCATAAACCAATAGTACTAGATAACCTACGACTAAATTTTCCCATTTATAAACTAAATAGCAAGTGCTACTAAATAAAAAAGCGTACTATATTAAGTTATTAACCTACTATCCAACACCCCAACCACAAGCACAGCAACCACTGCCACCGCCACCATAGAGGGCCATGGAAAGCCTCAATGTATGCATCCATACCCATGGCAAGAGAAACTTCATGGCTCAAGCGAAACATTACAAGTTGAGAGTAAAGTATAACATCTCAATTGAAAATGCTTTGAATCTAATAGGCCTCATTGAATAAATCGATGAAATCTTATCAAATAAATAAATAAATGCATCCATAAAATTCTTTCTTTTTTTTGCTTCTGTTAAGGAGGTCAATAAAACCCCCTCCCTCAAACGATCAAACCCACAATCTCTCTCCCTCTCTCTCTGAGTTCCCCATATCTCTATCCCATCTACTCCCTCTCAGTCTCTTTGCTCCACATGCAATTTTCAATTCACCAACACATGATTCTTTGTGTCTCACTCCCCATCTAAATCGAGGGCTCGGGCTTTTTCTCCATCTGTAACACCAAGCGCTACAATTTTATTGGTGACATGAGGGGCAACAACTCCATTAAAGGTAAGGGCTTTCCAACCCTAAGCATTGGCTACCATGAAGTTCACCTTCACTTTCAACAATAACTTGATAAAAGCCCAATGCCATTGATGTCCAAGGCAGTAGTAAAATTTCATGATATGCACTCTAAAATTCCCCTTTGGATTTCTCTTTCCCCCAGGTGGGACTTATTCCCATTCGTTCCGAGCAAGAAGATTCCATGTTTTGGATCATAGGATCCAATACTAGTTTGATTTTTCTCACATAACTCCACACCTAATAACAAAACTTAATAGCGGGGATAGGGGGAGCAGCAGAAATCCTCATAGAAAACCCCTTAAACTGCATTATCTCCCATCCTCCCAAGGATGGCTAAAACCTATGATCTCCCTAGGGCCTAACTTTCCATATATTGATGAAGAATCTATTAACCCCTCATAACAAAAGCTTTAATATAAATATAATTGACCTTATTTCTTTGATGGGGGCGGGGAGGGGGGGCAGAAACTGACCCCATGCATTCTTATTTGAACAACTGGACTCCAAGATATACAATTCAACAATTTGTCCACTTCACACCTTGCATGACTTGAGTGCTTAATGACCAATTGGCAAAGCTAATTTGCAGCAACTTGCCCAGTTTTATACAACTGATTATTTAGTTAAGTCCCATTCCTCTACAGCAAGGCATGGAAGTATTCATTTGGATGCAGGCATCCAATGCCTCTCTCAGTTCGACTAGCAAAGCTGGTGTGCCGTGACTCACTGGGGATATAGGCAATCTGAGAAGGGCACTCCACATGCGAGGAAGGGAAGTTTGCCCTTCAACTCTTCAAATAAAATTTCCCCAGGCTTCCTGCACGTCCGTCCCTCCTCTGGCTCAAAACCAGGTATTAGCTACGCATCCTCCTTCTGCCTCATCAACCAATTAAACTTTCACTCACTCCCTCTTAACCATGCTAGCAGAAAGAGAAAAGGTGCTCTATTTTGAAGAATCAACCTTTGCATCTCTCAAGTTCAAAAATTGATCATAAAAAATTCATCACAAATTTTCTAATTGCTCTAGCAAGTGCATACACCAAAAGATGGATATGAATGAAAGCCTGTGACTCCTCGATACCATCATAAGCAGTTAAATGCATGTCAGAGAATCAATGACAAGTCAATGGATACCATGGATGTCGAACTTTGAAGAGAATGTGAAGGCACATAATGATATAACACACATATTCACATATTAATCAATTTAAATCAAAACTTTTGTCAGTACAAGGTTTCTGGCAGCATCTTAAAGATCAGTTTAAAGTATTTGCCAAAAGTGAGACCGTAGGCAAATAGCAACATACTGTTGACTCCGTAGGCAAATAGCGACATACTGTTGACTTTGGCACGAAATGCAGTGGCCTATAATACCCGGACTCTCCATTTTGCCCCGCCGTATGCGTGTCGGACACAACACTCTATGGATAGGACATGGGATCCTTGTCGGACCTTTATACAAACTCTAAAGCAGCAAGGGTGAAAAAAATAGGAAGATTTGGTCTTTTTCTTTCTTCATTCATTATTATTTTAATGGATCTTTAATTTTAAACCGTTTACAAGTTAACAACCTTGTAACTATTGAAATATTCTGAGAAGATTGACTTGACATTGCAACTTCCATTTATAAAATTATGAATCCTCATATGCATGTCTAAATTTTGGATGGTGTCCCCGTGTCCTAAAGTTAGAGCTTTGACGGGCACTCGGATCCGTCCCCATGTCCGACACCTCATACGCGAGTCCATGTAACATAGGCAGCGGCAGAGTTAACCATTTCTTCTGAACAGACTAGTTCAGAAAGCTCTTGCAACTCTCTGCCAAGAAAGCATGTTTCGTTTTTTCCAAATACAGAAAACTTTGACCACCAGAAATGTGGACATACAAACAGTAAAAAGAGGTGCAAAGCCATATTGGTTTCAGATGATGGCATAATTAGCACGAAGAAACAGTAGAACTACCAAAATCAGCTAGATATCTGAACATATTGAAAAGACCGTTAATCCGGCCTGCTTAAAAAGAAGTCATGCATCAGTTGCAACAATGACCACGCATGAGATGTGCCATCCCTTCCACAAGATCATATCAGCAACGCTAGGGAACACAAACCATAACACAAACTTAATGATAGCAGAACCTAACACCCTGAGTCCCTGACCTTAAAATAGAAGTCCGTTGATATGTTATTAAGAGGTCCCATACTTTGAAACACCATAGTTCTAGGGGCAAAAAGAAGCTCTCCATAAAGTATACCATAAGGTCAGAAGAAACAATCTCACAAGGTAAAGGGGCTTTTATTTACAATTTTGCAGCACTTGGCCCTAAAGGAAACATAATTCAATGCTACATGCCCCTGCAATCTTTCTGCATAGAGTTGTTTTCTAATCTCAAGAATTAGATAATTACAAAACAAAACTATCACAAATTTTCAGGATGGAAGGAGTAACAACAAACAACCACCAGCAGTCCACATCACAAACCCCACAACCAGTAACCATGGCTCAGCCTCACATCACCTGTGACATCAGCATCACCAATTCACCACCCTACCATGAGCTAGTGATACTAGTGGATCAGTCTTATGAAAAGATGGTGTTACCGGTGATGGTGATGTGTTGACTGGAGAAGGGATTAAGATGGAGAAGGATGCAGTAGGGGGTCGTCAAGAGGGGGGAGAAGTAGTTATCCAGCTTGGAACTAAAGAATTACACACAGGAAACCAAGGAAAGGTTATAAATTCTCCTCTATTTTGGTTTTTTTTTGGGGGGGGGGGGGGGAATCGAATCAAGTACCCTGAAAGTACTGCTTTGGCAAGTGTTAGGAGTTAAATGTTTATAGCCTTACACTAAACCACAAAAGGGGCATATGGGACTTTAGGCATAAAAGATGTTGCTCATCTACTAATCCATGGGCAAAGCATAAAAAAGAGTGTCTAACAATTCAATCAGGCATATTATACCCTGTCCGCTATAATCAAATTCTTACACTATTCGTCAAATTATTCCTGAATTACATAGTAAATAACTTTTGCCAGGTAATAGTTGAAGCTTGTGCAATCCATTACAACTCCTCACCCAATTCTATTCCTTTTACTGAATTAAGATATCAGCAAAAACCCCCTGAGCATTTTCCCATTGGAACTTAGTCAAGCACTCCTTACTCCTCACCCTTCACACCACTTTCTCCAAGCAACAAATCAATGCGGCAATCAGGAAGCATTACAGGTCGTCAACTACTGAAAATAATGTTCATTCAACTCCACCCTATTCGATGCAAACGTCACATGGCGGAACAGCCTCGTTTTGAAGGCACCTAATTACTGCTTTAATCTTACCAAATTAATTAGAGTCCGAGCCAACCAACAGACCCATAAGGCACCGTCAGTACACTTGAATATTTTTTTCCAACCCGCGGTATGTTGCATATAGCTATGGTCACCCAGATATTCATACCCAACAATCTCAAAACTACTATATTTCCATTGAATTCTTTCCCATAAATGATCATAAAGAATTATCCCTTCCTCCCCCCCCCCCTCAAAAAAAAATCTCAGCGTGTACGTGCGAGGGCGGCGTTAGTGGGAGCATGGGACCTAACAACTAAACAGAAAAAAACACGCACAAAAAATTGAAATAATTGCGACGTAGAATAGCACTATCAATTACCAGAGCGCAAAGCCACGCTTAACTGCGGTCTCTGGGAGGTCGCCTATGCTCTAAATCGTATTCACCGAGGCATATCACTTCGTGTATTATGCCATTAGAGATGAAGATGGTACGAATTGTGGGGTTTTATGGAGGAGGTGTTTCTGTCGTCCGCCACCGAGAAATCAGACACGCCATAAGACGGAAAGGGAGGAGAGAGACAGGTCGCCGTCGAGGAGTCGTGAAAATCGAGCTCGCCGGTGGCGGAGGTGGGAGTGGATGCGGAGACGGTGGAAGACTGCACTCTAACACCAGGGAGGAGCAAGCGACATTTTTTATGAAGGCCTTTTCTTTTTGTCGGTGAGATGCAGCAGTAAATTCTAATCTAAGAAAACGTAATAAGTTATTAGAAGATATAAATAGTTGCAAGAAATATAAAAAATTATAAAAAATTATAAAAAATATAAGAAGATATAAAAAAACTATAAGAAATTATAAAAAGTTATATAATATGTATATCAGATTTCTGGGAGTATATACTCTTACGAGACACATTATTAAATATATATTAAAAAATTAATATATGATAAATACACGCGTGAAAAATATATATACGTGGACAATGAGAGCATATGCTCCCGAGAACACATAAGAAATTACCAAAATTATAAGGATAGATATAATTAGTTATAAAATTGTTAAAAAGTTGTATACATAATAGTCATATTTTAATGTATAATTGACTAATTGTTGGTCTTTAACCATGTATGATTTGTGATATAAATTATGTTATGAAAATAATGTGTTAGCATATTTGTGGTATTTATGAAATTAATTTTATACCTTTGCTCAACAAATTATTTTTGAGAATTAATACAGATAAATTTTGGTTGTTAATAATTCTCGTCCTCGAGCAATAGAATTGTCAGTGAAATAAGACAATATAATTAACAAATTAAAATTAATAAGTTTATTAAATTAAAATTAATATTTTTAAGATAACCTTACCAAAAAAAAAAAAAAAACCCTTTAAATGTTATATTTATTGAAATTGTATTTATGTGTATACCGTACAAAATATTATCTTCATAAAAACATATACCCTTCAAACAGAGGTTTAATATAAAAATGTTTTTACAATTAAACTATTATATTTATAAATTAAAATTAATATTTTTAAGATAGGAGTACCAAAAATTATAAAAATAAACCCTTTGAAATTAATATTTTTAGAATAACATGATTCAGTTCAATACATAGATTTATTATGTTATATTTGTTGAATAAATATTATATTTATCATAATAATTTTGAACTAATATCTTTATGAAAGTATTATGTTCATAAAAATATATAGAGAGTTCTTTATATTGATAGTATATAATGAAAAATTGTGTTTACACAAATATTATTTATATTGAACAAGCATGCGAAAGAAAAAATGGCAACTATAATGTTGTAAAACATTTATCATAGATTAAACATGTCATAAACAAGCACAAAAAATTATACATTAGCCAATAATTATTGTAACCAGATATAATAAGAAGTAAGGAGATATAAAAAGATAGAAGGACGTGTAAGAAGATGCAAAAAATTCTGAGAATTTGTTGGAGTTGTTGAGAGCTATACAAAAATATAAGGAATTATAAGAAGCCATGGACGAAGCTATAAAAGTGAAAAAAGTGCCAATTAACACCCTAACTTTTTGAAAAAGAATTAACTATAGGATATTCTGGCCAAAAAAATGGTAGATATATATAAATTAGTTTCCATAAGTTTCACAAATAGTGGTTGGCAAAATGGTTGGGTGGTCTCTGTGCTTTGTTTTTGCACTAACGGTTGTGTGTTTGACTCCTAGATGTTGTGCTTTGTATGTCGGATTTTTTTATTTATTTTTGCCACTTCACTTAAATTTTTTAACTGGATACCCACACTCTCACTACCCCTCTTTCTCTCTCTCAGTTTTACCCAAACTGCCTGATGCAGAACCCCATCTAACACCCACCCCGGAACACCTCTCTCTCTCTCTTTCTCGCTCTGTTTGCCCAGTTGCCCTCGACGTCACCCACCGCCACCAGTGGCCCAAAGGACGGTCGCCGCCCGCCTCTGCAATATACTCGCCTCCTATAGTCCACTAATTCCAAATCTGAGGTAGATTCGAAAATCCCCAATTTTTTGTTTTTAATTTTGTTATTTTGTAAATAATTATGTTTATTTTACTATTTTTAGTCAGATTCATGTTAAATAATTAATTAACTTAGTCATTTACTCATGATTTATAAATTGAAAAATAAGAATTTTTACCTAATTGTTTTCTTCGTTGAAGATTTAAAGTTGGTCTAATTTGGTTTGTTATTACTTGCTTGTTTATGGTTAATTTACTATTAAAATATATGTTATGTGTATTATTAATCTCGACACCTCTTACTTTGAATCCTAACTCCGTCCCTTCAAGAAGCTATAACCTATAAACTTATTTCCCCTATCACACAAAGAACAGGGTCAAATCAATTAAGTTACCAAATTATTTTATTCAAACAACATTATATTATCTTCAAGTAATATCTCAACATGAAATTTTATTTAAATAATAATTATTATTATCTTGTAAATATTTTATTTTTCCTCATGCTTTCTTGCTCTTCCTCGTGCCTCTCTTATACTTGTAAGTTGTAAACTCTGAACTCTTACTCCACGTCCTCACTCCTTTTCCAAGTAGGCCCCAAAAGGTGAGCTTAGGTTTAGGGTTTGCTTGTGATAATCCCCCGGACGATACAGTAACAAATTCATCAAAAATACAACTTTTTGTAATATCGTGTATTGCTCATGCAATTGTTTATCTTCAACCAACCTACCAACTTTAGTAGATGTGAAGTGGGAGGAAGTATTAAATATTGTTAATCGCAATCTTAAAAAGGAAGTTTTGTTTTGCCCTCTTAACAAATGGGGGGAAAAAATTATTTTGCTTGCATTCTTATAACAACTCCTTAAAAAGAAAAACCTTTTTTATTTTAAAAAATCATTAATAAGTTTCAAAATAAGCAAGCAAGAAAAATAAAATTTGTTAACAAATAAATCAAACACGACTCACACAACTGGATGTTTCAATTGAACTAAAAAAGAGAGAAAAATAATTTATCTCATTTTAATATAGATTCCCATCTAAGAAATGATAAATAAGAACAATGCTTAAATTCTTGTAAATACACTGCTAGAGAGTCTGAGACGACCCCACTTTTATAATCTATTATGAAATTGCTAGTAGATACGACATTTTCCCTTATGATTCAAGTATCTCGTGTTTAAAACATTGTAAGACTCTTCTAATAAAGTAAAATTTTAAATTTTGACACATGTTTGAAATGTTAAGAGATTTTGGACATTTCATGACTGGGATTTGCGAGGGGCATATCATACATAAGGGTTATTACTTTCATGATCCTTAATTAGGTAATAAGCAACTTGATTACCTTTCTTGAAAGTTTAGAAATTACACAATCATTACTATCATCAACCATCGCTTGGCTCTCCTTCATAGGCTAGGTGATCTTGTTTTTGAAGGAATGTTGCCTTACCCCTTTAATGCTTCAATACGAGCTATGTTGTTGTCATTCACATGAAGTCCTGTGGAACCTTTGTGGATGGTATAACTAATTCCGTCATAATATTTATACCATGTAACATTTAAAACAGTATGTCATGCAGTACTCTAAATATTCCTATAAATCAATCACGATGAATTATCTCATTTTATAAATCCAAAAGTCGAGTAATTATTCAAGAATACAATCTAAGTTGGTCAAAAATCTTCATGCTATACCATTACACGAAATTCTAGTATCTTGTCTTTGCTCCATCATTATCCCATCGAATACCCTAGGAGATGACATACATTAATCATCATTCTTTCCTAAATTGCCTGGATTAGAGTTCCAAAGGCACTAACTACCCTTGATTTAAGGTCGCATTATTGTGACTTTTTCGAATGCTTCACAAAGTGGTGGAGAAAGCAGCAAATGAAATTGTCATTGACTTTTGCTAGCATACCCCACTTAATACAACTAGGGTAATAAAACACGCGCGTTGCATGCGGGTAACTTTGCATTCATAACGTATATTATAATTTAGTTGCAAAAACTGTTAAAGTTGTGAGAAGTTGGTTATTATTGTTAAAGCATTACTTAATAGTGAATGAGGTTAGATGATGTTAACAAACGTAAGTAGACGCTGACAAGTGATGTTCAACGTTAATAAATTCGTAATTGAAATTTTTTTGGGGCGTGATGGCAGTTTAATAAAATAGGTACATGCTATAAAATTACCAGTTGGCATGAGATATTCTAAAACATGTAAAATAAAACCTGAGAGTCATGCTAATCACAAACAACCATCTTGGGACAGAGAAACACTTATGGATTATCACCTCAGCATCCTCAGGTGGAGCTTGTAGCAACTGCTTAAGTGTCAGGAATGTAAAAATAACACAACAAACTCAATAAAAGTACACGTATCTAGATGTCATCCGCTTCAGGGAAGGGAAGCAGAACCACCATAATGCACAATATATATTGTACTCCCTTTGTAGGGTATTGGCTGCCGACGTTTGGGGATGCCAAGATATGTACAACTGTTTCTTTCCACACTACATAATAGTGGGATCAACTAAGATGCCAGCAACTTCATCACTTGTTGGTACATTGTATGTTCGCTGGTCAGGGACCGAATCATAGTTTATCCTTATTGTAGTGTTTTCTTCAATCACATAACTTTGTAATGATCGGAAGAATTTTGCATAAGGTTTTTTGTCGACAACCTTAATCAACCTTGCAACTACATCAGCCCTTACTTCGTTGTATACTCCAGAGCACATTTCAATCTCTTGTTGAGGATCATAGAAATATAACTGCAAATACTTGGGTGGCTGCGCATTAGCAGGTGACAAATTAGGAACATAATGATATAGCTGCCCTTGCTACTTGAATACGTAAATATCCTTTTCTGATTTATGTTCGGCATTGCCACCAATAGAGCTAAATGCGAAAAGATTATTGTAAAGCCTTACATACTGGCGAAAGTGAATCACGTCGTCATCCTCTACAATTAAAAGTCTCAGCAACACTTTAGGAGCTGAACTTGCTGCAATTCATATGCGCCCATTTTGGCAACAGAATCCATTACTTTCATATTTAAATTTCCTAACTTTGCAATATTCACATGGCTGCTCCTCAGAGAGGATATAAGGAGACCCGGGTACATTTAATATCCCTATGGCATGCGGAGTTTCTAAAATAAAATATTTCCTTATGAGTTACATATTTTTATTAACTTTTTTTCTTCTTATAAAGTGAAGTTGTATTTACTATTTGGGCTTGCCCTTTTTTTTCTATTTATTCGAGTTTCTTGATCCTGCCAAAAAAAAAGGACAACATTCTTTAAGAGTTATGAGTACTATGATGATCTGTCAATTGTTTTTGCACTAATTTTATCTGTCCAAATACTAAATGCAAACAGTCATGCAATATACACACCGCGGGATCACACCATGATGTGTCGGCTCATAATGTAGGCTATATCGATTAGAAGAACAAATCAGATGCATTCTTCTGATATATTTAGCTTAACTGGCAACTGTTAAATTACTCGAATATGTCATGCAGCTAATCGTGACATTTCTTTAAAATAAATGCATATAACTTCAAAGTGGTTATTTGAATTAGGAGCATTTTGTTAGTCTTGATTCCTTCGCTCGCCTCCCCCCCCCCCAAAAAAAAAACTTTCTTCCCCTTATAGAAGCAAAAGAAGGAAAAGGTGGAACATGCTGTCGACAACGATTATGAGGATTTCGCCAACCTTATAAGCCCCTACATACCCCAAATGAAACAAAAGGAAAGCTTAAAAGAAGGATGGACAAATTATCCCTGTAAGATATATCCATTAGATATATTTTACTGTATTGAACTTATCAGTGTAGCCCCCTTCCCATAAAATTAAAAAAAAAAGAAGAATAAAATAGCAGAATTACTTGCCAGCTTCATTAGCATTGGTTATTTGACTTTGCTTCCTTTTCCTTTTTGGGTTAGGTTGGTGTGAGTTGGGCTGTTGATATTGCACATCAAGTTGATGGTCATCGAGTATTTCTTGACAATGCTGCATTGAGAAAGAACATCATTACTCAGGTCATACGAGAAGAACTTCATCGGTATTCCTGACGGCTGACACTATCACCTCCACTGGTAGTCAAACTTGAAACCTATGCATGCTTTGTCCAAGGTTGCCCACTTCTCTTGATGATGTCTTGTTGAGGTTCCATTTGCAGTCATAGCTAGAAATTTATTTCCTGAATAACACTTATTTTTCTTCATCAGGGACAATGTCATTTTAATACTTGCTTATCATTTACTTTTAATTTTGAAATTATCATTGAAGTGAGTACTAATCAGATCGTACATCAGCAATAACCCTCAATCTCAGTTTTCTCTTTTATCAATTTATCAATAAAAGAGGACAACATAAGTGAATTTTAATGAAAGAAGGAAAATTCCTTCTTAAAAAAACACCATGAGTTAAAAACATGTGCAAGGCTAAACTCAATCATTACATGATATCTAAGAAGCAACATTTGATTTAACTCAAAATATCAATATCATGAGCACAAGTAGTTAACCATGCTAATAAAGTTGCATTTTATCTCAATTGTAGATCAATGGATGTATATATAATACATATAGGTATGATGATATAATGAATTACTACTTTGGAAGTCAATAACAAGGTACATTATAGAATCTATCCCTGGGTAAAGATTCTAAATACATAGTGTGTGCAAGTAGAAAAGAGAATAAACAAAAAGAGAACTGCATACCTAGATCTCAATAGTTGTGCATCTAAGAATGTTCTAATGAATCTTATCAAGCATTCATTTAGGTAGATTAGCTACATAAAATAGAGCATATAATGAGTAAATGCATTCAAAAGCTGGTTTTCAAT
This sequence comes from Carnegiea gigantea, assembly GCA_029747015.1. Classification (NCBI taxonomy): domain Eukaryota; kingdom Viridiplantae; phylum Streptophyta; class Magnoliopsida; order Caryophyllales; family Cactaceae; genus Carnegiea; species Carnegiea gigantea. The sequence continues at coordinate 1,037,048 of JAKOGI010000137.1, read as the reverse complement.
TCTTAGCATAAGTCACAGAAGAAGAACATTAAGATTTTGGAAATTGTATTCCAAACTATAGTAGCTGACTTCAGCTTGTCAGTATAGAACAGTTACAAATAAGGGCTATATGTGTTTCAATCTCTCTCTCTCTCTCTCTCTCTCTCTCTCTCTCTCTCTCTCTATATATATTATATATATATATATATATATAAGGCACACATCAAATCCAAACTATAGGAGTGTATTTCAATATCTATATATATATATATATATATATATATATATATATATATATATATATTTATATTTATATAGATGAAAGCCATATATCAAATCTTCTTTTATTATATATTATGTGTGGAAGGAAAGGGTGTAATCTTCTTTTACCCACATTGCAATGTCCTTTGTCTGCTAAAGACTGTTGAAATGGACAACTCCTGTACAATCAGTGCACATGCTGTGATGTACCCCCCTAAAATATGCACAAGATAGGGTCACGGCTGCCATAGAAGATCATAGCTGATACTCTATCAACTCCAATAAATCTACTTATATTTGATATAATTGCTAATAACCTAATTTGTAACAAAGCTCGGAACATGTGGTGAAAATGATATAGATATTAGAATGCAAATAGCAAGCATAATAATTTGTTTGGCTCCAAAAGACTATATGTTCGTCTTGAAAAATCACATGAAACTATTGCATAACTATATGTCATATAATGGTTTAATCTTGTATAGTTGTATCTTTCCCAAATAAAGTTTGATACATTAAAAGATCAGTTATCAATATGGATACACACCCCCCTTCAAAAAAGAGCACGCATGCGTGTCACTCTATAATATACATATATGTATGTGTGCGTGCATTTGGGGGAGAGGTGTGGGTGTGGGTGTGGGTGTGGGTGTGTCTAATTGCACAGACATAATATCATCAGAAATAACCCCCAAATTATCCATCTCATGATATTTCCTAGGTGAGATTGTTAACCCCTAGATCATTTTGTGCTATAGCTATTTTTCTACTAACAACACAACTATAGATTACATATAAAAAGCAACTTTATTTAATTATGTTGTTTTAGATCGCTAATTTTCTAGGTGGGACAGACTGGTATGGAGCAGAGGGAACCAATCTAAGAATAATTTCATCTACTGGATAATTATGTTGTACAAGCTGCTGCTGAGTCTAGGCAATTGAGACAAGGGAACATATCTTCTTTGAGTGCTCTGATGCTACTCAAGTTAGATGCTGCCCATAAACATTTCAAAATTGGATGGTGCCCGACAAGCTCCCTAAGATGGCAAAGGAAACTATTGGGAAGTAGAAGTTCAAAAGTGATCAGGTTGTTACTAATTTGCATCACTACTGCTATTTAATATCAACTATGGCTAGACAGAAATAGCTATATTCTTCAGATCAAGACTGTGAATCATGAGAAAAATTCTAAGAAAACAGTAGAAATTGTCGAAAATAGAATGAACTATTTGTGTTCTTATAGCAGGAAAATTCGTGATCGGAGAAAGTATTGCATATGTGAAAATTAATTGAGTTCAAATTGTGGAAGAACCCTTCCTAGAAGATGGCTCCCCATTTTTATGCTCTCAGGATTCAACACCTTGTTATAGGTTGATAATTGGTAATTAGAAACCTTGCAAGATGATTTCAACAAAATATGTGAGTTTATATTTTTTCCGAGGGGGCTGATTAGCAAAAGACATGATGAGGTTGGCAAGCTACTATCGTCAACACCAAACTACTGTCACCAACACTTGAAACCATGTCCATTTTAGCAAATCAGAGGCCTCAAACTATATCAAATTGCACAAAATCTAACAAATCAAATGCAAAATTGCAAAATAAGGAACTCAAATAAGTGGAAGTGAAGTTTAAACTTCCAAAATCAAAGTTAGAATTGCCTCCTTGAGGAGTTGAAATGTTGATACGAATTTGGAAATTTTCCATGCCTTGTCTCTAATCTGAAACCAAAGGCAAGAAGGAAGTTATCCTCATTGGACCATCCGATCTTCTATCAAAATCCTCAAGAATCCTTGAATCTATTTTGATCTCATGCAGATCCCACGTCCGACTCAAGTCATGCATCTTCATCATCTTCTTCCCCAAATTTTCTCTGTCCTGATTTGCACTCTCCCCAGAGCCCAAAACGGAGCAACCATGAACCAGACACCTAGACAAAGAGGAGAGAGAAAGACGAACTTAGAGACACGGACGCTGACATAGGTGAGAATAGTGGCATGGCCAAAGCTCATGGGGAAGGTGTTGTCATGTTGAAAAGAGAGAAAGCCTGAGGATTTATTCATGCAATTTGGACTTTGGGGATGCTGGGTTTCCTAATGCATGAGCAAATGGTGTGTGAAACATTGCCAGCCTTTTTCTCTTTAGGGAATTCACTTTTGCAGATTACAGAGAAAAAGGAAACCGTGGGTTGTGAGCTTCACTTTTGCGGACAAAGGAAGGATAAGGAAGCAAGATCATTTGAATGGACCATAACACCCTTGACTGTTTATAGGAACAGTAACTGAGCCTATTAGAATTTAAGGTATAAGGATGTAGCCAGTGCAAGATGTCACCAACATTAATGCAGTTGTAGACTTACCATGCTTCCTACTTTACTAGCAATTAAGGGGTGAGAAAAGATGATAAATTATTTCTTCTTTTGAGTCATAATAAGTGCAACAAGGATCAATGTACATTTTTTACCTTCATAACATGACACATAACTAGCATCATCTGATACTAGGGCCATGTTAAGCAAAATTAGTTGTTTAGGTAGCAGATAGTGATATATGTAACAAATAACTATTTGGATAGCTGATAGCATTTATAATTTACTTGTTAGCCGATAGTTGTTTAAATGAGCTGTTGAAATAAATATGTTTGGTAAATTTAACTGTTGGGTTAGCTGATTAATGAAAATTGACGTAAAAAATATAAATAATATCCAAATATAAAATTTTCAAAGGATATCTTTTGACCAAAAAATATGAAACATTACTTCTAAATGTCAAAAGTTAATACTGTTAGTTTTTCAAAAAATGCTGATTAAAATGATAAACACTGCTTGAACTGCTAGTCAAAACGCTAAGTTACCAAACACTAAAAATTGACTGATTATTATATTAATTTGATCAAAATACTAAACACTGCTCAAAACCATTATTGACGAGTACGACCTAGGTCATAATGTCTTTATTTAAGACACGTTGTATCGAACTCACAAAAACAAGTAGCAGTAACCATCAAAAGAATTTTGTCATCATCTTTCATTCCCTGTTATCAAAAAGGTCGCTTCACAACTAATGGTATTTGACGGATACGGTAGTTTGTTACATGTCATATCATATCATATATATATATATATATATATATATATATATATATATATATATATATATATTATAATAATATATATATATATATATATATATATAGATATATATATATATATATCTTAAAAGTTGGATACAAACAATGTATGAATGATATGTAATATCTCACATGGCACAAAATGGTGACTTGACAACTTGCAATTGGTGGATGTTAGTTGAAACATATTAATCAACATTAATGTTATTAATTAGAATTTATTATATCTTATTAACTTAATTATTTATTACATAGTTTTACACTTCTGAATTATTTTATTTTTTGAGTAAGCTCTCATGCGTTTAACTTGATGTGCAATAATTGTTTTTTTTAATTTCAAATTGATTCATTTTATTTTTCAATATTAAAAGAATAGAATTAGATGAAAGAATCAAATTTTAACTTAATTTTAATTGTAACTACTTATTAACTTTTTTAGCCTGGATATTGAAGTCATTGTAAATGAGTAATAGCATATTGCCATATAATAATTTAATCGCATAGGATAATTTATGAAATATATATTCATCTAGGGTTGAAAAGTGACTTTTTATATATCTTACGTAGAATAATCTATAAGATTGTAATATATTTTTTACAAAATTAAGTTAAATTAAAATATAATCCACTTAACATTTTAAAAAAAATCTATCACAAATTAATTACACTGTGATGTGCTTGAGAATCATGAAAAAATAGTAAATGATAAATCATTATCATATGAAAACAAAAGCAATTTAGAGTTATTTTAAAGGAAAACATAAAGGAATAATAATTATGTTATTATAAAATTATTAATCTACTTTTAAAGTAATATATTTTTATTAATTATTTATACTAATATTATTAAAATGAAAATTAATTAACATCCTTATATCATAAGGGTATAAAACTAGTATATTAATAAAGTTTAAAAGTCATGATTTAGAGGAGAATAATTAAGTTTTATTGTGCACTTTCTTTACCTTTTTTTAATACCATTTCGCTTAGCTATTTAAAAATTATTCTAAAATTAATTAGCTTTGTTGTCATAATTAACATAAAAGTTGTTTCATAAAACGTAAAAGTTCATTAAATATATTTTATTAGTTTGCAAAATGAACTCCGAAAGAATATTTATGCAGGATTTTTTCTTGAATATTTCAATTGGTAAATCTTTACATTATATATTGTGGAGTTTTCGACATGTGTTATGCCATTGTTGTTACTGTAATACTTGCAATGTTGCCGTGAACGCGCCTACAATAAGAACTTAATTCTAACATCAACATGTGGATGATGTAAAACTAGTATGGGCCCGTGCAAAAGTACGGAGCATTTTTAAATAGACAATTGATAATTATGTTATCAAAAAAATACATGGATAGTTAGTATAGAAATAATTAATACTATAAGTCAGTAAAGAGAAGGAAAAACCCCAACAAAAAAATTAAATATACAGTAACTTCGTGCGTAAATAATATGATTAATAATTGAAAATTATATTATTGTGGAATAAGTCTATATAAGGATGACTGACATATTAGGTAGTGAACTCGGTACAAAGTACGCTAAATTGGATGATGATAAGTTAAGTTATGACGCCAGTGATGAAGAATCTACCTCCGTCTCTTGTACCTAAACCAAAAATCAAGATTTAGTGATAATTTGATTAACATTGATGGAAGAGAATTTTATATATACACATCATATACCTGGTATACCTAACATTACTACGTCATATGTAATGGACCTCTTCCTCCCAATTGACTGGCACAATAAGAGTGACTGGAGCTTCTACTTCATGCCGGTGTAGAGGCACTATAATGAAAACCCAAGATTTTCCGATGTAATCATCTATAATTGCATAGAGCGATAGATGACCATATGGCTGTGAACAATAGTCACACAGGTTAGACAACGGTGGAACAATAATTTGGGTGAACATGATAATCAGTGAGAATAAGAATACTTGCACTGCATACATATCTAACTGTGTAGCGGTCGTATGTAAGAGAATTCGAGCATCCTCATGAAGAACAGTGAATTCTCTACAACCTATAACATCTTGTAATACAACTCTGAATATGAACCTGTACTTTTGAAGTAGAAAGGGATGGTTACACTAACGCAAACATAAATTTGGGAAAGCACAACACAATATGAAACAATAGGGAATCATATATGCAAACCTATTCCGAGTCAAACTCGGGGATCGGCATGTGCAGTACAGTACATTAAGCGCGAATACATAAGTGTTAACACTTTTGTTGCAATTAGTGCAAGCGTGGTAAAGCAGCGGATGGATTTCAGCAATATATGCAAAAATCCGAAAATATCTAACCTGCAGACATATAAAATATGGAAATTATGTGATACTGAGTGAATGTATGTGAGCATAAGGAACATTTGATGAATAAAAGTTTAGCTTACATTTGGCGCAAAAGCATATTCATATAATCTAATCCATCTAGCTACAAACAGTTTCTCTAGATGGCACATGCGTAATGTTCTCAGACGCATAAAATCAAAATGCTTCATCACACCTGAAGTGCCAGAGTACCTAATACATATATAGAAAGTAACACGTGTGAGGTTAGATGTATATAAGTTGTATGAAATTAGAAAATCTAAATTAATGTTACATGTTGTGTATACCATCCTTCAAAGTCGTCTGTTGCTTCAATATCTGGGTTTATCAGCAATCTACTAACGGGCAAAGTCGAAACTGATACTCCTACAATTATATTGCAATAGTGAAAACATATTACTCAAATATACAATCAGAATAATGGAAATTAGTGAGTTCTGTGGACGTAAAGTTACCTTCATAATGTCTAAGGTGCACTCTCGATGCAAGAAGTATATTCTCCTCATTCAAATGTTGCTGTATATAGGTGCGCTCAACTTCCACAAAATCTCCCCATAAAGTCAGTCTCAATGGATGCATCCTGCACAAATGTGTCATATATACTAATCTTTATATGATTGAAATATAACAATCAATATGAACAAATCTTTATCTAAAAACAATACGTACTGCATGTCACAAAGTAATAATTCCCGCTGTGCAGTGCCTCTATCTCTGGTCCTCTCCAAATGATATATAGCTACTACCATCCCTATGATATCTATAGAACAACAGGGATTGAGAACACTATAAAGAATACAGAAGAAATGCATGCATAAATTTAGATAACAAACTTGATTGTGTGAACAATATGTACCAACAACATTATCAGGTGTCCGAAGACGTCGAGGGATATCGATGAATGATAGGAAAGGAGGTCGATGCTGGTAGGGAATATCCTGACATTCTTCAATGACACCAAAAAGTGTTGTTCGCGGCGTGAAAACCAATTTGTAAAGGTTGGTCACCACATTCTGTTCGCCATCTGCAGCAGCATCAACCGAGAGTCCGGATATGTGATAAACCTTGCCAGCACTGAGTATGGACCTCTATCGAGTAATATTGGCATCACTTTCTATGATGTCGAATATCTCATTACACTATAAAATAATGAAATGCATACGTAAGCATTATACATGTATACAATGATGACTTTATTTAACACACTAATCGAATACCTGGTAGTCCATAAATATAACTTTCCATACTGTCTGTCGCCCATAGACTCGGACGGACAATGCTCGCATGAGCCGAGCTATCAATGTTACAGATCCATTGCACGGGTTGATGGTGCATATAGGCATAAATGTAGGTGCTGAAGATGTCATGTCTGTAATCTTAAAGAAATTAAAAGTATATAGTATGATATGCTAATAAAGAAATGACCACAAAGTATTTATCCAATGAGGTATATTACTGTACATAACACCAGAATGTTATGATTAAAAATATGATAATCAAACAGACAGAATGTAATAGGCAAAATGAATAAACTGTACGATATAATTATAAGCTACAAATTGTTCAATACATCCCTATAGACAACATTTTTTGTAACGTCTACTGGAATCCCCTCTTATTACAGAGCAGTACTTTTAATCCAGAAGGGGATGAAACACGTGACACTGCAATATAAAGTTGACCATGGCTGAACACGGACCTTGAAAGGTATATGCCAACTCTATTTAAAGTTTGCCCTTGGCTTTTGTTGATTGTCATTGCAAACGCCAATTTTAGAGGGAACTGCCTTCTTCTGATTTGTAGATCTGGAAGATTGGATGGTGTTAAATCGATTCTGGGTATTAGAACAGCCTCCCCAACTTTTGAGCCAGTTATTACTTTGCCCTCACCCAACTTACTGACAATTAATCGAGTATCATTGCACAACCCTATTGACTGATTCAAATTTCTCAATAATATAACTGGCGCACCGACTTTAAGATCTAAACAATGATTTGGCAACCCAGAGATCTTAGGGAATGCAATAATTCAGGGAGTTCCATATCATTGAAAGGACCACACTCGTTGGCGTTTGAAAGAGTGTCACAACTCAAATAGCTTTTCACATCTCCAGGAAGCATGGATAACATGATTGTGTTTATTTCATCGATATCATCATTCGTTGGTGCAAGAATCCCTCGTTCACGAAGATATGACCAATCTTCATAGTTAGTTTCAAAATCAGGATAAACTGATGCGATCAAATTATGCAGACCGTTGTATTCATTCGGTATTAGGAACTCTTCCGGTATCTTAATCCAATTAGGCTCTGCATCATCTGAAATAGCAATTCCTTGCACTTGACCATCCCCAACTTCTAATATCCATCGAGCAAATTCCTCGACGTTGGGCACGGTCTCATTGGATTGATTGATTCGTTGCAGCCGCATGTTTATATGCAGGTGCAGGACACTGCATTCATTCCAGAATGTTGCTTGATGGATTGTAGCTGTAACGATTGATTCACGACTTTCGTGGATAATCACAGGAAGTATCTGCCTGAAATCTCCCCCAAGAAGGACCAATTTTCCCCCAAAAGCATCCTGATTATCACATATGTCCTGGAGGTGACGATGAACAGCTTCAAATGCTAAGCGATTCATCATTGGTGCTTTATCCCATACAATCAATCTTGTCTCACGGATGAGATCCGCATGTTCAGACCTCTTATCAAAGTAACAAACAGACGTCTCATCAGATTGCAAGGGTATTTTAAACACCGAGTGGGCTGTTTTCCCTCCGGGTAGCAGTAATGAAGCAATGCCCGATGATGCCACGGCAAGAACAATATGCTTTTCAGATCGAAACTTGAAGATTAAGGTATTCCATAGATATGTCTTTCTCGTGCCCCCACTACCATATATGAAAAACAACCCTCCTTCACCTCTGTCATGCGTATCGAGTATTGATCTGTACGCATGATACTGATCTGAGTTTAACCCCCTTACCAAACTTTCGAATCTTGACATTTCCATAGGTGTATCATACTCAAGTTCGTCAATAATAAGTCGATTAGTTGTATACATTGCAGTTTCAGAAGAAGGGAGTGGCATTGGAGGGAAATTACGTAGTGATCGTCCGTTTCTATTCAAGATACGCTCAATCTCTAGTAGTCCAAGATTCTGGATCTCGATAAATGGTAAATCCATATCGGGCATTCTTGTCTGGCGTCGTATGGCATATAACAGGTCATATGTTATATGAACCCAGTGTGTGTCCCACAACTTCACCGGGTCAGCAATCTCAGAGAACATCAACATGGAGCAAAACATATTTCGTAGCTGCACACCCGAAGCCCATGTTGATGCTTCAGTCAAGGCAGAATGCCATTCCCCATCATCCTCAAGCAAACCCAATGCCATGCACACAGACTTGAATGTGGGATGTAGGACACCGCGTATGGTACGAATATCCTCAAAAGAAGTTACTCCACATATCTTCGTAAGAAGTAATCTCAAATAGTATCGCTCACCACAATTTGGATGTGCAAACAGAAGTCGACCAATTGAATTACCTTTTTGACGGACCATCCAGCATTTAAAAGAATGGTTCCATACCCATTGTGTGGGGAAGTTCAGATACGTGGTATGTCGAGCCTGTGGGTACTTCTTATTTGCATCAAACCACATTATTAACATTGTCTTATGCGCCTCTGGTTCATTAGCAATGCTAATGAGGTCATCTTTGTCACTAAACACGATGAATTGTTCTCCCGGCAAATGGTATTGAAGTTTTTGCACAGAAGGGTATTGATGCTGCAAGCTGAACTCAAATATCCGCCAGCATGACTCAATGGCAGATATGTAGCGACAATCCAAGTATTCTCGAATTTCATTCCCTTCTCTATGTGGCCGAGCTGGATCATTGTCATGATGTGTTGTATTACCTTCAATGACAATAGTAGTACGATCATGTCCCTTATGTACATACTTATACACGTACTTGATCACACTATGGACGGCTACACATTTGACATTGATATGAGCATCATATTTTACGCATAAATCTCTATTGTATGGGACCACCCATTGGTTATCAATCTCTCGTCCATTCACGACCACTTGTTGGGGAGTGCGCCGACGACGGTATTGAGCGAATCCATGCTCATCAAATGTGGTTTGATTACAAAATCTTTTTGGATAATGTTTTGAACATGTTCCGTCAACCAAACATGATACGCATGAGCCATGTATCATGAATCTTGTGACAGTATCGTATGCTAGAGGGTCCGTACCTTGATCGGGAATTTCTGCACTGATGAGCCTGTCAACGTCTTCTGGGCATGTGGGCTTATCTTCCGGTGCCACTGTTAAGAGAATATGGGCATGGGGAAGGCCACGCTTCTGAAACTCAATAATGTACACTTCTGTAAAATATAAAGTGAAGATAATTAGTGCATTGAATGTATTTTTGAGCTAAATTATTGTGATAAACAATGTCAGGAACTCACCAGTAATGACTGTGCCGAAGATTTTTTTAGTTTTAAAATCATCGAGCAGTTGTCGTAACTTAATTCTGAACACCCGAGCTAGTAGATCGGGTCTGTCCTCTGACCGTTGACCAAGTAATAGCTCATGAGTGATTTCAGGCCAACTTGGATTACAGGTGAATGTAACAAAGAACAGGAGGCCCCATCGCGTGACAAATTGCAATTGCATCTTGATAATGCTGCATCATGTAGCGTTGCCCTCCCGTGAAAGAAGAAGGTAGAATATATCTCCTCCTTATTGATTCAGCGTTAACATCACCTACATTAAGTGCATCTTGAATGCCACTATATAATTCAGTCCGCAGGTGACCTTGGTGGTTTTCGAACCATGTTAGCCTATATTGCTTAATGGCAGCCCATACATCTACATAGAATTGTTGGCCCAATCAACAACTCTGTTTAATAAGAATGGATTCACCTAGTCGGTCCTGGATGCGAAATGCATAGAATTCCCTCATTGATATCGTTGAGCTTAACGTACTGGAGTTAGCCGTTCGTGGGATGTCTAAACTCCATCCATCAGTGCCGTACGGAAACAAAAGAGGGTACAGTAAAGGCATGTAGGATAGGTGGTGCTAATCTATCCTCTGTAAGGTTCCATCTCTTGTTTGGATTATGACATCTCGTGGCCCAAAGTGTTCAGTTCCATCCTCAACTATTAGTCCCGCGACTTCGGCTGCAGTGAGTCTAATATATTGTCGCCCTTCTCTAGCCTGGATTATTCGAATTCGTAAATCAAGAACCTCGTCATTGTCATGTAACATGTCTCCAGCTCTTCTGAACACAACAACATAAGGATTAACGGAATCCAACATTTGTTGCAATCCTTCCACAATGTCAAGTCTCACGCCAGAACGACCAGATGGCCTAAGTGCAGTCACTCGGTTCGACACTTCATTGCTAGCGTCGTAAATGTATAGCTGTGCAAATGCTGGATGTAATCCAGATCGTGGGAGCAAGGACCCAATTTTGTGGTAGTTGCTGCCATTTATCCAGAAAACATAAGGGCTTCTACCATCATTGACATTGTTATCAACCCTTCCCCCCATTGAAGTAAATGAGAACATAGAGTTATACACTCTGATATTGTTAAGGAAATGTCGATTTGGCAATAATGTTTCAAGGAATTGAGGTATTGGTGGAAGTAAGGGCAGACTAACTTACCCACTCTGACAACACAAATTGAACCTGGGACTTGTGATAGTACTGTTTCTAACTCTTTCCTCAATCCACATAATAGCTCTGCAATTCGCACATGTAGCCATTCGCATTCCAAAGTCCCATCTATTCGAGAATGACTGTCTTGAATGGGGACATGTTCGTTCTGCAATGGTATTAGCAAGGCTAGTAGGTTACTTATGTGAGGCTAACGTACATAAATGTAAGATACTTTCATGAGATTACCCGTAACAGTTAAGGAGATAGTCACGTGTTCTACGGGCATAGGCCTTATAGAATGAGCAATGTTGGATCAGAGAGTTTCATCATGAGCACCTCCTTCATCTGATGTTGGGAATAAATTTTTATATAGTGACATTGAGGTATTAAAGGTATTGTAATGATTAGCACCTCAGCAAGGACATGATATTAGACAAGTCGAAGCGAACATTACCACGGGTGTGGTTGCCATGAATTGAGATGGGATCTTGTTGATCACCCTGCTATTCAAGATGTGTTGATTCTATGCTCTCCAAACGCATCAACGTCGACCTCACTTGGCGTGCCTCCCTCGCAAGCAAGCGACTACGATATGCTACCACGTCATATCGTACAATATGCCGACGCTTGAACAATAATTGCCGTCGAGCGTTCAATCTAGCATTTTTTTTATTGCAATTTTCGCCGCGTTGTTGAAAATGACGATGATGGATCCATTCTTTTTTTACGAAACCACACCAACATAGGGTAAATCCTTCTCTCATTTCTTTGTATGCGATACAAAAAGTTCGAATATGTGTATGGATATGTAAGCATCACATACAGATACATACACATATGCGTATACATAAGCAAATACATACATACATACATACATACATGCACATACATATATATATATGTATACACACACACATATACATGTATACAAATATGTATACACATATGCATATACATACACATATATATACATATATATACATATGTACACATATGTATATATATACATGTACGTATGTCTGTATGAAAGTAAGGTATGTATATATGCTTATGTATTTATATACACATACATTAATGTATATATATATACACACACACACATATATTATGTATATATAAGGTATGTATATATGCTTATGTATTTATATACACATACATTAATGTATATATATATATACACACACACACACATTATGTATATATATATATATATATATATATATATATATAGATATATATATATTATATATATATATATATGAATATATATATATATATCTATATTATATATATATGTATGTAGGTGTGTATGTATATATATATATATAATATATATATATATATATATAGATATATATATAATATATATATATATATATATATATAATATGGAAAATATATATATATATATATATGTAATGTATGTATGTATGTATGTATGTATATCATATATACACCACAACACACACACACACAACACACACCACACACACACACACCACACACCACAAACACATATGAAATACAGCATACAGATATGTATACATAAGCAAATTACATATATACATATGTATATGTGTGTGTGTGTGTGTGTGTCTATATATATATATATAGTATGTATGTATTGTAATGTATATATGTATGGATATAGATACACTATATATATATATATATATATATATTATATTATATATATATGTTATGTATTGTATATGTATACAATATATGATATATATATATGTATATGTATATGTATATATAAGTGTATATACACACACACACACACAAAACAAACACAGATATATATATATATACACTTATATATACAGATATATATTTATATATATTGTATATATTGTATTATATATATATATATATATCTATATAGGATAATATATATATATATTTATATATATGTGTGTGTGTTGTGTGTTTGTGTGTCGTGTGTGTGTGTGTGGTATACACTTATATTACAATATATATAAGTGGTATATATATATATGGTTGTGTGTGTGGTGTGTGTGTGTGTGTGTGTGTGTGTGTCTATATATATATATATATATATATTAGATCTATATACACAATAATATATGCACATCCCTCCCAGACTAAAAATATATAATCCTTAAATCAGGGCAACCCAATACTAAATTTCCATACACACACACGCGCGCACACACACGCACATATATATATATATACACACGTATGCGTACATATATATATATATATATATATATATATATATATATATATATATATATATATATATATATATATATATACACACACACACACACATATACAACATACATAATATATAATACATATATACATACATACATACATACATATATATATATAGAGACACACACACAATAATATATGCACATCCCTCATAGACTAAAAATACATAATCCTTAAATCAGGGCAACCCAACACTAAATTTCCATACACACACACACACACACACATATATATATATATATACACATATTTGTATATACATAGATATACATATGTATATATATACATATATATATATATATATATATATATATATATATATATATATATATATATATATATATATATATATATATATATATATATATATATATATATATCTATCTATATATATATATATATATATATATATATATATATATATATGTATGTAATGTATGTATGTATACAGTATGTATATGCGTATGTATGTGTGCAATGTGTATATTTGTGTGTCGGTCTCATCTCTCCCTCATCTCTCTTACCCCGTCCGCCTCTCTCTCTAGTAGGCTCCAGACCCTTCTTCTTCCTCCTCTCCCTTATGATCTCAGTCTCATCTCTCCCTCATCTGTCTTACCCCGTCTGCCTCTCTCTCTAGCTGGCTCCAGACCCTTCTTCTTCCTCCTCTACCTTATCCTCGTTCATCTCGGTCTCATCTCTCCCTCATCTCTCTTACCCCATCTGCCTCTCTCTCCAGCAGGCTCCAGACCATTCTTCTTCCTCCTCTCACTTATCCTCATTCATCTCGGTCTCATCTCTCTTACCCCGTTTGCCTCTCGCTCTACCACTCTCCATACCCTTCTGCTTCTCCTCCTCTCTCTTACCCCGTCTTACCCCGTCTCAGATCTCCTTTCTCTCTCGGTTTGAGTTTCCAACTGATGAAAACCGCCTTGTCAGCCATCGATCTACAACCACCTGAAAGTAGGGGTGTTCATTAAACGGTCCAAAACCGGACCGGACCGAAGACCGGCTCGAACCGGACCGGACCGGGGTTTTTCGGTCCGGTCTTCGGTCCTGGTTTTTGTCCTGTTCGGTCTTCGGTCCGGTCCGGGTTTGGATCGGGTGGACCGAGACTCGGACCGTGGATCGAGTAAAATGGGGGTTAGAGTTTTTTGTTTTTGTGGTCCGGTTTTGCTTGCTTCACTTCACCAGAGCCTTCTCTTTTCTCCTCTCTAGTTCTCCCTGACCCTCACTCCTTCACTTGCCCTAGCCCGCACCGCCCAGCTCTTCGGCTCTTCGCTGTCCTCTCCACCGGCCACCGGTCACCTTTGCTCGGCGTCGCCGTCTCGCCCTCGCGCCCTCTCGCAGTTTCGCTCGTCTCCCTCGCGCCCTAGACTGGTCGATAAGATGCAGACTCTCTCACAGTCTCGCTCGTCTCCCTCAGTCTGAAACCCTCTCGCAGTCTCGCCTCATTGTGTGACTTGTGTCCCATTTAAAACCATCTCGGCGGCGTTGGCGACGTCCAGTCTCCCTCTCGACTCAGTCTCTCTCTGCGCGAAATCCAGCAGCCGCCGGATTTCATGGTAATTTTTGTGATTCTTGTTTCTCTCGGTATCCATAATCTTCTTTTGGTCAAAATTCATATGTTGGTTGAATTGCAGCCATTAGATGCAATTTTTGGCAAGTGGACTGAATTAAATTGGATATGTTGGTCGAATTTGGCTACTGGACTGAAATTTTTTGCTGTTTGCATATGTTGGTCGAAATTCAGCCATTAGATCTGTGTTTAGATGCAAACATCTTGGTTGTTTGTTTGCTTCAATCATTGATCCATTGTGGTTTCAGACTTTCAGTCATCAAGATGCAATGTTTTTGTGAAATGTGAATTGCGCTGCTGCTTTTTATGTCAATTGTAATTGCAAATTGCCAAAGACCCAAAGTCGAGACAGGTGATATTGATAGCGCAACCAATGCAAGTATGCAACGGCCCATTTTGAGACCGGTCGATAGTCGGTCCAGTCCCGGTCCGGTCCGGTTGACATCGGTCCGGTCTCGGTCTGGACCGACTATGGATCGGTCCGGTCTTCGGTCCTCTACTTGTGCCTTCTTCGGTCTTCGGTCCAGGCCGGTCCGACCCGGTCCGGTCCAGTCCTGGACCGATGAGCAGCCCTACCTGAAAGAGACACCATCGTCAACGTGTAGATCGGTCAGTGACGATTCCAGTGACACCGTCCACGCCGCCAACGCGCCGCTCTACTGGTGGCGCGTTTCTCTACGCGCCGCCGTAGGGTTGGTGGGGACAACGACGCTACTGTGAATGGTTAGATCGGCTTGGCACGATTACAGTGATACCGTCCATGCCGTCGACGCGCCACTCTGCTAGTGGCGTGTTGACGTACGCGCTGCCGTAGGGTCGGTGGGGTTGGTTTTTTTCACGTTGGGAGCGTTGCGGTGGTCGGTGGAGGAAGAATGGAGTGGAAGCACTCATTCGTCGGCGTCACGTGCGGTACACGCGCCACCCCTCCACCGCGGATCTGATGGGTACCGTTTCTGCCAAGTTTCGTTGTCATTTTAGCACTGTTTTTGTTTTATGTGTTTTAAGTGTCGTTGTAAATTTTGTGATTTGTCAGATCTTGTAATGTATTATGTAGATCTAGGGTCTTGAAGGTTTGTAATGGGGAATTTTGGGGTCTTTTTGGGGTTCCTGGGCATGCAATCACTGACGGGTACGTTCTGGGGCCATTAATTCCGATTTTCCGGTGGGTCTACGGGAGTAGGTGTTCCCGGTAAGTGTTTGTGTCTTTTTATTTCGTTCGTCGGATCTGGTGTATTCCCCTAACGCAAGAGTTTTTGTGATCTGGGATTTTCTCATGCTTTTCGGTTTTCTGTTTCGAGGTTCATCAACTATGTGGAGTGCTTGATCTGGGAAAGGTAAATCTCTACTCGCAGTTTGGTTGTTTCTTGCTGCTGATTTGTATTTGCTAATCACTGCCTTCGTTATTTTCCTTGGTTGTTAATCTGTGGCCCTAATTTCCTTGGTTGTTGCTTCTGATGTGTGTTTGCTAATCCATGCCCTTATTTTCCTTGTAATTAAAATTACGCTTAAAGTCATTTCAACCTGTGACTTATATGGTATATGACATAAAATTGTGCGTCCTATTATGCTTGGAATCTTTAATTAGAAAATAGATTGTTGGTGATATTAGCCCATGTATGAAATATCCATAACCATGATTGTATTATATCTAATATTTGTAATATGTCATATGAATATTTGTATTTTGTTCATAGAACTGCGAAATAATAATAATAATGGTAATCTTTATAATAATGAAAATCAAATACCTTTTGTTGTTTGTTGATAATAATAACTGTAAATCTATGCTCTTAATTTTCTGGGTTGGTACTCCTGATTTGTGTTTGCTTATCCCTGCCCTTGTTATACTTAAAATTATGCTTGAAGTAATTTCAACCTTTCACTTATATGGTATCTTTATCAAATTGTGCTTCATATTGTGCCTGAAATCTTTATGTAAGAATTCGATTGTGAATATGCTTAAAATCATGCTTCCTCAATATTTAATAAAAATGTTTGTCTACTGTGAGGGCTCTCTAAACAGTTTGCATTACTAAGACTAATGGGAATAACATTGGTACTGCCATCGACCTTACTTTGGAGTAGTTTCTGTACATACTTTTTGGTTAATATTTAATCATTGAAGTGTCATTAATGCTGAAGGCCATTAAAGGATGTCATCTATAAGACAAAAATACCATTGCAATACATTACAATACACTGTAGTTAACCTAACGTATCTTCCAAGTAAAATTATGTACGTAAGGTAAGATAATGTTGCCACCATTTGTGGTCAATAGTAGCATGAGACTGCTATGCTCTTCAAATTGAAAATGAATTAATAGCGTTTAATGGTAATATGTTGGTGATATTATCTCATATATAAAAGGTCCATAACCATGGCTATATCATGTGTAAAAATTTTAATATTTATATTTGTATTTTGCTCAAAGAAATGGGAAATAATAATAATAATAATAATAATAATAATAATAATAATAATAATAATAATAATAATAATCTCTATGATAATGAAAATCAAATACCTTTTATTGCTTCTTGATAATACCAAACGTAAATCTTTAATAAATAACATTTAGAAATATCTGTGTCACTATACTTCTTGCTTCATATATGATTTCAACCTTTGACTTATGTGCTATATGACTCATATGATATTCCATTAGAAGCAACTAAGTGTAAATAATTTTGTATTATTATTGCCTCCCACGCAGCCAACGCCGTACTAAGGTGGAGGCGCATTGGTGCAAGCGCATTCGTTGCCCTAGTGTTGTACTTTTTGGAATGGGTTGGGTTCAGAGGTTTGGGAGGACGAATGAGGAAGAAGGTAGTGAGTAGGCTCCTTCGTCGGCGGCACATGTTGAGCACGCACCACCCCTTTGTTGCGGATGTGATGGTAGAGAAATGTTTCTAACCCAACGTTTTAATATATGGAAATCTAGTGTTAGGTAGCCCTGATTTAAGGAATATATATCCGTAGTCTATGAGGGATGTGCATATATTATTGTGTATATATATATATATGTATGTACACATACATGTGTGTGTGTGTGTATATATATATGTACGTACACATACGTGTGTGTATATATATATATATATGTGTGTGTGTGTGTGTGTGTGTGTGTGTGTGTACACATTCATAAATAATTTTACATATGATGTCCTACCTATTTATTGGAACACACATATATGGTTTGTGGAGGTATGGAAGGTTGGACATACCTAAAGTTGGACCAATTTCAGCGTCGCTTGATGTTGTGATTTGTTACGCAACACACGAAAGGGGGTGTCTGTGTTGTCCCTGTAGTCTGCACCATCAATTCATACCACAGTGAGTGTCTATAATACGCGGTAAAAATCTAATTCGGTTGGAGGGGCACTATCATACCTCTTCACTGTAAAGTGATTGTGGTCTTGTGCAAAGTTCCCTCAGCGTGCGTTTATTGCTCAAACTGTTCTAAAAAGGGAAACAATAACGACCATAAGGGCAGAATTTACGTGTTTAAACGTTGACTGCAATTGATGTATAAGTGAAATGGTTGTACCTGGTATTCCCCAAACTTGCATATGTTGATTCCAATCTGTCATATAAAGAGTCACAAATAAGAATGCTGGGAGTCACAAATAAGAATGCTGGCAAGATTCATCGTTTCAAATACGGTAATGCCTAAACGTGTTGCGGTGTTACCTTCTGATATACTTTGATTTCAATGAGCTGTATAACTCGTAAGATCGTACCCAGTAGTTTCCCAACGTGCAGTTGTCGATCCCAATTTGTCTTCACAGACAGAATCGCTGAGCGCAAAGATAGATTCGCTGAGTGGCAAAACAAATTGCAATGCCAGTCGACCAGCAAAGAGTTTTCGAATACAGAACTTTGTAGTGTGGGTGGTTTTCTGATTGAGATTTTCACTTTTGCTGTTTATAGATGTGGTGTTAGTGGGTGTAACCGTGAGCCCCCTATTTGTGGATATCAGCTGCCCACTCCACAATTTCAGTGTAACTGTTTGGTTTAAAAAATAAAAAATAACAGTTTGGTTACTGTTTGGGCAGGATTGCACAGGACAGCAGCAAACCTGGAATTCTGAAATCTCAGCACTTTACCCATCCTAGCATTTATTATATAAAGATTAGGGTGACAAAAATCGGTTCAATCCGGTTATCTGAATTCATCTAAATCAAATCGGAAAAAATTGGGTGCGTCACAAAATTTGTGTCTGAATTTAAAAGTCGGACAACCGATTATGTTTGAATTTAAATCCGGGCTAGGTTCGGGTTGTCCGGATTTTTGAACCATTTCGAGTTCGGATAAATTCGAACAATCTGATAACTAGGTTCGAACATCGGACAACTACATTTATGTGTAATTTGGTCCAAATTCTCTAGAAAATTTTATAAAAACAACTTCGGAAAACCGATTTCGGACATTGAAAAAAGGAATTTAGGTTCGATCACACAAAAATTCGGTCCAAATGTCTTAAAATTATATCACAAATTCGGACTTCGGACAACCAAGTCCGGATATCAGACATTCATGTCCAGGTGTCCAGTTCTGGCCAGAATATCCGCTATATAATTCGGACAGGATTCAGGTATGAAATTTTTATCTGAATGTTCAATTTGTCCGGATCCGAATCAACGAAAATCCGAATTTTTGCCAATCCTGTGTGAAATGAACTAGGTGACATGTTCCATAACATGCGTTATGTACGACTCCAAAAAAAAACAAAACTCTTAGAATTTGCATTCATTGTATCTAGTTATTTTTGTCTCACATCGACCAATTCTTAGTAGTTGATTTTTTTAAGACTTGGCAAAAAATGACTAGATCCGAAAATTCGATCCGAACCCATCCGAAAGTTTTGGGTTTTGAATACGATTTTCTCGACTTAAACCCGAAATAAACTGAACCCGAAAAACTCGCAATTTTCTGGATCGAACCCTACGCGAACTCCAACCAGCCCGCTAAACCCGAATATTATATTCTTATTTTTATTTTTCTTTAATTTTTTCCTCTTAATAATAATAGTTTTTCTTTATAATAAAGCCTTTAGAGAGATGTTGATAACTATCACATCCCTTCGCAAATTAGACGATGGTCTCCGTTCTTTCGCAAATTCATGCCCATAAAATAACGCCATATTTATATACAACTTATAAGTGGAACAGTTTTAAAAAATGGACGCGAAATATCTAATCTTAAGAAAATCAATTTAGAATATCACAAGTATTAATAATGTTCAAGTCATACCATACTATTTTCAGTAAAATGAACACGTCTCATCTCATTTTAAATAATATTACTGTAATAGTATAAAATTTTAATGTTATAATTAATAAATAATTGTAATATCTTACGCGTCTATTATATTCTTTCATTTGACTTCTTTCTAATTGGTATCAAACTTGATGTCGGTGTTGGCCAATTGACCAACTTATGTTCGTGTTAGGATTGATCAAGTAAGAAAATATACATGATTAGGTAATAGTAAGTCAATTAACAAAATATCAAATTATTAAATGGACTATTAACAGGTCGAACCGCTCTAAACTATTATCATGCTTTAGATGGGTTGTCCCATAAATGACCCGAACTATTATTAATATTTTAATATATAGACCAACCCACTCAAATGTGACTCATTGTCCACTGGTACATGGCGTTCATATATCATATTGAAAAGTTTGAATATTTTTCATGTTCTTTTAAGAAATTGCAATTAGAATACTTGTTCATTAAACACAGACAATTTTAAGTAATAAATATGCCAAGATTTTAATTTGAACAAAAAGAGAAATAACTCACTAAAAAGGTGCTCCAAACCCATTGAGTTAATACGAAACCTGTAAAATCGAAATACACCCGACCCGTATTTTACTTAAACATAGAATACGCCCGATCTGTATTTTACCCAAATCCGAATACACCCGATCCGGTCTAATTTTTTTTAAAGTAAAACACTGCATGTTTGTAACGAATCAATCTTATTAAATCTTTTGACATTTGCACATATATAAACTTGCATGATGTTTACATTTCCTGAAACTTTCACCATTGATAAGTTAGATATAATTATACCGATATTTACACCTTTGAAACACCTAATTAAAAAAAAAAAAAACCTCCTGTCACCCCCCCCCCCCCCAAAAAAAAACCTCCTTTGAGTATTATTAAAGCCTCAAGAGTCAACATTCTTTTTCATTAAAAAAAAAATTTTGTTTATTTTTAATAGTAGTGTGTCTGGTGGACTGGTTGAGAAAAACTGAAAAAATAGCCAAGGTGGGTGCGGGACAAGAGCAGTGAGAAGAAGCAGAGAATCCCGCAGATTTGCTGATGTTGGGTTGGTGGACAAATGGTGGTATCCTTTTTTTTTCTTCTTTTTTTTTTTTTTTTGGTGAAAGAGGGTTGGTGGTCTCCTACCCAGTTCTGCGAGAAACTGAGAATGACAGCGCAACTTCAACGCTGATGAACATGGTATTCTCGCTTTAATTTAAAGGCAAGATTTTTTGCATTTCTCATCAATCAACATCTCATATTTTTCTCGCTTTTTAATTCTATTATATTATAGACAGGGCGGAACAGCAGTAGCATTTTATACTATTAACCGTGGTCGCATTACTCATCATCGACTACCCTTTTATGACCCTGCAACCCTGCTCTTCATTTCGCAGCTCCATCAGATCTGATCTATTTTTCTCCTCATTTGCGTCAAATTCCCCCCTTTTGATCTCATGATCATCAACGCCAGTTCAAGGTTTGAATTTTATCATTTGAGTTTTTGATTTTTTTTACTTGGATTTTAAGCCCTGGTCCATCGGTTTTGATATTTTTGTCAATTTGGATGTATGCTGACTTGCTTTTTTTTTTTTTTTTTTTTTGGTGGGGTTCTGGGGTGGTAGGTTTTGAAGTGGAAGCGGGTTGATCGAGCTATCAAGAGGAAGAACAATGAGCGAAAGCAGGGGCTTCCAACTTGGAACTGTTGGGGCATTGAGTCTTTCAGTTGTGTCTTCTGTTTCTATTGTCATTTGCAATAAAGCCCTTATCAGTACTTTGGGTTTCAATTTTGGTGAGCAGCTATTTCTCCTTGCTAGATTGTATTGGATTATGGGAGTATTGGTTTGTTTTTGTACCCATTTAGTTTGATTCGTGCATTCTGCTTCATAATTCAAGAATTCAGTTTCTATTTCCCATATGTGTCAATGTCATGCCTAATGATGCCCTTTTTCTGCTGCATTGCTGCTGCTTAGGGATCTCTAATTCCTAACTTTGAAGTGATCTGTTGGGTATTCATCAGAGGAAAGGTTTTAACGTGCGAGGATATGAGTTGAAGATTCTTTTGAATAATGGGCTTTGGTTTTCATTGATGTAATCCTGTTAGTGGTCCATGAAAATGCGGTACTTGAGTTCCTGCCTGGCCCAGGAACGTGCAGTGTGGGCTTGTAATCAAACCTGATTCTTTGTTAGTTTGGCTTGTGCATAAGCGAGGTCTTTATCTTGGTAAGCAGCATTGATTGCTTGGGTGAGCTTGGAGTGTTGCAATTGACTTGAGTGCATAGAATTAGCGAATTACCATCTTGTAGAATAACTACCACAACTGTGCTGCCCCTCTCTCCACGAGCATATGGGTAGGTTGTTTACTGTCAAATATTGACAAGGAGGACGTATCATTATTGTTTCTTAGCCATATTAATTGAAGATTATGTTACATGGTATGTAAACTACAGGTGATACTTTGATAAGATCTCTTGCCCTGTTGGGAGCATTGCTACATGTGGAAACCTACGGAGAAGTTTAATTTCTTCTTTCCACGCACCCCCCCCGCCCCAAAGAGTAGTGGTAGTGAGAGGTTTCCCACCAACACTTAATTGTGTGGATTTTGTTAATAAGTCTATTATTTTTTACTGCTAGCCTCACATTGTCTTTATTGTCCGACGCAATGTGGTGTTTAACTCTTTGCTCTTCTAAGTCACCATGTAAAAAGCTGCCACGGTGGAGTCCAGCTGTCTAGGAATGTAAACCGGGTATTAAGGGAAGGTTGTGGAGTTACTAGGCATGGAATAGAGTTTTGGTTACGTGGCATGGAATAGAGTTTTGGTTACGTGGCAAAACCTTCTAGTTTGTGACAACCATTTTGTTCTCCTATTGGCTAGTATGCTTTTCTTCATGTTAACGCTCTGCTAAGACGTATCACTGAATATTTTTAAGGTGGAATACTCTTGTTAACTTCCCCAGAAAGAAACACATCATTACTGAAGATGAGGTGAAAGATGGAAAAGATTGTTCTTTGCTAAAAGGACCTCTGTCCTGCAAGTACAATCACTGTGAATAATGAAGAATAATTTAAAAAGAGACCTGTACAAAGATGGGAAGATAAATTGTGACAAGGGGTCCGCCTTTCTTGCTTAATACGACCCTAGAGGGAGGGAAAAATAATTAACAGTCCCTGGATAACTAGTATTTTGTTGTGGCCCTCTACTATGATATGTTTTAGCTGTAACACCATCTTAGAGAGAGGGAAAAAGGAAAATGCATCCATTGGGTGACCGTTGGATTGTTGGAATTGGATGTGCTTTTGATATGGTGGCTTGCACTGGGAAGTACTGAGTATGTGTCATGCAGTGCTTTTATTAAACTGTGTGAGTGTGAGTACAATCCATGCATTTCAAATATTTTGGTTGCTAATTTGATGCTGTTTATGTTTACCCCTAATATTTTTCCTCTTATTTTTCTGTCTATCTCCAGCTACAACATTGACAAGCTGGCATCTTCTAGTTACTTTTTGTTCTCTTCATGTAGCCTTGAAAATGAAATTCTTTGAACACAAACCCTTTGAGCGAAGAGCTGTCCTGGGATTTGGCATTCTGAATGGAATTTCCATCGGACTTCTGAATCTCAGTCTGGGGTTCAATTCCGTTGGTTTCTATCAGGTAGAAACATATCCTTTCTGGTTGCATGTGATTCCATTTCTAGAGCCTTCTCATATCTTTCCATGTGCAAATATTACTAACTGGAGAAGTGCATTAGAAGTAGAAAGTTCTTCAAATGTTCATTCAACTAAGATGGCATCTTTCCCTTATTTCTTGAGTTTGTTTATGAAGTCTTGCAACTGGCAGGGATGAGAGAGGTGCAGGATGAGAATTTGCTAATCGTAAATTTGGAGCTTTTGGTGTTGCTTGCCTGACTCTAAATACTTATAGCACCTTTGATTTGTTTTAAGGCTTTATTTTATGGGATGTCTTCGACTGTCATTTTCTAAAATAAAAACAAAAAAGTTTTGGCCTCTGTTTTGACCCTTTATCTATTTACTTCTTGCATTTTGCTATGCGGGAAACGTTCTTATTGAAGTCCAATGTTTATTCCTTTTTCCAATGTAGATGACAAAGCTCGCTATCATCCCTTGCACTGTATTCCTGGAGACAGCCTTTCTGAATAAAAAATTCAGGTCAGTTTTAAATCTCATTGTAGATCCATGTAAAATTGCCAACATTGGATTTGTGACATTGATAGGAGTGACGAAGGGAATGGGCCTGTAGTAGGCTAACTGCTCGGAGCTGTTAAATCATGCTGAATTGATCGAGCCAGTTTCCCAAACTGGAAGCTATATCTCATGAAAATTGCCCCTGATTTAACCATTTACTATTTGAGTGATATATTATCATGTATCTTGTTGCATGAAAGACTTTAGAAAGCTAAACCAGTGTTTACTTGAAAAATAAATTTGTTGTTCAAAGCTATAAATAATTGATACATAGGATATAATAGAGTACCAAATGCTGTCCCTCACTGACCAAATTTTCGATTAGTGTGCGCCATCCAACAATGCTTGTTATCCACATATTGTCGTGATATGAGTTCATCAACAAATACCAATTAGTTCTGATAAGATTGTACATCTGATGGTGAGCGGGCAATGTTCTTATCAAGATTAATATTTTTTTTGGTGGCCTTAGCGTGTAGTTGTGCATGGCATTGTTCAATCAGTTTAATAATGTTATATAAAGTGCTGAATATTTTAGATAAACTATATATTAAAAAGGAAAAGGAAAAGAACTGAGAAAACCAAGAACTGGCCAATTTTCTGGGGTGATCTAGATTTTTACGTGGTCTCTGTTGTTCTGGTTTTGTGGCATTTCTGGACACCAACACCAGCATCACCTCAATCTAATGTGGATCCCGCCTGAGGTGGGCATGGCAGTCCCAAGTGTAAGTTTGACCCTGCAATCAGAGAGATTGAGATCGACAAAACTTCTTTTTGAGCCGGAAACCATTTCTCAACTGTTCTTGGTTTTACTGCTGAAGATTGGTTCGCCCACTTTGTCGGTTGTGACATTTGCCTGGGAATTTCTTTGATCTAGAATGAAACGTACATTTGCTAGATCTTAGTATACTAATAATATAGCTACATGCCTTTTTCGAAAGCTTGAGCTCAGAAGTTCATGTGCTTTACTAAATTTAACATTTGATCACACATGAGCTTTGCAGTCACCCTATTTTGGTCGAAAGCTATTGAAAGATCATAAAACAGTTGTTATCTTAAAAACAAAAGATCATAACTGAGCTAGAGAGAAGATTATCAAAGAATCCAGCTTGGTTAAGTATTGATTAAAGTTTGATTGAGATGGAGAGAAAAGCAGGAGAGTTTTTGATGGTGGGATCAAGCATTTGTATTTGAAGAAGAGCCCCTTCCTTTCACTTGGTGTAGTTGATTTTATTGATAGCCTTTTTATTGCCTCCTGCTGTGCGTGCTGGGCATGTGGTTCTTTTGTTTTCTCAAATTAAGTACTTTCCTTAAAAGAAAAAAAAATTACTAGAACAAGAAAGGAAAACTCAGCAATGAATGACCTTTTGTGAGCTCTTCGTCTTGATGAATTCCCTCCTAAGATGGGAATTTTAGTGAATTGATTTCATATTTCTTGGTAGAACTCAAATTTCTGTGTGTAATTGTGAAAAAGGAAGCATGATTTATGGACAAGGAGTGTTTAATATACTTTGAATCCCAATGAGTTTCTATGGAGTTATCATCATTGCCATGCATCAATTTCACGGGCAATGCTTACTTAAAAAATTGCATGTTTTTATTGCCAAACGAAGCTTCATCCAATGGGAATCACCGTTTGTCATTCAACCTATGGAGACTTTGATAGGCAGACTATGACAAATTGACAATCTAACCTTCTTTTGTTTATTGACCGCTTTCCCAAATTTGCTTGAACAAGCAAGACTGGCCTCCACGGATCATTCTTTTGTTTCTTTTCCTCTTTACTTGGCTTGCTTAGGATTGGCATTTTACAGTCATCATGCTGCAAAAACCTCTGCTTATTCTGAGCTATGTCCTGCCTGCATTAACCTTGTGTTTCTTTTGATCATTTTCAGCTTTATCATTCCTAACACATGAACGAATGCATGTGTAAGCATACAGATGCAGATATACCAGCACTATGCATTATCTAGATTTTTGTTTTGGTGGTTGTTTGTTATTTGGGTTTTGCTGTACTTAAGTTATGTATTATTATTCACTTGCAGCCGGAGCATACAAGGTTCTCTTGGTGTACTACTTCTCGGGGTGGGGATTGCAACAGTTACAGATTTGCAGCTGAATGCTCTAGGTTCTTTCTTATCTTTCCTTGCAGTGGTCACAACCTGCGTTGCTCAGATTGTATCCTTCTGAAGCGGAATTGCTTTGTCCTTTCCTCTTTTGTTGTCACTTCCAAATTTGCCTACCTATGTGCCTTTTCCGCCAATAGATAATTAAATGGAGACAGGACTAAAGGAGCTGTTGTCCCTTAAGGAAAGATAAAAAAAAAAGAGGCAAGTTAAAAACTATGTAGTGGTTTCCTTATCAAAAAAATAACTACGTAGTACAAGGTTTTCAGTCATTTTGCAGATCCGTAAAAGGTACCTATTTAAAAAAGCCCCTCCCATCACCAATTTAAAAAGCACCTCAAATCTGCTGATGAAGATGCCAAATAACCATCTATCTCACTCAGATCTATATAAGAACTATGGCTGTCCATTATGAACAGCCGTGCAACTTAGGCAGTTAGTGTTATGACTATCTACTCCTGCCCACCTTGTCTAGTGGAAACTCCCAGGTCTTGGCTTGTTTTTGTTTGAGTTTTTATGAGATCTCCTATCAGAGAACACTTTTTGATTTGTCAGGATTTAGAAAAGATTTTGATCGAAGATTCCAATTTCCAGGATGGTATAAAAATATACTTGATTTTTTTTTAATAAAAAAATTACAGTGCAATTTTTTGTTTTTTCTGGTTTTTCTTTTTTGGGGGGGTGATATTATGACAAATAACTGTTCTCTTGCTATGACGACACGTGTCAAAGTCAGGAAATGTTCAGTTGTATGATTGGGTAACTGCATCAGGAGGGTTCCCTTTCCCTTTTCCCTTTTTTTTTTTGGGGGAGAGGGTAGGGTGGTAGATGGAACAGCAGCAGCTAAGTTAGCTAGCTGTCGCCAATATAAGCATTATGTATTTATATGGTGTATGATGAGCTGGTAGAAAATGAATGGAGCTTGCTAAGATCTTCGCCTCCATCCCCCCCCCCCCCCCAAAAAATCTTGTTCTTCCCTTCGTTTGTTGGTAGAGGATGAGGGAAGGATGAGAGATGAAGCTGACGATGAGGTTACCTGTTGGTGATAGGTCACATACAATGGCATTAGAAGTGGCGAGGATTAGGCATTCTGTCTTGATTATAATTTTGATCGTAAATTCAATGTTCCTAACTCTCTATCGGCCCCTCAGAAAGCAAGTCGACGGCTCTTTGCTTATGTCAATATTATGCTCTGCTTATTTGTTGTATTGACACCTAAGCCTACTGTTATTGGAAGGTTATTGAGGATATCGATGAACACAAAAACAGAATTAAGAAGGTAGTTTTGCTTTGGTGCTATAGAAACTAGGCATGCACTTTTTGCGAGGGATTATGGTCTTGTTTTCCCTCCTCTCTCTCTCTCTCTCTCTCTCTCTCTTATTTAATTCTTTCGCCCTCTTGGTATCACTTGTTGGTTCTCTTTCTCTGAAATAGAATTTTGAGCATTGACTAGTCAGAGAACTTTTATTGGCCTTGTACAGTTTGGTAAATGAGATCCCGAAAACTGCTTTGTGATTTGAAATTTCTCGGATGGAATAGCCATTTTCTTTCATGTAAGGATGAAAGGTTACGTGTTTATACAATGGACAACAGGATAAGTAGGTTAAAATCTTGCACTTTTTAGAGACTGAGGACTTTTGTTCATGTGGTTAGAGCTGTGTATTTTTAGATGGCAGTTTCCTTATAAGCATTTAGAGAATCTACTTTGTTGGGGTCTTGTTTCTAATAAGTAGCAAAGGATATTCCGAAGAACTTAGCTGTTAAAGTGCTGGTTCATGATTGGCAATCATTGAAGAATATGAGTACTGCCTTTTACACATTGCGTTGCGGATCTTGACTTCACGAAAAGGATTTCAGTGTGGAAATTACTTGTAGCATGTGAAACAGATGGAATTGGAGTCATAGCTGTATAATACTATCACTTTAAGGTGACGAATCATTCACATCACATTGAATTATGGGGTTAAATTGCAATTATTCTTGTGATTCACTTTAGTTCCCGCCTAATATTATTTACTATGGTGTCTAGAAGGTGCTTATATATTTAACAGAAAAAGAGGGGATCAAGAAGTTATGTGTGCTGACTGCATTGCAATAGTTGCCATATATTTTGCTGATGAGCCAAGGTGTTTGAGAGCACACAGCAAGGGTTGTGGGTGCATGATTCTGTGACAGGGTTCGGCAAATTGGCCAAATTTATATTGAGATTTAAAAAAAAAAAAAAAATCTTTTGTGCACCTTTCAGCTACAAATTATGCACTATGGAGAGATAAATAGGGATTAATAGTATGGAGCATTAACATGTGGCCTTCATCATATCATGTATGCTGTCAAAGAAACTTGATAAGGGCTCAGTAAATTTGGGGAGAACATTTGGGAGTCTGCTCAGAAGTAATTAATTGTCATTATCATGGGGTTGACATAAGGAGAAAATATGGTAAATACTCTTCAGCTATTGTGAGATCCAGATACTCTTTCTTTTATGTTTATTGTTGACTCTTCTAGCTTGCGTTTATTCAGAAGATGTAATGATGTGATGTTAGAAGTGTTTCATGGTGTAAGGGGGAGAAGATTTACGAAAGGTAACTCAAGCATTTCTTGTATATATGCTACAGGATTTATATCTGAAGGCATATGGTGGATGCATTGTGAGAGCAGTGTTGTACAAATTGAGCGATACCCATTTCGTAGTTTTGTTCTTGAAACTTCTGAGTTTTTGGGAAGGGTCAAGTCAATATTGATATTTGAACATATGGGGGTGTGAGCTAAAATGGGATGTCTTACTTGTATTTTGTGAGATTTCACTGTTGTCACCCCCCCCCCCAAAAAAAAGAAAAGAAAAATTGGAGAGATTTTGTGCATTTGCTCAAAAGACAGTAGCACGTTTTGATGGGGGGGGGGGGGAGGATGTGATACTAGGCGGATAGATTTGAAGTTCATGGAAATTCACAAGCATGAAGATGTGACATTCTGGATGTTCTGGTTGTTGCTAGTTACTGCCTGGTCATATAGGTCAGAATGACTCTGGTCACAATCCCCATGTTTATGTTTAGTTGGAGTCTTTTCTAGGTACTACGAAAAAAATTGATGGGAGCAACATCTAGTTGCTGCAATATAATTCCTCGTCCTGTGTCGTCTTGTGCAGTGCTCATGCACTTTCTCTGGAACAAATTGAGCCCTTACTGAGAACAATTTGCAATATCTGTCAAGGAAATCGCATATGTTTAGACCTTCTAATGCGTTGCAAAGTAGGTGTGTAAAACTAGTGTGTTGTGAAAATTGAATTAGGTTACTTGAGAGTGTGTGTTTGGGTATATTTTAGTTACCAAGCCCTGCAGCACTTGCTGAAAACAGGGAAGTGTTGGTCAGAGGTGGTTTGCGGCATATAAGTCTTATAATACAGAGCTCAAGGTTCAGAAAATTCTGATGGGTTGGGTGGTTGACACTAGAGTACCAAACAGAGGTCTCTACATCTAGAAGGTTCAAACCATTTCTCCATTTTGCCAGGTAACAAGCTTCTTCAGGGAGGCTGCTGCATGACCTTAGCTTAAAGTCCACAAGACTATCTGCAGCAATGGCAGCTTGCAGGTACTAAAAGTCTGCTTTGCTTTTGTGTTTCACGTGTGTGTGCGTGTTTTTTTTTTTTTTTTTGGGGGGGGGGTTCTGGAAATGAACTGCTGGTACTGTGTCTTTTGCCATGTGAAGTGAGAATTTCCTAAATTATGAGGATACATGCTGAATGAATTGCATTTGCCATGAAGGTTAAGAACTAGTTCTAACTTTCTTCCCAACATCCTCTTTCTGGTAGATAAAACTAGATTTTGGGTAAAATCTGGCTACATGTTTGGCACCGTCCACAACCTGTTTAATGTAGTAGGATACATTCATGTTTTTTCTTTCTTCCCCCTTTTTTTGGTTTGGTGATCGTCGTTCACGCAGGTTATTGGTCACCTGGCAATTAACTGGCATACATAAAGCGGATCTTATGTCCACATTACTCTTGGCTTGTGACTGATATGGGGTGTGTATGCCAGTCAGCACGGCATCAATAAATGATGGCTATGTCTGGACTGTTCTTTTGGTTAGTTACTTGTTTAAGCCCTTAACAGTGCCCTTTTAGATGACTAATACCATCCAGAAGAGGTATAAAGTTTCGTCAACCCAGCTGCTGTATCAATCTAGTCCTTACCAAGCAGCAACTCTGTTGATCTCTGGGCCATTTTTGGACAAGCTTTTAACAAATCAGAATGTTTTTGCCTTCAAATATACCCAACAAGTGCTGGTAAGAAGTGACTTGTGTGATTCCAACTATACTTCAATCGATCCCCTCTATTTAATTTAAGTCTGTCTTTGGTCTCACTTGATACAACTTTTTGCAGGTTTTTATCATTCTTTCCTGTTTGATTTCCGTCTCCGTTAATTTCAGCACTTTTCTTGTGATTGGAAAGACATCTCCAGTCACCTACCAGGTGCTGGGGCATCTTAAAACATGTCTAGTTCTGGCATTTGGTTACGTCTTGCTTCATGATCCATTTAGCTGGAGGAACATTTTGGGAATTCTTATTGCCTTGGGGGGCATGATACTTTACTCATACTACTGTACTCGAGAAGGTCCAAAGAAAGTCGTTGACATGACACCCCTATCCCAGGTAATTAGCCATTATGAAATTGCCTTTACAGTAAGGTAAACCCCAAATTATTCTGTTTACCTATATTATATTACTCTCTTGGGAGCAGCCTCTCCTCTTGTTTTGGGTAAGACACTGTATGTCTGACTCCCTAGACTTTGCTTTAGGATATCCATGTTGGATGATTGTTATTATTGTTTTGTCTGTTTTATAACATGATCGAGCTTTATGAATGTGGCAAATTCCTATGTGTAATCTCCAGGTGAAGGGCAGCGAGTCTGATCCTCTAATAAAACTTGAAAGTGGGACTAGGGTGTCCACCTAAGCACAATGATCCAAAAGCTTCTCCAATTAACCATTGTCAAGTTTCCGTGCCCCCTTGTATGACAGGCTCTTTTTCTTCCTTTATATACCTTTGATGGGCTATACAGAAGTGGTCCGATGAAGATGTCGTTCTCTGGAGAAGTTCTTGTGTTATGGCTTCCATCCCCTGAATCAACAGGTACAGGCTGATAATATGGGATCTTCGACCAATAGCTTGGCAGTGACTTCTTGAGTTTAGAGAACTGCCCTTCATTTTTTCCCATTTTTTGTCATATACTAGCTTAGTTTGGTGTATCCAACCGATAATCAGTGGCCTTGGTCTTCATATATAGTGCAAAGATGTGATCATAGATTTTTATAAGCATTGCCATGGCAAATGTCTCTGCCTTTTTTTCCTCTTTTTTTTTTTTTGTGGCTTGGAATTTGGGTGCTATTGTTCAAGTAATCAGTCTCAGCTTATGAGTTAGATTGAAAGCTTTTTAAACTTGTGTTCTGATTCTGTGCTTACTATTCTGGAACTAGGAGGGAGAAAATATTTGAGGGTTCTCATGTGTGGAATTCATCACCGTGGAATATTTCTTACAACTAGTTGTGGGATGCCTGTGCAAAGCACAGGCGCTGTTCCGAAAAAATCAATTTAATGCAGAAATCGTGTTTCATATTGCAGCGAAAACTTAGTTTAGCCAACACAAAAATCTTTTCGATGTGGATGTTTTGCTGTGGATGGACCACATTGTGAATCCATACTCGAAATAAAAGAGCATGTCAATGATAAATTGACAACAAGGGTCGTATAAATTATTTCTGACAATGCAACTAAGGCCTTAGCCTAGTTAAAATTTAGGTTTTGGCTATTATATCAGACTTTAGGTTCTATTCTCTTATTTTGTTATTTTCAATAATAATTTATTAAATGTACACTTTAGATGTGAGATCCACTGATTTTTTTCAACCAAAAAAGGGGTACGGAAGGGGCATGATTTAGTTTTTGTTCTAATTTTTTTTTGGGTTTAGATGAGTTATGAAGAAAATATAATACAATTACAATACCAAATATGGATTAAACCTGAAACCTAATATAATTACAATAAAGTAGATGTCATATATTCATTTATGTTTTTCGTTTTGAATTAAATAAGTGGAAACTATGATAGATATTTGAGCATTAAATTTTTAAAAAAATTAAAGTAGACTTAAGCATATATTAAACAGATCCAAAGTTTAATTATGAAGTATTTAAACATACATCTTTCTATATGTAAATGCTAAAATTAGAAATTTAACCACAATCCACTATAAGCATTCCTTTTTTTTTTTTCTTTCTCTAATCTAATAACTTTAAAACATCAAGTCAAGCTGATGTTTAGATTATGTTGGTGATTTTAATAACCACTAAGCCCATATCATACATGTATCATGATCAAGTATTACTTATTCATAAAAAAATTGGTGACCCCATTCAACCTGTACTATCAATTAGTTGGAAGGCTAAAAGTCGCTAAATTTAATATATGATGACAAGATCATGAATTAATCTATTAAAAATTAAAAAGCTAAAATCATGACTTATCTTTAATATTGAATAGAAAAAGAATCACCAAATCGCTAATGAAGTGTCAAATTTGCCACAAATAAGCCAGCATATAATAATCTTACATAAATTCCACCCAGCTAATTGGTGGCTCGCAACTTTAAGTATTGATGTTTGCAATCCAAGTTCCCTATGGTATGTTTCTGTTTGTATAGTGCGATCAATAATTCTTGTGTACACCTATCTCACAATCAATTATTGTGTGACGGAGTAAACAACAGGAGTTTTACTTTTACAAAAACATATATCAAATGGTTAAGTAACTTCATCGATTTCGTGTGAGATGATCTCATATAAGGCATATTACACATAAAGGGTGTTATAAGAAATATGTGTCAAATTATCCGACCATCTTTTTGGCTGTATATTGAATCGAATTGTGTCATTATATACAATTTTGACTTATATGCACATTTCGTTAAAACTTTTGACACAAGAATTGGAAGATTCAACATAGATGGTAAAGATTTTCAAAAGATTTTCCTCTTTAATAGAGTTATTGAATGCACGAAAGTTCCAAAAATCTAATCCACAATCGATCTAAAAATAGAATCCAAATCTTTTTATGTACCCCAAAAAAAAAAGTTTATATACATTAGTTTTACCATTGTTCATAAATGAAATTATTTTAATCTTTTTCAATCATTGTTCAAATGTAAAGACATGTTATTACCGTAAGTTCTACTCCAGAAAAAATCAGACAAATGTTAAAAGAGTTTTGATCAAAAGGAAATCATAAGGTTGATCAGCCAAAAAATTGCCCCAAAAAAAAGAAAAGATCAGCAGCATTGGTGAAGAACTGGAGAGTGGAGACACACAGCATCATCAAATTAAAGTCACATGTTAGGGTAAAGGAAATAGAACTTGAAGCCAGCAAGCAACCAAATGATAAAGTAGTGATGAATTAGTTGAGTTAATTGATTTGATTTGGGTTGAATCAAACTCTCCATTTGCTATTTCTACTATCATGTATAGGTAGTTTTAATAAGTGTTAAAACCATATTTCTTAAAAATTAAAGAGTTGTAATTTTATTATTTTTTTAAAGGATGACTTTCAAATCATTTAGGGTGACTTCTAAGTTCTAACATACAAATCTAAATAAAAGCCAGTCAATGTTAAAAGCCAACAAAAACCGCAATCTCATTCTCTAACATTTAAATCTATACTGTTATAGCAATCTTTACAAAACCTTAGAATGGTACAACGAGAGTGATTTACGAAATTTGATACAATATTAACTATAAAAACTATTTATGCATTAAATCTAAGTCATCGATTTTAAAGTTAAGATATCTCTTTATTTTAGTTTAAAAATCCTCCATGATTTCTGATATACATGATAGAAGATAAATGATAATCCAATTACCTAGGAAAAAAATTAAGCAATTATATTTATTCATTAAATCTAAATCGTAGATTTTAGTTTTAAAAAACCACCTTATTTAAATAAAATTCCCATTTATAATTTTTATTTTTTTAAAAAATACTCATAATTTCGGTTATATTTAATAAAGGATACATGACAATTCTATTATCTAAAAAAATTCAAGCAGTTAAAAAAGTGATAATCTTTGAAAAAACCTAAAGTGCTAGTTACAACGGGAGTGATTTGTACGATTTGATGTAATCTCAGTCATAAAAATTAGTTATCTATTAAATCTAAGTCTTCGATTTTGTTCCTAACCTGTCTATCTATCTACAGTATATTAACAACAATATTTGAAAAACCTTAAAATACTAACATGAGAGTGATTTACAAGATTTGATGTAATCTGAGCCACAAATATTATCAACTCATTAAATCTAAACCCTTGATTTTAAAGTTTTTTAAAAAATAGTTTGTAACTGCTGTCTATCTCTAAGCAAAATACTGCTTTATTTTTATTTCTTTTTAAAACACAAAACTTACAGGAGTTAACTAC
The DNA here is from genome assembly GCA_029747015.1 of Carnegiea gigantea. Classification (NCBI taxonomy): domain Eukaryota; kingdom Viridiplantae; phylum Streptophyta; class Magnoliopsida; order Caryophyllales; family Cactaceae; genus Carnegiea; species Carnegiea gigantea. The sequence goes on along the minus strand of JAKOGI010000137.1, from coordinate 1,001,743 downwards.
CTACTCCCTATATTTTTGATTATATGTGATATGTGGTGGGGGCTTTAAATACTTTCAGTTGTTGATTCTGTGGACGTCTCTTTCTCTCATTAAAGCGCATGCGTGCACGCGTGTACACACACACAGACTCTCTCTCTCTCTCTCTCTCTCTCTCTCTCTCTCTCCAGGAAATTGATTTCTTTAATTTATTTTGGAAATCGCTTCTCTAATATTCCTTCTTCCCTAATTTTCTTTAATACTGATCCTTTAATTATTTACTAGATGAATTTTTTAAATTTTTTTGGCTAATTTGTTTGGAGATTTGTGTGATACATAGGTGCAATAGGAAACACACAAGCAATACTCATGAAGCAATGGAGGAGTGCAAAGACTAGAAGAACATATGAAAATCTCCTTCTTTTTCTTTTGTTTTCAGTTCCCGATATTGAATCCACCAGTATCGTGTGATCGTGTGATTGTTTCTGCTTCAGTTCATTTATTAATTTCAGTTTTGTGCCTGCTAGATTTTCATTACTATTAGCAATTCTTTTCTGATTGCATGTTATCAAGGTTTTGGATTTTTTAAATTTTTTTAATTTTTATGGTGCAAGAATGACAAATACGATAGTCACGATAATGGAATTTTGGAGGAAGATAGTTGATTTATGAAGTCAGAGATTTTAAGAGGAGGGATGATAATACGGTGTATTGATTTAGAATGGGGTAATCTGTTTCAGAAAATTTAATTTTGGTTAGGGTGTTTCGACCCTCAGGGTCTTTAATATATGTTATATTTTTGGATTCATATTTTTTTATGGGTTATCATAGGGAGTATTAAATATTAGATACATTATAGTATAAAATTTATAATCCATAAAGGTTGATTTAAAATATATAAACGTATGAGTTAAAAGGAGGAAATGATTTCGTTTTGAAAGAGATTTGGATATCTAATTATTCTCGAAGGTGGTATTGTCTAATGTAAAAGAAGGAACATTTTTCGCTTATAACTTAGTGAAACTATTTTATATGTGTACAATACATGATCTTAGCTGTCTCACGCTATATACAGATTATTTCATGAATCAAAACCTACTTTTAATGGATTAGTTTTCCTGGATATAATCTAATTTACAACTAAATTCAATGAGATTTGAGATTTTTAGGCGTAGGAGAGAAGGATTTGATTTACCAATCAAAGTTTTCATTGACCGAAAAAACTAATTTTGCTAATTATATGATCAAGTAAATAAGACAATATTTTATCTTAATATTCATAAAATAATTATGAGACAAATGATTTTATAAAATAAATACTATATAGTTTTTAAATTATAATTTAATTTAAAAGATAGTCCGTGTATGGCACGGATCTATACTAGTCTAAGTACAAGTAATCCACATTAAAAGTCACCAAAAACATCCATCTCATATCATTTTTTAGGTGAACTATATCTCAATCAAAACATTCACCAGTAATATGCATAATACTGGTTCCCAATTACCAGTCCTATTGTATGGTTTTTCGTCTGCCAATGTCCACCTAATTTGTGCATTACAGGCAATTAAAGGAAATGAAATATTTTGTATACTACTACAACAACAACAACTCCCAGTGTAGGACCCGCTTTTGTGGGGTTTGGGGAGATCCAGATGTAAGCAACCTTACCTCTACCAGCATTTCTGCCTATAGAGAGGCTGATTCCAAGAGATCCACAAAAACCAATTTTTGAGAAAATATTTTATAAAAGAAAGATTTTGAGAAAATATTTTATGGGGAACTATTTTGTATACTGTATCTACCAATTTCTAATTTCAGAGGGTAAGGGATAAATAAAATTAAAAAAAGTAGCTTTTGCTCTTCATGCATAAAAAAATAAATAAATAAAAAGAACCATGGATGCTATGTGGAAAGTACGGGAGATTTAGCAATCAGTGACGACGACTAGGTTAATCATTTTTTTCATAAAAAACAAACACACCATGCATTCTTTGGTCATATTGTGTTAACCCTAGGCGGCAGGCGCCCTTCGCAAAAGTGAATGTTGGTGCCTCGTTGAAGTGGAATGGTTGGGTGGGGTTGAGACTTGGGAGTTGTAACAAGGCATGAGAATGGAATGGATTGAGTTAGGTGGATCCTAATGATTGATAAAGGTAAGGTACTGCATAATAGCCTACACATTATTACTTACTTTAGTTTCAAATACATTATATAGAATATAACTGCTTATGATTTGCTAATCCTGCAAAGAGTGACACTATCTCGATGAAATAATTTGGTCTAGTTGTCAAAGATATCCCTAGGTTTTTGTGGTACTTTTGAAAATCGTATTTGGTCTTCCACCGAAAAGGATAGAAATCTTGTGGCACACTACCTGGCTAATGTGATAGTTTTAGGGCAATAGCAATTTTGGTTCAGAGTTTGTGCATCAATGATGGGTCGTGGGGGCGCTCGAGAGGAGAGAGAATGACTTATAATCCCTACAATGTAAAAACTCTTAGCGGAATTATTTTGTAAAAAACATCATCTGAAATACCAATGTCATTCCTCATAATAATTTAGCTCCACCATCTATGAGTAACACCTTGTTAAAACTCCATCCTCCTCAATGCTTATTTATGTAAAACACTTATAATGTAGACATAAATATAATAGATTCGTTGACGTGACACAATTTAAACTAAGAAAATTTCTTTTTTTAGAAAGGGATCATAGAAATAGCCCAGGTGAATTTTAAAAAAACTAAAAAATTGTTATATATATTAATTTAAATCTACAAAGTACAAACTCGAAATTACCATGCAATTATTAATTTGTAATTTATGCATAGAAAATGGGCAAAAATAAGGAAAAAATGAGAAGACCAGAACCCCCCCTTCTTTCTAAAGGCCGATTCATCTGGCGACGTGGACACAAGCTAGGGTGCCATCCAACCCGTCAGGAGAAGTGGCGGCCCATCGCAACTGTTACGCACTGTTCATAACTCTCTCCCTATAAAATCCGCACTTCCACTGTCTCGCTCTTCGTCATCTCACCATCGAACACACGCAGAACCTAGTGGAACAACAATGGCTCTCCGGACTCTGATTCCCCGAAAAACCCTAGCATCTGCTGCAGTCAAGCAAGGCTATGGCGGTCTGGGGTTCGTTCAATCGCGGTCATTGCAGACCTTCACTCTTCCTGACCTTCCGTACGACTATGGCGCCCTTGAACCAGCCATTAGCGGCGAGATCATGCAGCTTCATCATCACAAGCACCATCAGACTTACATCACTAACTACAACAAGGCTCTTGAGCAACTCGATGACGCCATGGCCAAGGGCGACGCTTCCACCGTTGTCAAGCTCCAGAGTGCTATCAAGTTCAATGGCGGAGGTCCTGTTCTCTCTCGTTTTGTTTTGTTCTTGAGTTTTGATTCAGTTGCGCTCTTTTTGGCTTGTCAAAGTTGGCTAGGGTTCTTGAAATGTCTAGAATTGTGACGATTAGTGGAAAATACGGAATGCAAACGGTATTTTTGACTTTGATACAGGAACATCAACTACATATTTTTTTTCAATTTTCTTATTGTTTTTTTTATGCAAAGTTAGTTACGGTTGTTAGGGGAGCTGATGAGCTGGCATGAGCTGGCCATTTGTTACCGGGAAATCAGGGAAGCTAAGTCATATAACAATGGAAATGAGGAATAAAACGGGTACCCAAAAATTCTGATTCAATACTCTCCCTCTCAATCTCTCTCAAATCTCAGCTCATTTGCTCAGTACAGGCATTATCGAAGCTCCCATTCTTGTTAATTCGGGCAGCTTCCTTGATCCTGTATCAGTGGTATCAGAGCTTCTCTCGATCAAGGGTCTGAGAATAGCAATCTGGCACCCACCAGGAATCAAACTGCCATGGAAGAAACCTTAAGAACTCTTATGGAGGATCATAAGAAATGGATGCAAGAACAGATTGATGCCCAGAATTTACGATTCAATGAACAGCAAAAACAGATGCTTGAACAACAGCAACAACACCAGCTACTAATGGGTCAGATTATGGAGCAGCTTCAGAATGGTGATGGAAGGAGTTATCAACGAATGGGCAATGGTGATCAAGGGGTAAGGAATTCTGTTTTGTTCAATCCAAAAGTAGAGTTTCCTTGTTTCGATGGAAATGACCCAAAGGGGTGGATAAAAAAATGTACTCGATACTTTACTTTGTGCAAAATTGTTGAGGATCAGAAGGTCGACTTAGCAGCACTGCATTTAAAGGGGCAGGCTGAAATCTGGTTTAATAGCTACATATTGGGTAGAAGGAATCTCACTTGGGAAGAATTTATATATGATATCAGTGCTAGATTCAAGGATAATCTGGGTAGCAAGGTTGTGGAGGAGTTCAATAGGCTGAATCAGTCAGGATCATTGGATGATTACATTGCTAAATTTGAGGAGCTTAAGGCTCTTCTACTTCTGCGGAATCCCACCATGCCTGAGCCATATTTTTTGGAAAGTTTTATTGGAGGCTTGACAGCTGCAGTCAAACCCATTGTGAGATCATTTAAACCCACTACAGTCAGTGAAGCCATTGAATATGCTAGACAGCAAGAAGAATCCATTCAAGCCCTGAAAATACCCCCAGACAGATCACAACGAGCTTACATACCTCCATCAAAACCCATCTTGACTCATGCCCAAACATCCAAACCACTTCTACCTACCCCTGTAGCACAGGCCAGAGCATCCCACAACCCAAATACTACTACTCTAATACCTCAAAAACCCATGAGATTTATACCTGCAGCTGAAAGAGCTGAGAAGATAGCTAAGGGATTGTGCTATTTTTGTGATCAACCATTTGAGAGGGGACATAAGTGTGCAACCAAAGGAAAACAATTGTTCTTGGTGGAAGTTTCTGATGAGGTTGGAGAAGTAATGGAAGAGGTGGGGGATGAACAGGAGCCTTTCATGGAGGAGATGGAGCCTCAAATTTCCATGAATGCCATGTGTGGCAACACAGGTTTCCAAACAATGAGAATCAATGGGCACGTGGGAAAGAAAACCATCCACATTCTCATAGACTCGGGAAGTACACACAATTTTCTGGATGTGAATTCAGCCAAGAAACTAGGCTGCAAACTTGAGCCTCTGGCAGAGCAACTAGTCACTATAGCCGGAGGTAACAAACTGCCATGCCATTATGTTTGCAAGGGCTTCAGATGGTGGCTGCATGGCATTGAATTTAAGTCAGATGTTTATCTCTTACCCTTGGGAAGTTGTGACTTGGTGTTAGGGGTCCAATGGCTGTCCACTTTGGGCATTATTAAATGGGACTTCAAGAAACTTAAGATGGAATTTATGCAAGGCAGCAGGCAATTCACATTGAGAGGAATTAGAAGTGGCAAAGTGCAATTAATGTCTCAGGAAACATTACCAAAAGCCCTCAGACATGCAGCACAACTTTTCATGATACAATGGTTACCTGCAGTGGAAGACTCATGTTTAGCCCTGGAATCAAGTCTCCCTATCAAGGTTCCAGCTCCCCTACAGTACATATTGGAAGAATATTGGGATGTGTTTCAGGATTCACCATCACTTCCTCCAGCTAGGGGTCACTTTGATCACAAAATCCCTCTTAAGGAAGGTACTTCACCCATCAGTTTAAGGCCTTACAGATACCCTCTTAAACAAAAGGATATTATTGAACAGTTGGTACAGGAGATGTTCAGCAAAGGAATTATACAACTCAGTTCCAGCCCCTTTGCCTCACCTGTGGTATTGGTAGGAAAGAAGGATGGTTCATGGAGATTATGCGTGGATTATAGGGAGCTGAATAGACACACAGTAAAGGATAAATTTTCTATCCCTGTCATTGAAGAGCTGTTAGATGAATTGGCTGGATCCACTGTCTATTCTAAGATAGATCTCAAGTCAGGCTATCATCAGGTCAGAATGAGTGAGGAGGACATTGCAAAAACTGCATTTAAGACTCATTTTGGGCATTTTGAGTTCTTAGTTATGCCCTTTGGGCTAACTAATGCACCAGCCACATTTCAGAGCCTTATGAATCATGTGTTCAGGAGATTCCTCAGGAAATTTGTTCTGGTTTTTTTTTGATGATATACTGGTTTACAGCAAGGATTTGCAGCAGCATACTGAGCATGTGAAATTAGTCCTTCAAGTTATGAGGGAAAATGAGCTGTTTGCAAAGCTTAGTAAGTGTCAGTTTGGTATTGACAGGGTGGAATATTTGGGACATTACATTTCAGGGACTGGGGTTGAAACTGATCACAAGAAGATAGCTGTAATTCTGAATTGGCCACTACCTACCAACTAGAAGGAGTTGCGAAGCTTTCTAGGTCTTACCGGCTACTATAGGAGATTTATCAGAGGGTATGCCATGATTTGCAAGCCTCTTACTGACCTCCTTAAGAAGGATGGGTTCCAATGGGACACTGCAGCAACTAATGCTTTTGAAAAGCTTAAAGAGAAGATGTCCTCAACTCCAGTGTTAGCCCTTCCTAATTTTGATCAACCATTTGAGATTGAAACTGATGCAGATAGCTGTGGCATTGGGGCAGTATTACAGCAGAATAGGCATCCTGTTGCCTTTATCAGTAAGAAGTTAGGTCCAAGTTGGCAGAGGTTATCTGTATATGAAAAGGAGCTGCTGGCTATTGTTTTTGCTGTGCAAAAATGGGAGCAATATTTGATGGGAAGACCTTTTGTCACCAAGACAGATCAAAAGAGCCTTAAACACTTGCTGGAACAGAAAGTATCAACACCCTTCCAACAATTTTGGCTATCAAAATTAATGGGATATGACTATACCATTCAGTACAGGAGTGGTACTGACAATGTGGTGGCTGATGCACTCTCCAGGGTGCAAGGTTCAGATCTTCTCCTAATGGCATTATCCACTATTGGTTCTGACTTGCTTGCTCTAATTGAACAAGGGTGGACCAGTGATCCTATCTTGGCTAATATCATTCAGCATAAACACCATGATCTGAATGCTTTTCCTAAATATCAGTGGGTTAGGGGACAACTGAGGAGGAAAGGTAAGCTAGTTATTGGCAATGACCCTGTTTTAAGAAAGAAAATTTTGCAGTGTGTACATGCTTCACCTACTGGGGGCCATTCTGGGAGAGACACTACCCTGAAAAGACTGAAACAATTATTCTTTTGGAAGGGCATGAACAAGGAAGTTTAGAAATATATCCGGGAGTGTATAGTGTGCCAAACTTGCAAATATAACACCAATGCTCCTTATGGACTTCTACAGCCTCTGCCCATACCCAGTGGAGTTTGGGAGGATATCTCTATGGATTTTATTGAAGGTTTACCCAAATCCTTGGGAAAAGAGGTTATCTGGGTGGTAGTTGACAGACTCAGTAAATATGCCCACTTTGTGGCACTATCTCACCCCTATTCTGCTGAGACTGTAGCCCAAGCATACATGGATAATATATTCCGGTTGCATGGTGTTCCTGAAAGCATAGTGAGTGACAGAGACCCTATCTTTCTAAGCACGTTTTGGCAATCTTTGTTCAGGACATTAGGAGTGGACCTACACCTCTCTTCTGCATACCATCCTCAAACTGATGGTCAGACCGAAGTGGTTAACAAATGTTTGGAGCAATATTTAAGATGTATGTGCTTGCAAAATCCTAAGGAGTGGCTCAAATGGCTTCCTCTTGCAGAATATTGGTACAACACCACCTTCCAATCAGCCATTCAAATTACCCCCTTTGAAGTGCTGTACTGCCAGCCCCCTCCATATCATCTTCCTTATCTCCCTGGTGAGTCAGACCATGCTATGGTTGATCGGTCAATGCAGACTAGAGAGGCCATGATTAAACAACTTCAGCAAAATTTGCTCCGAGCCCAGCACAGGATGAAGATGTCAGCTGATCAGCACAGAACTGAGAAAACATTGCAGATTGGTGATTGGGTCTGGCTTAAATTGCAGCCCTACAGGCAGTCTAGTATGTCCAGCAGTAGTAACATGAAGTTGGGTCCCAAGTATTCTGGTCCCTTTATGATCCTTGATAAGGTGGGACAGGTAGCTTACAAATTGGCTCTCCCAGCTGAGGCTATGATTCACCCTACTGTACATATCTCTCAGTTAAAACCCTTTCATGGACCACTACCTCCTCAACCTTACATTCCTGTATGGATGAGAGGAACACAGGCTGGGCCAGCTTTAACTCCATACAAAATCTTAGCACGCAGAATGGTGAAGCGGCAGAACAAGGCAGCAATTCAGTAGCAATTCAGTATCTGATCCAATGGTCACCCCATGATGAAGACCAGGCTACTTGGATGTTTGCTGATGAGTTTGAGTCCAAATACCCATCCTTTCAGCTTACTGCTCAGCCTTGAGGACAAGGCTCTCGGGAGAGGGAGCTGTGATACAGGAACATCAACTACATATTTTTTTTCAATTTTCTTATTGTTTTTTTAATGCAAAGTTAGTTACGGTTGTTAGGGGAGCTGATGAGCTGGCATGAGCTGGCCATTTGTTACCGGGAAATCAGAGAAGCTAAGTCATATAACAATGGAAATGAGGAATAAAACGGGTACCCAAAAATCCTGATTCAATACTCTCCCTCTCAATCTCTCTCAAATCTCAGCTCATTTGCTCAGTACAGGCATTATCGAAGCTCCCATTCTTGTTAATTCGGGCAGCTTCCTTGATCCTGTATCAGACTTTTCGTGATATTTGTCGATGCCGATGTGGTACTGTATGTTTCCTTATCTGCTCATTTTCGATTCAAGAAACTTAGATGTCCATGTTAGTATGCAAAGCCGATTCACCGTTGCAGTTGGCATTCATTTTGATTGTAATATTCCTGAATGTAGTGCAATTTGCTGCATTATTGCATGTTCTGAGTCAATCTCTCATATGTCTACGGATCTGCATGTATCATTGGTTAATTGATATTGGATACATCAATATATTTCGAAAAGCATGAATGTGCATATATGCTGATTAAATATTTTTTAGCTAGGAGTATTTTCATTTTAAATTAGCGTGAATATGAAACTTTCTTGTGAACAACGAAGAGTCCAGAGGAGAGAGCTTTAGACAGAAAAACAATGGAGGAAGCTGTGAAATATTATTGATATGTATGAAGGAAAATACAGTAAAAGTTGTTCATGTACAACTCTGTTTCCAGCTGGCTAATCACAACTTTCCTCTTACAATTATAAATATCTGTGACTAACACATGCCCTAAGCTGCTGACGTGGCAAGTTAAATAAGCAATTAATTACAAGTATCTCTTCGGCCCCCTCAAGTTGGACTTGGAGGAGAGGAAACAAGTCCTAACTTGGATGAAAGGCATGCTGAGAACCGGAAGGGCTTTAATCTCCATGTCAGCAATTTGGAGCTTGGAAGCGACGTGATTGCATTGAAGAAAGCCTGTCTGTAGCTTGCCCCCAATGTAGTGACAATTAATGTTGGTCTGTTTGGTCCTGGAGTGAAAAAAACAAGGTTCACAGCTATATGCTAAGTAGCCTTGTTATCACAAAATAGAGGAAGAGGGGGGAGGCCAGCTAACCAATATAACTCGCCAGCTATGCTGAGGACTTGGATATAGTCTTTTGTTTCTTGGTTTTCAGGAACCTATGCAATCACCAATATATATGCAAAAATCAGTCAAGGATGTTTCTGCTAAAAGAATGACGATCCCAATCAACATCACAATATCCTTCCAACTGCACGGAAGATGAAGTAGAATAAAATAGCTCACGATGAATAGCACCCTTGAGGTACTTGAGGACATGTAAAGCAGCCTAGAAATGAGGTTATCTGGGCTTACTAACAAATTGATCGAGATGTTGAATGGCATATGGTACATCAGGCCGAGTGAGATTAAGATACAACAACCTCTCACTGAGCCTCCTATATTGCTGTGGTTGAGGGAATGGGTCCATCGTCAGTGGATAATATGAGACTATTAAGCAAGAGATGAGAAGTAGGGTCACAATTGGCCATACCTCTGTTTTTTAAAGTTATCCAAGATGTACTTTCTTTGATGAAGAATAGGCCCCTTGGAGGCTCTAACTACCTCAATTCCCCAAAAGTACCTCATAAGGCCAAAACTTGTACTGCTAAAGGCTGAATTTAGTGCTTCTTTAAGAGAGTAAATGTCAGTGGAATCACTCTCGATTATAAGCGTATCATCAACATAGATAAGTATTGCAATAAAGAATCAGATGAACCCGTAGTGAACAGCAAATAATCATGCTTGGACTGTTGAAAACCTTAGCCAAGAAAAACTTGGTAAGTTCTAGGTTCCACTGCTTGGAAGCCTGTTTCAGCCCATATGATGACCTCTTCAGTTTACATACTTTATAACAAGAACCTTAGGATAACCCTGAGGAGGCTGAATATAATTTTCTTCGTCTAAAAAACCAAGCAAAAAAGCATTGTTGATATCCAATTGGTGAAGAGGTCTCACTATCTCATAGTAGCTAAGGCCATCAACACCCAAACAGTTGTAATTTTGCAATAGGAGAAAAAGCTTTTTGTAATCTTTACCCTTCATATGATCGAATTCCCCAACCACCAAATTAGCTTTAAATCTTTCAGCAGTCCCATCAAGTTTATATTTGTTCCTATACAGTATATACGCATTTCGATGTAACCGCCCTTTGTCCTGGTGGTAAATCTATAATTTCCCATGTATCATTAGCCTCTAAGGCTACAATCTCTTTGTCCATAGCTTCAATCAATCGGGGGATCCTTAGAAGCCTAAGCATAATTGTGAGGCTCAGATTCAGCAAGCACATTAGCCAATGAGGCTATGTAAGCTGGAGTGAGATATGAAAAAAAGGGAAGGATCAAAGATATGATGTGTTCTGGCTGTAGAGAGTAGATAATCTTTCATCCACGCAGGTGCTAGTTGATTTCCTAGATAGTACGATGAGAGAGCAATGAAGATTGCACTGATGATGAAGTGAGGTGAAAATGAATTGTGTGAATCAAGATAACAAGGGGAGGACGAGGAGTCCGAAGATGGAATATTGATAGGGCATTCAGGACTGCAATTATCAATAGGAAGGGAAAGATGATGAGGGCGAATAGCAGGGGAAGGCTGAAGATGGGCAAAAGCGAAAACATGTTCATGAAAGGTGACATGCCTACTTGTCAAAATCTTTCGTGTCTCGAGATCATACACTTTATAAGCCTTTTGAGTGGTAGGAAAACCCAGAAAAACACACACATTCTGGCCGTTGGGTAAAAGTTTCTATGCTAAGGTTAGCGTTATGCATATATGCATAGCGAAGACAACCCGCAACCTTAAGCTCATCATAAGTTAGTGGCTTGTTGTAAGGATACTCATATTGTGTTTTCTGGGATAGAACAGCAGAGGGCAACTTATTGATTATGTGAGTAGGGATGAAAATACAATAGCGTTGGGAATATCCAATAAGTGCATATGTTTCCTCTCAACTCTCCCATTCTGTTTGGGAGTATGAGGAGCACTAGTTTGAGTAGAATTCCATGTTGAGGAAAAATGGTATGAGTGTATGACATTGTGTTTGCAAAAATTCAGCACTATCTAACGTGACCCCTTTAATATTTGTACCAAAATGATTCTGAACATAGACTGGGAAAACTTGGAGCCTTATTATTCTTATTCATAAGAAATGTCCATGTCTATCTCGAGTAATCAACAAGAATGGTGAGAAAATGTTGAGTACCAAAAGAGTCAGCAAGTTTGTAAGCAGCCCATATATCCATGTGTACAAGATCAAAAACCTTTGTGGCAAGAATCTTATTGCAAGGTAACTTGTGAAATTCAACTAGATCACAAGTATTGCAGACGTAATTAGACATAATTGTCAATAGGCGTATAATTCGGAATATGCATCATCTTAGAAACAAAACAATGACCAATCCTAGCATGAAGACTAGCAAATTGATCACATGAATGAGGAACAACTAAACTAAGTGTTATGTTATTCGAAGATGCTATACCATCAGGAGGCATTGGGTCAATTGGAACAAAGTATGTCGTCCTAAACAAGAGTGAAGACTTGGCATAAGACCTCTTCGTGTTATGAACGAAGCTTTGAAGACTAAATGGTTGTGGAGGTTTGCAAAGAAGGATGTTGCTATGTGGGAAAATGTGATCAAGGGAAAATATGGGATAAATGAGTTGGGTTGGTGGAGTAAGAAGAGTTCTTATTCTCACGGTGTTGGGTGTTGGAAATCTATATTAGCAGGTCTTGAGCGGTTCAAATCTTTAGTGCATTTTGAGGTGAAGGATGGCTCAAGGGTGTTATTTTGGCATGATGTCTGGTGTGGGGATCGACCTTTAAAGACTCTTTTTATCGATCTTTTTAGGATGGCTCGTTTGAGGTATGCCATTATACAAGAAGTAGTTTCTTGGAATGGTGACATTAGCCATTGGAATTTGACTTTTGTGAGGAGTCTTAATAGTTGGGAAGAGGATAGTATTTGTAATTTGTTAGCCGTACTTGTTGGCAAAGAGGTTTTGTCCCAAGGCAATGATGAGATTGTGTGGTCACTAAACTCTAAGGGGTCCTTTAGCGTTAAGAGTTTTTGTTCCATACAATTTGAAGCCTTGGATGGTCGTTATTTTGTTGTCAAGTCCATTTGGAAGTCTAAAAGCTCCCACGAAAGTGTGTTTCTTTGCTTGGGCGCCCACCGCCCCACCATAGGAAAGATTCCTATGGAAGACATGCTTAAAGGAAGAAATTTTAGTGGTCCAAGTAGATGCTCCATATGTTTGGAGGAGGAAGAAACTGTGGATCCTTGTACATTATCGGTGGGGTTCTTCGCTTTAGGATTTATCTCTTCCTCTAATGGGGATTATTTGGGTTCAACCTTCTAATGTGAGAGATGTGGCAGTGGCTTGGAGGAGAAGGATGAAGAAGAGTTGGGTCATTGGAGTTTGGAATATAGTTCCTTTGGCTATTTGGTGGGTTACTTGGAAGGAGAGAAATCGTCATATTTTTGAGGACAAAGCCTTGTCGATTCAAGAATTTAAGCTCTGTTTTTTGAGGTTGTTGTATAGTTGGAGTATTGGGCTCAGTGGTACCAAAAATTTAAATTTTTTTACTTTTGTCGATTGCATTATGGATGAGAGCTTAAGGGCATGATGTTTTTGTATTTGCCCTTTTTGTACATGGGTGACATCCCTTTGGTGTCTAGTTAATGTACCTCTTGATTACTCCCCCCCCCCCCCAAAAAAAAAAACTATACCATCAGGAGGCATTGAACTTGTGGAACAAAACTTGTAAAGCCCGTCAATACTTTTTCTAACTGCCATAATCTTGTTAGTAATAAGGCCTTGGAACATAGAACCGTCCTTGATGAATTTTGCTGTTAGAGAAGAGAATCTAGAAGCCTCCTGACGGATATAAGGTTGTGCTTGAAACCAGGGACATATAATACACTGTATAGGGTAATAGAAGATCCCAGGGTAACTGTTCCAATCTTTTCCCTGATTTTGTAGTACCATTATGTAGTTTCCCCAAGATGGGGTTGACTTAGATCAAGTATCTTAGAGAAAGATATGGAGATCAGAAAATATCTGACCTGATGCTCAAGTATCTATAGTCCAGCTGCATTTTCAATTGCCAAATGAGCAGATGCAATAGCAAATGATTTGAGTAGTAGTCTTCTAATGAGGTATGTCGTCCTAAACAGCAGGAAGGATTTGGCATAAGATCTCTTCGTGATATGAATGAAGCGTTGAAGACCAAATGGTTGTGGAGGTTTGCAATAGAGGATAGAGCTATGTGGAAAAATGTGGTCAAGGCAAAATATGGGATAGACGAGTTGGATTGGTGGAGTAAAAAGAGTCCTTATCCTCACGGGGTTGGTTGTTGGAAATCTATCTTAGCAGGTCTCGAGCGTTTCAAATCTTTAGTGCATTTTGAGGTGAGGGATGGATCAAGGGTTTTATTTTGGCACGATGTTTGGTGTGGGGATTTCCCTTTAAAAAATCTTTTTCCCGATCTTTTTAGGATGGCTCGTCTAAAGTATGCAACGGTTAAACAAGTTGTTTCTTGGAATGGTGACGTGAGCCATTGGGATTTGACTTTTGTAAGGAGCCTTAATGATTGGGAAGAGGATAGTGTTTGTAATTTATTAGCTGTACTTGCTGACAAAAAGGTTCTGTCCCAAGGTAATGATGAGATTGTGTGGCCACTTAACTTTAAGGGTTCCTTTACTGTCAAGAGTTTTTGTTTCACACAATTTGAAGACTTGGACGGTTGTGATTTTTCTGCCAAGTCTATTTGGAAGTCTAAAGCTCCCACGAAAGTGTGTTTCTTTGCTTGGGCAGCCAACTTAGGCAAGATTCCCACGGACGACATGCTTAAGAGAAGAAGTTTTAGAGGTCCAAGTAGATGCTCTATGTGTTTGGAAGAGGAAGAAACTGTGGATCATTTTCTGGTACATTGTCGGTGGGTTTCTTCACTTTGGAATTTATCTCTCTCGCTTATGGGGATTAGTTGGGTTCAACCTTCTAATGTGAGAGATGTGGTGGTGGCTTGGAGGAGAAGGATGAAGAAGAGCTGGGTCCTTGGAGTTTGGAACATGATTCCTTTGGCTATTTGGTGGGCTACTTGGAAAGAGAGGAATCGCCGTATTTTCGAAGACAAAATCTTGTCATTTCAAGATTTCAAGCTCTATTTTTTGAGGTTGTTGTATAGTTGGAGTGTGTGGCTAGTGGTGACAAACAGTTACATTTTTTGGCTTTTATCGATTGCATAATGGATGAGAGCTTAAGGGCATAATGTTTTTGTAGTGCCCCTTTTGTACATGGGTGACATTCCCTTGGTGTCCTTTTAATACACATCTTTGATTACTTACCCCCCCCCCCAAAAAAAGAGCCTTGTTTTTCTCCTTGTACTAGTCAGGATAACCATGTAACTTGAAACACTGGTCCATGATATGACCTTTCTTCTTACAATAGGTGCAAAACCTGTCTGGCTTATCTCATTTTTTATCCTTTTGCCAGGATGATGAGGAGGCCTGTAGGTGGATTTAGACACAACATATGCAGCTTAATCATTAGCAACATTGATTACTTCAAACCTGCTTCTGCTTTTCAACTTGGGACAAAATGTAGTAAGCACGATTCACACTACAAAGTGGATCCATGGAGAGGATCTAGTTTCTGAGTATTTCATAGATTGAGTTCAGTCCCAATATGAACTGAATCAATTTGTTTGTTTCATTGTTAGCTTGCGTTTTCTTGATTAGGTTGCACGTGTATTTGGTTTGAGCTCCAAAAAGCATGTAGTTACACCATCGATGGCAATTAAGTCATCCCAAAGTCTCTTCGATTTGTGAAAATAAGTTGAGATTGAATCATTATTTCATGCAAGACGACTCAGTTCTTGCTGAACTTGATAAACCAGTGTACCACTGGTGTGACCATACCTTTCAAAGATCTCATTCCAAAGCTGTTTGGAGATCTGAATGTACATGAAAGCTTCAGCAATATTAGGACACAAAGAATTAATTATCCAACAAGTGGCCATATGGTCACATCTTATCCAACTTTGAAAAGTTGGAGAATCAGCAGGATGTTCTGAACATGAACCATCAACGAACCCTAATTTGTGCTGGGCTCTAAGAGCTTGTTGTGCAAGATTACTCCAACCTATATAGTTAGATCTGTCAAATTGGTTGGCTGGTGATCGCCACTGGTTAGATACAATGGATCATTTTAAGTTATGAGTTTTCTGGACAATCTCGTTGTTTTTAGAAACCACATCCATGTTGGAACCGAAAAGAAGAATCAAGATCACAAAAAATGCGATTGGACGATTTAATCGATAATTGATTGATGAGGACAGCAGATTTGGCACTTGGATGAAGGAATTGAAGGTTTGACTGATTGATGAATCAAAACAATCAATCGAAAACGAAGAATTAAGAGAATTTGATTGATTTAGGTTTGATCAGTTGACAATTCGAATCAACTAATCGAAAAGAAGAAAATTTGGAAGAAATCGATCCAGGATCGCAGCCCTTGGACTCTTATGCCATGAAGAATCTAGAGAGAGAGAGAGAGAGAGAGCTTTTGAGAGAGAAACAATGGAGGAAGCTGCGAAATATTATTGATATGGATGAAAGAAAATACAGGGAAAGCGGTTTTTATAACTCTGTTTCCAGCTGGCTAATCACAACTATCCTCTAACAATAAATAATATCTGTAACTAACACATTGGCTAAGCTGCTGGTGTGGTAAGATAAATAATCAACTAATTACAAGTATCTCTTCGAACAATTCCTGGCTTAAGTATCAGCTAGTGTGAATCCTGTTTGGCATGTTGATGATAGTAGGTGCAATAAAAATGCTCAGTTGCTCTGATCACACTTGATTGATTGTTGCTGCCATATATATCAAATTACATTAAGCATTTGATGTTCGGTGGTAATATTCAGTACCATTAATGAGAGTTTACTTAATAGATAAGTTGAATGAGTTGCGACAGAAAACCTATAAATATGAAGCTTATGTGATCCAAATCTCACTCTTAAGTTTAACCACGTGAATGTGATTGCCAGTTATGATGCCAACACTGATAACTATATTTCTATCTGCAGTTGTATTTGGAAACTCAGTTTTTTTGTTCCTTACCGTGTGTTCGGTTAAGAGTGCATATTGTTGTATGATTCAATTAAGCAATCATAGCTGTTTATGGCTCTGAATCGTTAAGTTGTCATAAGTATTTATGGCTCCTTTGATGGTTTTGTGGAATAGATCTTAGTCTTTCATGGGCAAGTGGATTGAGGATTGAAGTGATCAACAATAAGATTCACTGTTTCACTAGTTTCCAGTTACCTTTCTTGTAGAAAATATATGGTATTGCTGCATAACTTCATTTTATTGTAAAATGGCAATCTAATTTGATGTAAAGTGATAGAGAATGGAGCTTTTGTGTTCTCGTGCGGAGGAAACTTGCTGTAGTTGTCATCCTTTTTCTGAAGTTTCCACCAGCATTTGGCAAGCTTTGCATTTGTTTAAAGCTGGATTTTAGGCAAGGGGGGATTTTTCATATGAAATATTTAAATATTGAAATGATCTTGAACGTGGTGTTGCAAGGGCTCACTGGGATCTATTTATTTATTTTTTTATTATTATTTTTTAAAAGGGCTCACTGGGATTTATGGCTATCGGAAACAAATTGGTTATAGGGAGTTTCCTGATAGTATTCAAGATTAGGACTCCTTAAGGTGCAAAGTGGATATTTACAATCAGTTGTTTCTTTTATCTGATGAGCGGTATGCAGTTTTTGCTGAATCTATCCAATTTCTGGTGGCTGTTTAGTATTATGAATGTTTGATAGGGAAACTTACATATCTGATGTGTGATGCCCCTTCTGTTTGAAGTATGCTGATTATTGGAGTCATTCAGCTATTGAGCCTGTCTCCAAAATTGTCGAACTCAGTGTGGGAAAATTATAGGAACATTATTGTTGGGAATAAAAATTACTTTGTGAAAAAGGATGTGGTTGCTTCTGTCTTGCTTGGAGTTCGATTCTGGGTTTACAAAAAGAGGAGGTTCTGGGATAAGGAGTTAGTGGGTTTTGGCATGTGTCAAAGTTAATTCTTGAGGTCCCAAATAAAGCCTCCTTTAAGGTCTGTATGCTGTAAGAAATACCTTTGAGATTTGAGTGCATGACTTCTTTTATGCCCCATACTTCCGTCGGCAGGACCCTAACTAGGTGGTTGTGGTGCTGAGGTGCTGTATTTGAGTCCCTTGTATTTTCAAAAGAATTGGCTTAGTAGGAGGCGTAGGTAGGCAGAGACAATAATTTGTGATACCTGGGCGTACTTGAAGGTCATTAATGTTGGTATAGATAATCGGCTTCAAAGGGTGCAGAAAGGTTAACGGTTTTTTTTTTTGTGGGGGGGGGGGGGAGAGTGCTCAATACAGGTTATGATAGCTATAAGGGTACCTCATGAGTTTCTGTAGTGCTTGGTGAATCAGATCAGCTACAGAATTGATGATAGATGTTCAGACTTCAGAGTTATAAAGGATTGGAGATAGTTGTGACCAGCGAACTGGAGAGAAATAGAGAATGTCATCAGCAACTTACTCTATACAGATGATGACATGGGCAATTGCTTCTTACTTCGATGTTTGTACAATCTTTTCTTTTTATTGCGTTCTATTCTTCTGTACCTGTGGGACTCAATCTCATTTATAAAGAATGTCTGGGTTATTTACTATCAACAACTTGACAAATTATGCTTGCTATTTCTTTCTTTTCTTTTCCAGTTAACCCCTTCTTGAATCTGATCTCTGTTCTCTTAGTTTTCTTCTTGTTACCATATTTCCGTTATATTCTCAGAGAAATATTGTTTGTTGTTATAGGTATTATTCTCTTTTGATGTTTCAGATTTTTTTTGCCTTGTTTTTCGTATGAATTTTTTCAATATTGAACACCAATGCTTCTTTCAGGTCATGTAAATCACTCAATTTTCTGGAAGAACCTTGCTCCCATGAAGGTAAGTTGTTATTCTGGAAGCTTGTTATCAGAGTGTTGCTCGTTGCATTCACTTCAAAACATTAAATTTGACGGACACTGCCATTATATGGTTATAGGAAGGAGGCGGTGAGCCTCCGAAGAGCTCGCTAGGTTGGGCTATTGACTCAAACTTTGGTTCTCTGGAAGCCCTTATTCAGAAAATGAATACAGAAGGTACTGCATTACAGGGTTCTGGGTGGGTGGTAAGTGTTGCAGTCCCAAATTTGGATGACCTTGCTTATTTCTCTAAATTTCAACCCTTTGTGATGATCCACATACGTTTGGGAGCAGTGGCTCGGAGTTGACAAGGAGTTGAAAAAGCTTGTGGTTGAAACAACTGCAAATCAGGTAAATACCAAGTTCTTGGGGGAACTCACTTCTTTCACTGTTTTTAGGAGTAAATGATGCCTTCCTTATGAGTGAGAGCCTGAAAACATGATGCTTGAATTGTGCTGGGGTTGAACCCCCACCCGCAACCAAAAGAAGAAGGAGAAAGGGGGGAAAAAGGTTGTGTATTTTATTTATTAATGATGATGTTATTTCTCAGGACCCACTGGTAACTAAAGGACCAAATTTGGTTCCTTTACTCGGTATCGATGTCTGGGAGCATGCATACTACCTGCAGGTGATGCTTTTGAACCATTTGTTTGCTAATGTTTGAGACTAGCATATATGTCGTGATAGGTTCATTTTTTCTAGATTGAATTAACCTGCTTATTTCCTTCACCATGTTCTTCTCCCTGGTTCACTTTTCAATCATTTTAGAGGTTGTATTTCACTTACATCAGTACTGCACAACATATGATGTACCACCAGGATGAGGTGTACGCGATCTATTTATTTATGTTAAGCATCGTTAAGCATGATGTGGCATTTTTCATTCTGTAAAGGCGAATATGTGATTCATTTCTGTGAGTGACATTTCTTGGGGAGGCACTGTAAATTTCAGCCTCAGTGTTCACTTGTCTCTTGGCCTTTGTTGGTTGCACAAAGAGCAACATGTTCCTTAGTGCGGGTCTGTTTGCAGTTGTCGAGGTTTTTGATATTCTTGGAAATAGCCGTTATGGGATCTGACAGTTAAATGTGTATGCTCAAGAGATGTCATCATTTTGCTATGCTTATTAAGAGGAACATATGTTGGTAGTTAGACAAGTTGAGCAAAGTCAGTTAATTTTTTACAAATTGACGTGGGATGAACAGTGTGCAGATGAAGATGTCTTGCGAATAGCATTGGCAAATTATTATGTACATATGAGAGTATGTACTCCTATTGCCACATAGATATACATGTTTCACGTGTATTTGTCATATGAGTAGTTATTAACATATATTTTGCTTATGTGGTTTTCGGGAGTACATATCCCCGCGTGTATGATATAGGCTTTGAATAGCGTTGGATGGTCGCACTTTGATGTAGTATTAAGTGCCTGCTATATTATATTCTCTAGTGTTATGACGAATGCTCATTGCATGTTGAAGTGGGTTCTGTGCCTTACTAGCACTTGAATCTTCTCTGCTGTTCAATGGATACAAGCCTAAATTTGTTATCAAAAGCAAATATAAATAGTAATTAACCTGTTGATGTATGAAACAGAGGAATGACAATAGCTAATGTTTTCAATCATAAAAGGCAGTTCCAAGCTCTGTGGAAAAAGGTAAGTGTGACATGATTACCCCAAGGCCATAATAGTAGTTCTCTCTATGCGTTTGTGTTGTATTTTACTATTGGCAACTTATGCTGACATGGTTTAATGCTCAAAGAAGTGTTTCATGTCTATAGTCTGAAGTCTGAAAGACTATATACTAGCATGACATTCAGGAAATCCGGTCAAGGTCCATTTGATCTTGTGTGGTTTCAGCGTTGGTTGTGATTTGCTTACTAGTAGTTGGTAGTGCAGTTTGGATTGCAAAGTATTATCCAACTTTTAATGGTGAGTCCTGAAATTGCCCTCTAGAACCCCCCCCCCCGCCCCAAAAATTATGGGACCCACCTAGCAGGCCCTAACTTACCCTTTTTGTATAGTTAGAATCTCTTTCTGGAAATACGCACTTTTAAGCAAGACTGCAAGTGAGACCGAACCTTGGGCTGCAAGGAGTATATACTGACTATTTTTTATCTAATGTATTCAATGTTAATGCAATAAAAGTTTGCTTCCTTATTTGTGTTGACTTTCGTACTCTTTCTAGCTCAGCTACTACCTGGTTTTCTTTTACCAATAGACCCTTCGAGTTTGACCCATTTTAATTGAGCTTCGCGTGACATGTTTGTGATTCCATGCAGTACAAGAATGTGAGACCTGAATATCTGAAGAATATTTGGAAGGTTATGAACTGGAATTATGCCAGGGAAGTATATGAAAAGGAGTGCCCTAAGTGAAGTGTTAAACGATGCCACTCAGTGGGGAAATAAATGACATGGCACCATTGGAAGAGGGGGATGGCACCATTGGAAGAGGGGCCGTGCTGTGCGTGATTGCTCCGCTGCATTATTGCCCCTGGAGTGAAGCAATTTCCTGTCTTGCTTCTGTCTGGCTGATATTTCGTGTTCGAAAAGCGGATTTGTAAACCTGTTGAGTGGTGTTTGTTGCATGTATATTATTTGTAGCTATTATGCTCGTTGTGTGGTTTTTTAGCATACTATGCTGCAAATATGCTACGGATGACAACTTTTTTGCCAGCTGATTATCCTGATTTGTTCGGCCCAGAAAAATTTACATTTTAAGGAATTCAGATGTGGGGAGCATTGCCTATAATCCTATGCTAGATTAAACGTAGTCCAGATGATTAAATAAACTGGGTTCCGATATGGAAAGGTTTGTCCAATTTGATTGGCCTCTGTTTTGTCCAATGTGAACTAAACTTGTCTTTTAATATTTACTGCTCCTAATTATGCTGGATTCTAATCTAATTTCATTGATGCCTGTAATAGATTGTTTGTCTGAAGCACCAATTACCGTGCTTGTGAATGCATACATTGAGTGGTGCGCAGAGTGGGATGTATATTGCTTCGTGTGCTCACTCTTGGCTATTTTTATTACATCTTGTTGCGAACTTTGTCGTTCTGCAACAAGGGATGAAATATGGTGTCATTGAACGAAGTCAAATTTGTCTTGTTGCTTCAGTTCCAAATAATTGGCGCCTCATCTTTGTTCTTTGTACCTCTTGCCTAAATCAAGGTAGAATTTTTATCATCTCAATGCCCGAGTATTGAAACATCTTGACCACATCTTGACCTTACCGTCTTGTTCCTCGTGTACAAAATGCTTTTGATGGTTCACAAGGGTGGGCCGAGACAATGTATTAAGGAATGTCTGGAGTACTATGGTTGGAAGTAGGGTGAGGGATCTTTGTGCAACTGTATGCGTGATGCGCACACCTGAAATGTTAATGTGTTTGATATATTACCAAAATAGGCTTTGTCAAAGCGATCGAGGGAAGAGGCTATGACTTTGCACAAAGAAGTGGAGGGTCAGATGCAGGGTCCAACAACAGTCGAAGAACTAACATTGGATGCTCTCTTGAATACAAGGCGACTTTGTATGAGGAAAACCTCATAGTTGGTATGGAATGTGCTGCCAGAGATGATACGGGGGTGGCTGTATGTCATCATTGTGAAGAGAAGTAGGCAATGTATATATGATTAAAGTCGCATATGCAGTCGCTAGTCTTGTGGCATGACAGGAAATATCTAGGCTTTTAGAATATTCTGCTTGAAAGTGATTAGCAGAGTGGAAGATGATATGGCTAGAAAATTCTGTGTAAAACTTTTTGTTTTAGTACTCTTGAACCATTCTCAATGTTAAACAAAAAAATAAATAAATATTGTAACTTGACGCTTGAGAAATAAGAAGTATCAATTTCAAATTTTAGGTTTGTTCAGATTTGTTGTGCCTTTTGTCCAAGGAACATACTTTCGGGGGGTGGGGGGGGGGGTAATTAGTCTAAAATGTGTAAGTCATATCTAATTGATGTTTTACTTCATTAATGATTCCCATCTTTCTCCAGCAAGCGGAAAGACTACTGAACATTTTACTGTGCCCATTGTAAGGTTGTGTATGCTAGAGAGTGGAGGTGCAATTGAGGTTAATAACAATCTTTTTTACTTAACTGTTTGTTAGAAATCATGTACACTTATTATGTAGGGAAAAGAAAAGCAACAATTTAACAGGAAGAGACTTCTTATATTGTACCCCTATAATCATCAAACTTTGAGTTAACCAGAGTCAATTAGTCTCCAAGTTCATCCAATTTTATTTTATTTTTTTCCTTTTGAAAGACACCTTAAGTTCAAAAGAATGAAATATAAAAACTGGTTTAATTCTAAAGATTGAAAAGATAAGTTCTAAATTTGGAAAAAAAAGAGCGAAATTTCACTAAGAGTATAATACATTGTATTGGATGACATTAGTAAATCTTTTTCAATGTAAGGAAAAGCATCTCCATGGTTTGGGATGCTTTAAGTGGATCATATCTAAATTCAATGTCTCCTGAGATCTTTACCACAAGAGGTGAAACGTAACAATATCCTTAAATTATTTTAGGTTGTTGGTTTTCACATCGAGCTATTATTAGTTTGTCATAAATAGAAGTCTTATATAAGAAATTTTCTCCATTTATAAAAGTCGAGCTAGAGATTTTACATCAAGCAGTGTAAGTGCTGAGCCATTTGCACCCATTTGTATTGAATTATTGTTAAAGTTATAAAGAGATTCACTGACAATTCAACCCAAAAGAATAAACAGGTGAATGAGGCGACAATTCAACCTGGAACGGGTTGTTTCACGGGTTGACACGGACAATTGGATATGACGGAAAGCAGGCCGTATGAATGTGCGAGGGCAAATTGCCAGCATATGAGGCCTCTTCGCTTTCACCTTCAAAACCCTAGAGAGAGAACAGTGACGGACGACGTAGCCGAATCTTAACGCTGAAGCTCTGTGAATCTTCTGCTGCTAACAATGGTGTGATACTCTCTCCCCCCCCCTTTCTCATCTGTCACAATCGCAGTGACTAACTTTAGTGGTACATTTTGTGACAGACGTTCAAGAGGAGAAATGGAGGTCGCAATAAGCACGGTCGTGGTCATGTCAATTTCATTCGCTGCTCAAACTGCGGCAAATGCTGCCCTAAGGTTGCCCCCTCCCCCCATTCTCCCTAATTTAAATTTCTCGTTCGTTTGAGCCTTGTTCTCTATTTTTTTAATTCACCTGTTTAATCGATATATCTGAATGCTGTGCGCCAATGTTTGTCCATATGTCCCCATTCTTCCAGAGAGCAGAAATGATGAATGGGTTTTAGGTTTAGTGTCCTATAATAGTGATGTACTTTGGTAAATCATGGATCTGTGGAGGATTCTTTTTGGGGGGTTAAGTGTCCAATGATATTGACTTATTTTTATAGATAATAGATTATGGTTTCCATCAATCATTGGATATAGTCATAGTGGAGATTGAAACCCTAATTGGATTAGATGAACATGGCCATTGAGACGAAGAAAGTGGCAGCATTGTATGGAGGATTCAAGGCGGAGGTTGTTGGTACATAGTAGGAAAGTGATCTGGCTGTGGAAATTGCAGTGAGGTGCTATCGTCGATGGAAGTTGAGCAAGGTTATACAGAGTACCTTGGGAAGTGGATGGGGGGTGTGGCAGGAATGAGTAACCATGTATGGTACAATATTTAATGATTTCATATTGTACAGGCTGAAATAGGATGGTACGTTCTGCTTCCATTGAAAGCCTGTGCAGCAAATAGCTTTGGAGATCTTCTGGTCCAATATCACGTTGTTGTATCTTATACCATGTAGTCTGGGCAACATGTGCTTGTACTAGTTGGATGAAGCAGTTTAGCAGTATATGAGCTCAGGCTGGAAGTCTAGAGCCTTATTTACAAGATTCACCGGACCTCCTCCAATCTGAGTGTTATTCCTGTGTGACAATGTATTCTGTGGTCTGATTAGCACCATTTGGAATGCTTGTAGAGTTGGGTTCATTGCTTCTCTCATTTCTTTCCCTTTTTGCATATCATTTTGGTTTGGTAATCTATATTATTAACAATTATGGTGTGCCTGCACATGTACTGGGGCACTGTGGAAGTTCTGTTTTCATGGTTGCCTAATGTTCGGATAATGTGCAACATTGATATAATTGGGTGCCGCTTTGCGAGCATGAATCTTTTATTTTCAGTGCTTGCCTGTATAGCCCATACACTTGGCAATTATTATTTAAAATTAGGGTGTGCCTTAGCAAATTTCTTAGTTTTCCACTGTAAAGTTACTGCCAAAAACACAGAAAGTTGTGCGCCTCTTAGATAAATGTATTCTCCTTTTGGGACCCAGTATGAAAAAGCAGCAATAGCAAGGGGTGCCCCATTCCTGGAGAGAAATGGCATAAGTGCCCTCAAGGTGTTAATAACTCTGGCATATATCGGAAAAAGGATATCACTGAAACTTGCTCTAGAAGAAATTCCATCCTTACACCTTAGATTGCATATACAGGTAATAGGCTTTGTACATGTTTAAAGAAAAGAAAGCTCGACTCAATTTTCTTTTCTAAAAGAATGCTTAATGTTGCTATTTTTGGGGGAACAAGGTTTGTTACAGAGTTTTTTTTTTTAAAAAAAAAAAGAATAATTTGGAAGCTTAATCATCTCAATGGAATGATTCTTTTATGGTATAATTTTCAAAGTTAACACTTCACTCTGCATGTGGTTGTGAAAGGACAAGGCCATCAAAAGGTTCATTGTTAGGAACATTGTCGAGCAAGCTGCTGTTCGTGATGTTCAAGAAGCATGTGTCTATGATGGTAACTGTTATTTCTCTCTTTTTATGTGGAGGGTTTCAATATCACGATTTGAAGCTGAGTAGTTTTTTAACTAATTCACTGTGGATTTAATTGTATGATTGTTAAGGGTACGTGCTTCCAAAACTATACACGAAGATGCAGTATTGTGTTTCATGTGCTATTCACTCACATGTTGTGAGGGTTCGTTCCCGCACAAACAGGAGGATCCGTGAGCCCCCACAACGTTTCACTAGACGCCGGGTATTTCTCTTTTTAATTCTCATTTGCCTGATTGCTTTACTCTGTTGTGCTTCCTTGTCCAATTTTCTGCCATGCGCATTTGCCTCTGAAATTAGAGTTACTAATCGTGGTCTTCTGGGTTGTTAGTGACAGTTCTTGGATTTTCTATTGGGTTGAAAGCTGAGACACCTCCCCCCCCCCCCCCCCCAAGATTGTTGTGAGAAGGATTAGAATTCTAATGTGATTTGGGACATTCAATACATGGTCTGGTTTATAAGCAAACTTATAGCAGTGTGGTTATTCAGTGAGTTTGAACTGGTTTAAATTGTGGCGAGATTCCCCCCCCCCCAAAAAAAAAGGGAAAAAAATTGCCAAGTTGCCAAGTTTCTTTTTTTTCCTTGAGGATTTCAGCTGTTACACCCATATCAACTACAATAAACTGGATGTTATAGAAGCATTTATATGACTGAATGTTGAAAGTTCAAGTTGAGCTGGAAGCTTTCTATTCACAATCCCATACTGTTAAGGTTAGTATTCACCTAATAATTTTGTGAGAAAGTGCTTTTGGGTACATCTTTTTTGAACTAAGTGCTAGGGGTTGGAAAGCGATTAGTTTGACAGCACGAGTGTTTGGTAATGTTGCTTGTCTTAGGTGCCCAGGTCTTCCACTGCTGTTATTTTGGATGGAAACCTCTAAATTTATTGTCTTACAACTTGCAAACTTAAGTCTTATGTTGAGCAACCTAACCAAATAGTCAAATACCCTCCGTTTTTCCTTCGATTTCCGTATCCTTTTTTTATATAAAAAAATCAGTGAACGGAAGGAGATCTGTTGTTTTGTTGATTGAGAAGAGACACTGATCGTCTGATTCTTTAACCAGTTAATATGCATCCTCCAATGAAAGCATTCTCTGTTTGTTACTTATGCAGCCATTTGACACCTGAATTGAGACATGGCATTGTTAAGTACCCCAAGAGGAGATAGAAATATTGTATGCCTTTAGCTTGGGCTATCAGCCTTGTCCATTTCTCCCTTGGTCCTGATGTAGCCATCAATGAGGTTGCCGGATTTCAGGAAAAGGATAGGAGATGCCTTTGTGGAAGTGGGCTGAGAGTTTTGACTGACAAGAGAGGGGATTCTTCAAACTTCAAAGAGTCTATATCATGTAATTATAACATGATGGAAGGATTACTTATCATCGTTTATTGCTCTGCTTTTGCAAATCTGTTTGATTGATGTGCCTATTTATACTATGATTTTTTTTAGAATGTTAGTTGTGCGGATACTGAATTTTGGCTTGTGGCTGTGCAGGATGACCTTCCAAAAGCTGGTGCTCCTGGTGCTCCAGGTGCTCGCCCTGCCGCTGCTGTTGGAGCTCGGCCGTAGAGGATACAACCCTACCCTGATCTTTTTTGCTTGACCAATCCATCCATGAAGTTTTTGGGAACAAATTTTTGCAGTGGAAATTTAGTCAACGTGATTGTACTCTACCGTTTAAATCATTGACCCATTTTGCCAGTTAGTTCAGTCATCGGATCGGTCCTTTTAGCATTGTCTTTTGATTAGAATGAGATTTAGTTCAAATTTAGGTTATCTGGCTAGTGGTTTATGTAGTCATTTGACGTATGAGATTGACCGTTACATCGGTGCTAGTGTCTGATCAAAATTCAACAGAGGTTGACATTTGTCATTCTCTTGACTTTAAAAACGATGGTGTCCTCCATAATCAAAATAGTTGCGAGTGATCTAGGAGTTGTAGCCTGTGTAAGGTGCTAGAATCGGATTGGACCGTTTGGTTCAATTGATTCGGCTGGAAATCGTTTGTTGATTTGATACGAGACTGCTTTGATACAAGACTGCTGATGAACCATCTAGCAGTGACTTGCCGTGTGTAAAAACCGGCCGAAAACTGCGCTGATTTCTTGCCCCGCTTCAAATTTCAAAAGAAGAGGCAGGGAGCTAATCGTCAAGTTGTTGCAAGGTGGATTTGAACCCCAGTACTCAGCCTCCAAATTTCAACTCACGCTGGGGGAAACCAATTGAGGTAGATGTGAAACGACCGTTCATCCCAACACCAATAGCGGTTGGACACGTTGTCATGCAAAATAACATCTACTTGCAAAATGCAAAGGAGATGAGCGAAGCTGTGAAGCAGATACCAATGGCATACAATAAACCAAGCTTTTGGCACGAGCGACAATGGTGGAAAGCAATATCTTTAACAACACTCATGTTTGTTCTTTTGTTTTGAGAAATGCCTACAAAATGTGTTTGGTTTAACTCATTGACCAAATTTTGGATCCAACTCATTAGGATTAATTTCGGAATTATTTTAATTGTTGAATCTATTATAAACTTATTGTCGAACTTGCTCTTTAAATATTTTGAATTGAACTTATCTGAAATTATTATATAAAAAATAAATTGAAGAGAACAGGGCCATCTTGTGCAAAATCAGAAGTCAGGGACTAGAATATAACACCCCGACTTTTTAATTATTAACTTCGACTAATGTACGAATGAGTGATTTATGTGTTTTATTCTATACATACTAGTATGGGCCCGTGCAAAAGTACGGGGCATGTTTAAATGCACGGGTCCATAATGTACATAAATATATATATATATATATATATATATATATATATATATATATATATATATATATATGTATATATATATATATATATATATATATATATATATATATATATATATATATATATATATATATATATATATATATATATATATATATATATATATATATATATATATATATATATATATATATATATGTACATATGTGTATATGTACATATATATACATATGTTTGTTTGTGTATATATAGGTGTGTGTATTTAATCCATTCGATGTAATCCATTAGCGCAATGGGAATCTAAGGAATGAATGTTTTATATCATAAACATATTCATATTGCTTATGACATTTTGTGTATATTTAAATTGGTTATGGATGTATTTCTAATTATCATAGGCTATAACTTAGGAGATTCTGTATCGTACACAATATTATATAAATCGTGGAGAATAACATCAATACTCATTTAAACAAATCTAGCAATTTAAGCGACATATAAGAGAACAAACTTGTTTGTGATTTTCTTATATCGCATAGAATACTCTGTTAAATTTTAAAACCAATGTAAAATTATGGATGCAAATCAGTTACATTTAAAAAGAAAGTGTAAACAAAATAAATTTAATTTGTTGTGTAACGAAGTTTTTGATACACTTTTTTGTGATTTTCTTATGTCATCTATAATATCCTATTAAATTTTAAAATCTAGGTAAAATATGCACCCAATTTAGTTAGATTTTAAAAGAAAGGGATAATTAAATTTAACATTTTTGTAATGAAAATTTTCCTATTATTTTTATTCTATATATAATTTTATATTGTTGTATAATTTTATGTAATCTTTGTCTAGTTTAAATTTTTTTAAAATCTAAATTCCCGAGGTAATTTTTTTTGTATCTCGAGGCAGATAATTTATTTACCTCTCCCTCTCTCTCTGGATCCTTTGACGACCTCACCTCTCCCTCTCCCTCTCCCTCTCCCTCTCCCTCTAACCCTCTCCTCTCCAGATCTCTCTTCGCTCTCTAACCCTCTTTTCTCCAGATATCTCTTCGCCCTCTAACCCTCTCCTCTCTAGATCTCTCTTCGTTCTCTAACCCTCTCCACCCCAGATCCTCTAGATATTTCGACCTCTCCCTCTCGCTCTTCTATGTATACCATTCTATTCTTTCTCAGTTCGCCTCTGTAGTTCCCTCTCCAGATTCCCACATGATGAAATCCGCCGTGTGAACCACCGGTGTGCAACCATCTGAAAACGATACCACCACGAAGTTGTAGATCGGCCGACGGTGAGTCGAGCGGTACCATCCACGCTGCCAACACGCCGCTTAGGCGGAGGCGCGTGGGTGTACGTGTCGCCGTTTTGGGAATGCATGTCAATGTTTCGTCAATATTTGCGCAAATCGTTGTTATGGGAAGACGATGGAGGAAGAAAGCAGTCGAAAGACTCCTTCGCCGGCAGCGCGTGTGGTACACGCGTCACCCCTCCATGGCGGATCTGATCGATACGGTTTTGTATTAGCGTTCTCGTCATTTTAGCCATCCCCCTTTTATGTATTGAAGTTTTTTTTGTAGATTTGGATTTTTTCGCCATATTCTGTCGTTGCATGTACCGATAATTTCAGATCTAGGGCGTTCACAGTTTGTATTGTGGGATTTTGGGTTTTATCGGGAATTATGGGGGAATTATGGGGTCTGGGTAATGTTTTTTGGGTATAAGAGTCGAATAGCATACACTTTTTTTGTAATGGAAATGGTTCTCTCACTCGCGGGCTAGGCATTGAATCGGATTCTCGGTTGGGATATGCAAGGTGTTATTGGATCTCTTACTTCATTACATTTCTGTCTCTATTTCTAATTCGAATTAACATTTTTGGGCTTTTCACTAACCGATTTTCTGATATGGGTTTGTTCTTTTTTTTTTCGGTGGTTGGGTTTTAGATGGTGATGAATTATACGGACTTCTTGATATGGGTAAGTGAACCTCCTCTATATAATTTATTATACGTGAATTCTGTGTATTTTCTGTTGGTATGTTCTGACATAGTTATTGCAAAACTTTGATGTGGTAGAACGTCGAACAAAATATGTATACATATTAATTAAAATCCTGTGTCTGCTAGGACGGTCTTGTTTGGAGTATGATTTTTTATAGTTAATTCTTTTCTATAGCAATTTTAATATGTTAATAGTGCGTACATTTTTTAAATTCATTGTTTTAAACGTAAGTGATAAATGAATTTTGAAAAGGTTAACAACAATATCTAATATTTTCCTCACTCTATGAACACTTTGTAAAAGTATCAGAACCTTTAAATGTTATCTAACAGTTGAATATAGCAGTTCTTCAGTTGATTTTACTTTAATTTATCGAATACATCTGTATCTAATAATATAATACAGAAATTTGATGGCAAATCGTGTAGCATATGCTTTATTCATATCTTTATCTGCAAGTCATGGAAAATTATACGGAAGTTTGTCTGATTTATTGATAACTATGGTGCAAAAACTATTAGTTTATTTTTTAATATATTATATTAGGAGCTATTAAGTGTAAATAGTTTTTCCCTTGCACTATCCATTCAATTCCATTATCAGAATGTGTATGATGTTTTGGTGTTAATTTTGTATTGTTATTGTTAATTTTGTATTCCATTTGTTTGATATATGACATTCATGAGCATATATATATATACATACATACAACAACAACACTTCTCAGTGTGGTCCCACTTTCGCGGGATCTGGGGAGATCTAGCTGTAGGCAACCTTACCTCTATCGGCATTCCTACCCGTAGAGAGGCAAGCATATATATATATATATATCTATATATATATATATATATGTATGTATATATAGATATATATATAATATATATATATATATATATATATATATATATATATATGTATGTATGTATGTATATGTATGTATCAGTATATACATACATACATACAATAATATATATATATATATATATATATATATATATATATATATATATATATATATATATATATATATATATATATATATATATATAGATAGATAGATAGATAGATAGAGAGAGAGAGAGAGAGAGAGAGAGATGTATGTGTATGTGTTATAGTATGTAAATCTTCTAATAATTCATAATTCTATATGTAAGTGATAAATGAATATTTCAAAGGTTAATCCTTTTATTTTGCAATGCCAATAACTAATATTTTAATCTTACAATGAATAATTTTAAAATTATGAACGTTATGTAGAAGTTAACAATAATAGTTATTCAGGTGAGTGTAATTTGAGTTATCAAAGACATATTACAATTAATATACTATATTCCCCCTCCCTCACGCTCTCTTTCACCCTCATCCAAATGTGTAGTAATCAATAATGCATACTAGGCAATTATTCTGATGGTAGAGGTGTGTTTGTAACCAAAGTCATTGATTTTTGATTCTTAATATTCTTGAGTATGTTTCAAATTATGTTGTTTTGTAATGTGATGGATTTTGGCACCGGTAATCGTATGGGGTTGCATGATTCAGATTCGTTTATGACATTTATTAGAAGCTCTCATGCATCCTTTACCATAGGTTTTTGCTATAAAAAATCTACAAAACATGAAAAATTATCATGAAGTTTGTCCCATGTCTTCATAACAAAGTTAGAAATACTATTAGTTCAATTTTTCACCACAAATATATATAGCATTGAATTAAGGGATAATGCATTCATTTCATAATGTGTGATATACTGGCTGACTTTTTTTTAATAGCTAAGAATAATGATTTGGGCTAGCATTTTGGGGCAATTCCACATGTGGGCGGTTTCCTCTTCTTGTACATTTTTCTCTTTTCACACTTTCCTTGAGTCATTAATTAATTAGTTAGTGCCCGTGCTTTATGTATATACTTGTGTGATATGGTTATTCTACGGACTTCTTGATCTGGGTAAGGTAAATCTCTGTATATAATTTACTTGTTTGTTACTCTTGGTTTGTGTCATCTGGTTGTTGTCTTATGAGTATGGATGATGTTTAAATATTTGAGATGTAATTTTTTGGGCTTGTATAACACTTGTGATGAATCTGAAATATTATACTCCCCCCTCCCCCACGCTCTATTTCACCCTCATCCAAATGTGTAGTAATCAATAATGTGTAGCGGGTGATTATTAAAACGATAAGTAATTTCTTGTTATAGGTGAACAATATATGCATTAATAGTATAAATAATCTATATGTTCATCTGTGTTGGGTAGAGGTTTACATTTGTTGTTGTTGTCCTAGCCAATTGTGATACATCTATATGTGCATTATCTCGGTTTTAGGCAGTATGTATGTATGTATGTATGTAAGTATGTATGTATAATTTACTTGTCTGTTGCTCTTGGTTTGTGTGATCTAGTTGTTGTCTTATGAGTATGGATGATGTTTAAATATTTGAGGTGCAATTTGTTGGGTTTGTATGACACATCTGATGAACCTAAAACTACTTTATTCCCACCATCCCTCATGCTCTCTTTCACCCTCATCCAAATGTGTAGTTATCAATAATTCGTACTGGGGAATTATTCTGAGGGTAGAGGTGTGTTTGTAACCAAAGTCATTCATTTTTGGTTCTTAATATTCTTGAGTATGCTTCAAATTATGTTGTTTTGCAATGTGATGGATTCTGGCACTGGTAATTGTATGGGCTTGCATGATTCAGATTCATTTATAGCACTTATTAAAAGCTCCCATGTATGTGATATCTCTGTGACCAAGTGATGTAATCCAGGTCATCCACCACCTTCGCATATCCCCCTAGGAAATAGAACACCACCAAGCGGTGCCTCCCACACAGCCAACGCCCCACTAAGGCGGAGGCGCATTGGTGTATGCGCATTCGTTGTCATGGTGTTGTACTTTCTGGCATGGATTGGGTTCGGAGGTTTGGAAGGACGAAGGAGGAAGAAGGCAGTGAGTAGGCTCCTTCGTCGGCGGCGCGTGTTGAACACGCGCCATCCCTTCGTTCTGGATCTGATGGTAGACATCTGTTTCTAACCCAAGGTGTTAGTATGTGGAAATATAGTGCTCGGTAGCCCTGATTTGGTAGTGCTGTTCTTGTTTCTAGCAATCATCAGCTATTAATCTTCTTGAGTAAGGATTATGTTTATACATACATACATATATATATATATATATATATGTATGTATGTATATGTATATGTATATGTATAATGGAACAACGAAAATCAATTTCAAAAAGATAAGTATTTTCTTCTTATGCGTAAAGAATACATGTACTTCTCTGTGTATATTTTACTTGGTTGTTGCTCTTGGTTTGTATGATCTGGTTAATGTCTTATGAGTATGGATGATGTTTAAATATTTGAGGTGTAATTATGTGCCATGTATGAAACTTCTTATGAACTTAAAACTACTTTATCCCCCCCCACCCCCACGCTCTCCTTCACCCTCATCCAAATGTGTCGTAATCAATAATGTGTAGTTAATTTTTGGTTCTTAATATTTTTAGAGTATGGGGGATGTGTGTGTGTATGTGTATATATATATATATATATATATATATATATATATATATATATATATATAAATATCTATATATATATATATATATATATATATATATATATATATATATATATATATATATATATATATATATGTCTACACATATATATATATATATATATATATATATATATATATATATATATATATATATATATATTATGTATATATATATATATATATATATATATATATATATATATATATATATATGTGTGTGATATATATATATATATATATATATATATATATATATATATATATATATATATATATAATATGTATATATATATATATATATATATATATATATATATATATATATATATATATATATATTATATTTACATATATGTGTGTGTATATATACACACACACACACACACACACACACATATATTTATATAAATAATATTTACATATATATGTGTATATATAAACACACACAGAGAGAACAACGCAAAACAATTTCAAAAAGACAATTTTTTCTTGTTTTGGGTAAAGAATACATGCAGTAATCGTATATATAAACTATATATTCATCTGTGTTAGGCAAAATTTTACATTTGATTTTGTCCTAGCCAATTTGATATATCTACATGTGCATTAGCTCGGTTTTGGGCAGTATTTGCATAATTATTTTTGTACACGTATGTGGTTGGGTGTGGGGGGAAGGTAATACATACCTAGAATTTACACAACTAATTACAGTTTCACCTTGATGTTGTAATTTGTACCTCAACACACAAACGTGGGAGCCTGTGCTATCGTTCTCTTAATCTGAACAATCAATCGATGGTGCGAAAGTAAGAATATGTCTATGTACTAAACGTTTCAAGTTTAATTAGGAGGGGAAGGGTACTGCCATACCTTTGAATGTAAATTGATTACGGAGTTTGTCTGGTTCCAAGTTTCCTGAACACGCAATTATTGATAAAAAAATGTTATAAGAAGGTAATAGCTATGAACATATT
Source organism: Carnegiea gigantea (assembly GCA_029747015.1). Taxonomy (NCBI): domain Eukaryota; kingdom Viridiplantae; phylum Streptophyta; class Magnoliopsida; order Caryophyllales; family Cactaceae; genus Carnegiea; species Carnegiea gigantea. The sequence goes on along the minus strand of JAKOGI010000137.1, from coordinate 967,092 downwards.
GACAGAATAATTAGGTAAACTGTGTTTAGAATGAGATGTGTATAAGTGAATAGATTGTACTCAGTATTCCCCAAACACATAAATATCGATCCCAATCTGTCTTATAATGAGTCACGAATCAGAATATGTTGATAGAATCGTTTGAACTACGATAACAATGAGATGTCTATCAGTAAAAAGATGGTACCTTGTGATAAACTTTGATTACAATGACGTGTATAACTGAAAAGATTGTATGTAGTATTCCCCCAACCTGCAATTATCGATTCCAATCCGTCTTATAAAGAGTCACTAATAAGAGTATGTACACGAAATTGTTGAGTCATAAGTAAGAATATGTTGACACAAATAAGAATATGCTTACAGAATTGTTGTTTGAACTATGTAAAAAGATAGTACCTTATGATAATAATCACCAATACAGGAATAGGTGCAAGCCAGCCAGCAGAAAGGTGGATATGAATCTGGATCTGGATTGTGAGTTTTAGAAATCTGTAGAATGAGTGGAAGCTGTTGCAGAGAGTTGTATGGGGTAGATGTGTTGTACTCGAATGGGGGAATTCAGGTTTTGGACGTGGGAGGTTACACAGGTGTGAATAAATTTTTTTTTTATTTGCAACAGTTTTGGTTGCAAAACGTGGGCAGCTGTAACTGTGGTTTTTTTTGGGGGGGTGCTTGGTTGGTTACGCCCACTTCTCCACATTAAATGGGCGGCACTTCAAAATTGAAATCCTACACGGGAACAATTGGGCGGGAGTGCACAGAAATGCAGGAAATGTGTAATCCTGAAATGTGAAGCATTCACCTATTCCAGCATTTATTATATAAAGATATGTATGTTTTAAGTTAACATTATTATATTTGGAGAATAATTAGTTGAGTTATTGGTACTACCAAGTTTTTTTTAAGAAAAATAGTGAAAAGAAGAGTCCAAGAAGAAAGGAAAAAGAGTGGGAGATTGTTTTGACCAAGAAAAAAAAAGGAAAAAGAAAAAGACAGGAAGGGAGGTTTTTTTTTTCCTCAATCACGTGGGGGGGTTGTTTCCTACTTTCTATCCCAAAATCCCCGGCATACATGGCAGAGACCTGGCAAATGGGTCAATAGGGTCGGGTACGGGTCAAGTCATAGTTTGGTTTGGGTCGCTTTTGGGTCAACTGTGTTTGGGTTGGGTTCAAGTTCGGTTCGGGTTTGGGTCACTTTCGGGTCAACCGTGTTTAGGTCAGGTTCGGTTCAATTCGGATGAAGTTCGGGTTATTTACGAATATCATGTTCGGGTCGGTATGGGTTCAGTTCGGGTGGAGTTCAGGTCGGGTCTGTTTTGGGTTGTCTACAGTAACCCTATTCGAATCGGGTATTGATCAAGTGTAATTTGGGTCGCGTGGGATTCAATTCAATATTTGGATCAATATCGGGTCAAGTATAAATCGAATCGAGTATATATCAAGTTGGGTTAATTTCGAATTATTAGGAATAATATTAGAGCAACAATAATAGCGGAAGCGATAGGATGAGTTAGAGATTCAGAATTCAAGTGAATAATAGAAAACAGAAGTAAGAAGACAAGAGATTTAACGTGAAAAACCCAATATGGGAAAAACCACGGACGGCGACAGCACCAGAACAATTCACTTATGAGCAGGAAGAATACAACACGATCACAATCACCACAGTGATTTGATCTAAGAGCAGAATTACAACCTCTCTATTGTAATCTCCCACAAAGTACTTCTACCTCTCAATGTATGTATGAGTACTGGAGATATTTCAGATCCTAGGCTTGACCCTCTTTATATAGGGTCTAAAAAGTAGGGTTTTCCCCCCTTAGCATGCAACCCTAGCCGCCAGGTGGAATCCCTTCTTGAACAGAACTCTAACCGCCTTCCGAGAGAGGCGGCGTAAAAACACGGAGTACGACCGTGCCACGTGGCACGGTCACCCTGTGCCACATGGCACGGCACCCCCGTGCCGTTTTTCTGTCCTCTTCGACTGGACGTTCTTCGTCTTGACACGCCCGTATCTTGTGTAGCACGGTCCCACCGTGCTGGTACTTGGATTTTGGGCCACGAAACCCAACACGAATCATTATATATTTTCAATGTAGCAATCTTAAGTCAATGGTCTCATTTGTGAGCTCCAATACCAAAATATACCTTGAAAAATGAAAAGAAAGAAAGAAAATAATGAAATTTTTATTTAGACCCCAATGTTGATTTATAACTTCACGTTTGTCATATTTGGAGTTGGTAAGTAGAAACAGGTTGGTTGAAGTCTACATTTTTAGTAATCGCATCAATGTTCTTTGATAGTTCGTTAAGTGATCATGTATCAACATTCAAAAATTTGTCTTGTGTAAGATTAATAACTTGATCTGCATTTGCTCAATGAGTCAAACCTAAAAAGCAGTGGCAATATATGAGTATGTGTCAATTAGCATTACATTTATATGATTGTGAATGCTCGTTATCGAAACTCGAGACTTGGAATTTAATTGTCCAAAATTCAAATGAGTAACATTATTATGAGATCATTTGCAATGATACATTCTTGAATATGATTTTGTAGAATTAAACATGTTATGAGATGATTTAAAATCGTAGATCAGTAGAGCATAATTTTTGACAATAGTCACATAATAATATTATAAATTTATAATCATAACATGCATTGCATTAAATCATTAAGTGAATCAAATAGTGAAATAGGATTGCTAAATCCTAATAAGTTTAATAAATTATTAATTATACTTATCTTTTCTTAATTCCTATTGTGACAAAATAGTTTTTCTCTTATATTTTTACTACATATTTATCAAGTTAAAAACTTAAAACTATCAACTATTTTATTTTTTCTTCTTAAGTTTTTAATTGATTTCATTTGTAAAAATTTCCTCTTAAGTTGTTTTTCTTTTCCCACCTAAACTCAATTAATTGAGTTTGAAAAATTCAAAATTACCCCCCAAAAGAGAAAAGACTAAAACCTAAAAAAAAAGTTACTACTTATTCGGGTAAAATTCAATTGGGTAAGAATCGGATCAGTTTTAAATCGGGTACGGTTCAGGTTCGGGTTCGGGTTGTCCATTTTCGGTTCACTTTGGGTCGGGTCACTACGAATCGGGTTTGAATTGGGCCAAGTCATTTCGGGTATGGGTCATTTCGGGTCATGCTATAATTCGGGTTTCGTTCGGTTTTGGATCAGTTTACTTCAGGTGTTCGGGTCCAAATCGGTTCATCCCATTTCGCGTGTTGGTTCGGGTATGGATCCGGGTCGTTCAGTTCGAGTTTCGGGTTTTGGGTCAGTTTTTCCAGGTCTGAGGCTTAGAGAAGAAGAAAGAGAAGAGGAGAAGAAGAAGGATAGGGAGGAAGAAGTACAATTCAATCTAGCAAAGGACTAAAGGTGAATAATTCTTACTTTTCTTGAACTTAAAATTAATTAGGAAATATTATTTTGATAGTTTATGCTTGAATTTGAGAAATCAATTGAAGGTTGAGTTATGAATTTGATGTTTTAGGGTTTAATAAATTAGAAGCCTAATTTCTTTTATTAGAAATACACCACTAGAAATTTCATAGTTATTTGTGATTATTGAATTATGTGGATGATGTCAAATTGAAGGTTGCGTTGTAAATTTGATCTTGTTTGTGATGGGTTATGAATACTCTGCTCAAATATGTGGTGTAAGAGGATTCAAGTGGGAAAATAAATGATTTTATTTTTGAATATTTAATAATTTTGCCCACTATGTGAATTTCTGGGAATTATTGGACTCCAAAAAAAATCCAAAATTTTTACTATAGGTTCTCTATGGTATTTGACAATTTTCTATAAATTTTCATGAATTTATATGTGTAGTTTGCAAGTTTTGAATTTTTATTGAAACTACCCTGTTTTAGTGCACAATTTCGGCTTTTGTTTTAATTTTCGGGAGTCAATGGCTTGGTGAAAAATCATGAAATTTTACTGTGAATTCATCATAATATTTGTCAATGCTCTGTACATTATTGTGAATTTAGGATCTGTATTTTATGAGTTATGGATTTTTATTAAAATTATTATGTTTTAATGGATAATTTTGGGCATTGTTTCAAATTTTGTTTAGGATTAGCACAGAGAAAAATTCTGAAAATTGTATGATAGATTATTCATAGTATTTAATATTTTTCTTCAAAGTTTCATGAATTTTGGATGTATATTCTCTAAATTATGAATTTTTGAGTGAAGAATGTCCTGTTTGGTGTAATTATAGGTTTTTCGTATGCATAAATTGTATATTGATCATGTTGGGAATGAATTTGAGCATTAAAGATATTAGTCTATTTTCATGGTTTATTGGAAATTTGTGAAGATTATTTTGGGTGGAATTATGCCTTAAGTTGACGAGGTTTTTGTGTAAATTGTTTAAAGTTGGATTACACCTTAGGTTGGTTATAGTTTGGCATAAGTTGTGAATAAAAGCTTCTCTAAAAATAATAAGTTATGACAATGTGATTAAGATATAACTAAATTTTGTTTTTGGGAAAAAAAGTTATGTCTTACCGACGACTATTATAGTTGTGTTCCAGAACTATGGGCATAGAAATAGTTGTCTTTGTGTTTGGAGCTGTGTGAGTCACTAGTTGGTACTTTGAGTGGACACTACCCAGTCCATCAATTAACTTCGAAGTTTGTCTTACTTGGGAGCTGTGGGGGTCTCTGATACTCCAAGATGTGAATGCCACTCCACAATTTGTGAATTTAAGGCATCCATGTACTCTCGAGCGTTGAGTCCTTGGTTGGTATATTGAGTAGGCTTTGCCGAGTCCACCAGATGTGTTTGTGACCTTTTGCGATTAGTGATAGTTCTTTGCATAAGTTACATGTGGATTTTCCCAAGCTAAAAACTTTGTTGACGTAAGAATATAGGATACGCTATGAAATTGGATTTTTGCTTGGATTTGGAATATGTTGCGAAATTTGTGAGATTATGACTAATTCTAGCTGCATATGTAATTAATCAGTGAGTTAAAAGGAATATATTATGTTTTTATGGCAAGTATGTGAACTTTTGTGAGAAATTGACTTTTATGTATGTGTCAGGACGAGTCATTACTTTCACTTAGCAGATTTTGCTGTTTTTTTAGACTCCAGTGACGATTAGGAGCCCAAAAGACTTGGTTGTAATCAGACAATCATGGTTAGTTTAGTAAATAGACTAATAAAAAATACTGTTTAGGAAATCAAGTGGAAACAAGGGTCCCTCAATCTTACCTGATATGGGATAGGTACGACAGAGCGAGCCAATTGCCCATCTCATGACATATATATGAAAGAATAAAGATATGACTTTATTTCAATTTCAAAAGCATGATATATATGAAGGATATGAGTATGTTTCCTAATTGTAAAGCATGAGCATGTTCTTATATCGTGTTCCATGAGAAGTGTTACGTTTTGGTTCTCACTCAAACATGTATTAGGCGATTATGTGTGAATCGGATAATGTGCAAAGTGTAACAATAAGGAAGGTAAGGATTATTCACTAGGCCCGGGAGTTCATGGCCTCACCATTTTTCACATTTTGGAAGCTAAAGGGGACCATGGGAGCATTTAGAAGGCTAGCTAGCTGTTAAATACTTTTAGAGAACCAAGCCGGCAACACAAGCTTTGTTATATGTTTATGTTATGGATTATGCTTAGTGAATTTGATATGAATGTATTTTGTATGTAATATGTGTGAATTTTATGGATTTGGTCTAAATATGTATATAAATGCATACTTTAGAACTACCTTGACGACTTTAGCTATATTCTTGTTAAGGGCTTCTATTGCCATTGTTTATTAATAGGTTAATTAAGATCTAGGTATTTAGATAGCCTTATGGGTATCTCCAGTTAGGCATCCATGGCGGTGATGCGTCTGTCACCCTTTGGGTGGGGCATTACAGAAGTGGTATTAGAGCAAGCAACCTACGACATATAAGAATAATGTGCATGTGTGTTTAATTTAGCCTTTGTTGTTATGAAAAGTACATATTTATGTGAAGGTATATGTGCTTAACTGAATTATTTATGCCTAACTTAGTTATGGACCATACCTGAGAAAACACTCAATGTACTTAACAGATTTTTTAACATACGACCTCTGAAGTTGACTCATTCAGATGGCTGCTACAGGAGGGGGAAGTGGGTCTAGTGATGGAGAGGGTAAAGCTGACCATATGGTAGGCATTAATCTACTTAACAAATTTTTTAACATACAACCTCTGAAGTTTTGAGGAACTGTGAATCCTTCAGAGTTAGATGAGTGGATGAGGGAACTTGATAAGATATATAAGACCATGATGTGGCCTGAAGAGTACAAGGTGGGTTTGGCTATGCATTTATTCACTGGAGAAGCATATCATTAGTGGGATTCTGTTAAGCCGAGTGATGAGGACGAGAAAGCAATCTCAGTAACTTGGGAAAAGCTTAAAAAGAATATGAATGAACAGTATTATCCTAGGGATGCATAGATGGATAAGGAGTTAGAATTCTCTAACTTGGAGTAGGGCAACATGACAGTGATGGAATATGGTGCTAAATCTACCAAACTCAGTCGATCTGGAAAGCATTTGGTGGATACCGAGCAGATAAAAGTTGATCGATTTGAAAATGATTTGGATATTGAAATTCATAAAGGTTTGCTGTTTCAAGTCTTCACTAAGTATCAAGAGATATACTAGAGAGGAATGTGAGTTGAAAAGACCTTAAATGAAAGCAAATTTAAGAATGCAACTACTACAAAGAAATCTGGTAGAGGGAACTCAGTATCTGATAAATAGAAGAACATTTATTCAACAAAAACGAAGGCCTGAACCAACTACCAATATGAAATACTACAAATTCTATAAGAAAATTCATGGTGGAACTGAAAGCTGTCGACCGACGTGAAAGTGCTTCAACTGTGAAAACCTGGCCATATAGTTTCTCATTGTCCAATAGAAGAGCCCATTGTCCCCATTGTTTGGTTGGGGACAATGGGAACCTATATGGCCAGGTTTTTCATAGTTGAAGCACTTTCACGTCGCTTGATAGCTTTCAATTCCACCATGAATTTTCTTATAGAATTTGCAGTATGATATACTAGTAGTTCGTTCAGGCCTTCATTTTTCTTGAATAATGTTCTTCTGTTTATCATATACTGAGTTCGCTTTACCAGATTTCTTTGTAGTAGTTGCACTCTTAAATTTGCTTTCACTTAAGACCTTTTCAACTCACATTGCTCTCTAATGTATCTCTTGATATTTAGCGAAGACTTGAGACAGTAAACCTTTATGAATTTCAATATCAAAACCACTTTCAAATCGATCAACTTTTCCCTGCTCTGTATCCATCAAATGCTTTCCAGTTCAACTGAGTTCGGTAAATTTAGCACCACATTCCATCACTGTCATGTTGTCCTGCTCCAAGTTAGAGAATTCTAACTCCTTATCCCTCTACACATCCCTAGGATAATACTGTTCATTTATCTTCTCTTTAAACTTTTCCTAAGTTAGTGAGATTGCCTTTTCCTCGTTATCACTCGGCTTAACAGAATCCCATCAATGATATGCTTCTCCAGTGAATAAATGCATAGTCAAATCCACCTTGTACCCTTTAGGGCACATTATGTTCTTAAATATCTTATCAAGTTCCCTCATCCAGTCATTTAACTTAAAGGATTCATAATTCCTCAAAGATTCAAAGGTCGTACGTTAAGGAACTTGTTAAGTAGATTAATGCCTACCATAGGGTCAGCTTTACCCCCTCCATCACCAGACCCACTTCCTCCTCCTGTAGCAGCCATCTAAATGAGTCAACTATAGGTACGTTAGTACATTGAATGTTTTCTCAGGTATGATCCACAACTAAGTTAGGTATAAATAATTCAGTTAAGCACATATACAGTCACATAAATATGTACTTTCAAAATAACAAGGGCTAAATTAAACACACATGCACATAATTCTCACAGGTCGCAGGTTACTTACTCTGATACCATTTCTGTAACACCCTGCCCAAAAGGAGATAAATGCATCACTGCCATGGATGCCTAACTGAAGATACCCACAAGGCTATCTAAACACCTAGATCTTAATTAACCTATTCATAGACAATGGCAGCGGAAGCCCTTAACATGAATATAGCTAAAGTCGTCAAGATAGTTCTAAAGTACGCATTTACATACATATTTAGACCAAATCCATAAAAGGCATACATATTACATGCAAAATACATTCATATCAAATTCACTAAGCATAATCCATAACATAAACACATAACAAAGCTTGCGTTACCGGCTTGGTTCTCTAAAAGTATTTAACAACTAGCTAGCCTTCTAAATGCTCCCATGGTCCCCTTTAGCTTCCAAAACGTGAAAAATGGTGAGGCCATGAACTCCCGGGACTAGTGAATAATCCTTACCTTCCTTGTTGTTACACTTTGCACATTATCCGGTTCACACATAATCACCTAATACATGTTTGAGTGAGAATTAAAACATAACAAATCTCATAGAATGCGATATAAGAACATGTTCATGCTATACAATTAGGAAACATACTCATATCCTTCATATATATCATGCTTTTGAAATTGAAACAAAGTCATATCTTTCGTATATATGTCATCAGATGCATAATTAGCTATCTCAGTCATACTTGTCCTATATTAGGTAAGATTTAGGGACCCTTATTTTCACTTGAATCCCTAAACAATATCTGTTGTTAGTCTATTTACTAAACTATCCATGATCGTCCCATTCCAACCATGTCGTTTGTACTCCTAGTCCTCACTGGAGTTCAAAAGAAAGCAAAATCTGCTAAATGAAAGTAATGATCTGTTCATAACCATAACTGACACATGCATAAAAGTAAATTTCTCACAAAAGTTCACATACATACCATAAAAACATAATATATTCTTTTTAACACACTTATCAATTACACATGTAGCCAGAATCAATCACAATCTCACAAACTTCACAACATATTCCAAATCCAAGCAAAAATCCAATTTCACAGTGTATCCTATATTCTTACGGCAACAATGTTCTTTAGCTTGGGAAAATCCACTTGTTTCTTATGCAAAGAACTATCACAAATCACAAGGGTCACAAACACATCCTGGTGGATCCGGCAGAGCCCACTTAAGATATCAACCAAGGATCCAACGCACTAGAGTACATAGATGCCCTAAAATCACAAACTATGAAATGACATTCACATCTTGGAGTACTAGGGACCCGCACAACTCCCAAGTAACACAAACTAGGGAGTCAATTGACGGACTGGGGCAGTGCCCACTTAAGGTACCAACCAGTTATCCACAACTCCAAATACAAAGACAACTATTTCTTTGGCCATAGCTCTAGAACACAACTGTAATAGCTGTTGATAAGACATGCCTGCTTTTCCTAAAAATAAAATTTAGTTATATCTTATTCATATTGTCATAACTTATTGTTTTCGGGGAAACTTTTATTCACAACTTATGACAAAATATAACCAACCTAAGGTATAATCTAACTTTAGACAATTTACACAAAAACCTCGTCAAATTAAGGCATAATTCTGGCTAAAATAATCTTCAAAAATTTTCAGTAAACCATAATAATACCTTAATATTTCAAATTCTCAAAGTCATTCCCAACGTGATCCATATATAATTTATGCATACAAACAACCCATAATTGCACCAAATAGGACATTCTTTACTCAAAAACTCATAACTCAGAGAATACACATCCAAAATTCATGAAACTTTGCAAGAAAATACCAAATATTATGAATAATCTACCATACAATTTTTAGATTTTTTATCTCTACCAATCCTAAACAAAAATTGAAATAGTTCCAAAATTATCGATCAAAACAGAACGGTTTTAATAAAAATCCGTAACTCATAAAATACATATCCTAAATTCATGAGAATTTATAGAGCGTTGACAAATATTATGATGAATATTTATAGTAAAATTTCATAATTTTTGACCAAGCTAATAACTCTAGTAAATTAAAACAAAATCTAAAATTATGCACTAAAACAGGGCAGTTTCGATTAGAAAATTCACAACTTGTAAACTTCACATATAAATTCATGAAAATTTATTAAAAAATTATCAAATATCATAGAGAACCTATAGTAAAGTTTTTGAAATTTTTGTGCAATCCAATAATTCCCAAAAATTCACATAGTGGGCAAAATTACCAAGTATCCGAAAATAAAATCTTTTATTTTCCCACTTGAATTCTCTTAAACCACATATTTGAGCGAAGTATTCATAACCCAACACAAACAAGATCAAATTCGCAACACAACCTTCAATTTCACATCATCCACATAATTCAATAATCCCAAATAACCATGAAATTTCTAGTGGTGGGTTTCTAACAAATGAAATTAGATTTGCGATCTATTAAATACTAAAAACATCAAATTCATAACTTCAACTTTCAATTGATTTATCAAATTCACGCATAATTTATCAAAATAATATTTCTCTAATCAATTTTGGGTTGAAGAAGAGTAAGAATTACTCACCTTTAATCCTTTGCTAAATTTAATTCCTCTTCTTCTTCCTTCCTATCCTTCTTCTACTTCTTCTCCTCTTCTCTTTCTTCTTCTCTTGGCCTCTCTACCATGTGTGCGCATGGGGGCGGGGGTATTTAGGGTAGAAAGCAGGAAACACCCCGACTCCTAACATGATGGAGGGGGGGGGATCTCCCTACCCCTTGTCTTCTTCTTTTTCCTTTTTTTTTCTTGGTCAAGTCATCCTCCCACCCGTTTTTTTCCTTTCTTCTTTGACCCTTCTTTCCACTTTTTTTTTTGAAAAAAAAACCTTAGCAGTACCAATAACTTAACTAAGTATTCTTCAAGCATAGTAATGTTAACTTAAAACATACATATATGTCTAAAATAAAACACATAAAATATATACACACAAATCACACATTCACATTAGTCAACATTAGTAATTAAAAATTTAAGGTGTTACATAGGAACACATGGTAAAACATCATTTCGCATGGTTTAGGTATAGGGGAAAAATATCGCAAAAAATAAAAGCTAATAGGCAATTGAGGCTTGTCCATCAGATGAGACCAAAGTTGTTCATTTCCCGTCGTCAAAGCAGCATGAAGCAACAACGGTCGATAGCTCTAATACCATGATTAAGAATTGAGAAAAGATGATTAGATAACCATTAAAAATTGAAATGTACCACTATATATAGATAGAAAACAGTTAGAGATTTGCAATAACAACTTCCTCAGTAATGAGAAAATTCCAGGGATAATAATATTCGACATAAAGACAACAAACTTCGTAAAAATTAAAACAAAAATATCTTCCTAATACTCTAGAAGTACCTAATAGATCACGGCAGTTCTATCTAGTTGGGTTAGTAAGGTTATAATCTCATGTCATTAAGATCAAAATATAAACCTTGATAGTCAACAATTTCTAATAGGAAGAAGATAGTGGACTTGTGGGCTATAAGTTCAATTTGTTGTCCCCTTCTTGATATGACGTCTATACCATGTTCTTGATATTATGTAGTCCTACATCTAAATCGTTCAAATAGGATAACAAAATGCATCAACAGTCATGTGGCCATATATGAACCATCCAAGAATATGGTGCAATTTGCCTCCCTCTCTAGACTCTTTGTTTATCTTTGCCAGTGCAGCATGTAGATGGTGAAAAATTCTTTTATCACAATAACTCATTCAAATAGCACGGTCTACATGGGCGTAAATAAAATCGAAGAGTACATGGCAGGATGGTCAAGTACTGTCTTCGCATACTCTCCACCCGAGTTCGACTCAGGAAGATGCATAATCATATGATGTGCTCTGTGCACAGTTGTACTGTTGTACTTGGGTCCTAGGCTTGCTGTCTGAGCTCTGGTATCCCTTACCCCATAACCTGTTCCGATCCACTGTATATCCCTGAATGGGGGCCCATTGAGTTAGACCCATATTGCTCAAAGTTACATGCCAAGAGCTTTTTACTTATTATGGGCATCCTTGTCACCTATTGTCAATACCACCATAGATCACAAACCTGGTGCCTTTTGTGAGAATTATGCGGATGACCAACAAGCTTCTTATAGGCTTGACCTTTCCTCATGTGGACCTGCACAAGCTCACACGTCTTTGGGCCGATTTAGCGACCTTTAAAGGGAAAAGATCATTGGTCAAATTTACACTTCTACACCTTAAAGATAATAATCCGTGTTAACAAATTTCTTTGGCATTACGCTCAGGCTTAGTTACTAGGGGTGGAAAATTAATGGCAACAAACGAGAGATGAGTGTCACGGGTTGATAATTCACTCAAACTTAGACCCGTGCGGCCTAGCAAACTTTGCTTGGGATTCTTGCTTTGTTTGCTAGTAAGCCTTAAGGATGCTTGACTTAGCCTTGGTGGGGCTAAGTAAGTCCACTCACACTCTGAGAAAGCTTTAGAGAGAGAAAGTAGAGAGAGAAGGAGTTTGGGAGAATGCTTTGTATTGCACTTGAATGCTTTCAATGGCTTTTATGGCTTAGTTACAAATGAGCCCCCTTAGGGGTTTTTATACACTACCACCTCCTCAATGGACGGTGCAGATCTAATTGATCCTACGGTTGATATTACACTTCCGGAATATTCTATACAAATATCCTAGATACTACACATATGTAGAATAGTGTGGAACATTCTAGAGTATAGTCTAGAATATTCTAGTATAGTCTAGAAGGTTCTAGAATCCTCCACAAGGTCCTAGATATTCTAAAAGCTTCTAGAATAGTCTAGAAGTATCTAGAGTTCTCCAGAAGGTTCTAGAAGACTCTAGAGTGTCCAGAAGGTTCTAGAACACTCTAGAGCATTCTAGCGCATTCCAGAAGGTTCCCGACTTTTCTGAAAGGTTCCGGAATATTCTAGAACTCCTCGGAAATGCGGCCCGTGACATGAGGGAGAGGACTCATATATTTTTATCTATATAATGCAGTTAGATAAAGAGTTCAAAGTATACTTAGTTTACTTTCCTGCACAACATTATCTGGAGAAAGAAAAAGGAGTGTCAAGAGATGTAAAATGAGTAAAGTCACCCTTAAATATTATTTCTTACTCTTGTAGTAAATATTTCTATTTTCTAATGTGTTTCAAAATTTTCACCTCAACGAAAGGTTTTTTGAATTTATTTTTCTGGGGTCTCTTGGACTTGGCATCTTTATTTATATGAGTGTTTGTAAGCGTAACGTTGTTTACATTTGAATCTCCCCGTACCCATAGAAATGAGATTCACACGGGGAGTCGCCGTTGTGGTCATATCGTAAACATCCCAAATATGCAAGGTACATCTGCTCTTTTTGCTCAATTTTGGAGTTTAGATTGGAGCAACAAGAGGGAATAAAAGGAAAGGTGCACGAACAGGTTTTCTGATTTTTTTTTTTTGGGGGGCGGGAGGGTTGAGTCTTCTAGAATCGGTCCCCCTGCTTGTACAAGTGTTTACGAGGATAAGGCTGTTTATATTTGAATATTTTCAAACCTTGTAAAGGCATGACCTATAGTGAGAATTGTCCGTGTAACCTTATTGCCAACATCCCAAATATGCAAGGGGAATTTACTCTCCATGCTCAATGTTGAGTTTAGATTAGAGTAATAAGAGCGAATAAAATGACAGGTACAAGTAAATGTACCCAGCTTTGGGAATTTATGTCATTTTCCCGATTTATATAACTCATGATAAAGTGTTGACAAACGAGGTTAACAAACATTAATCCTAAGGTCTTTTTGGGATAAGTATTGATGAATAGAAGCTCATAAACATGAAGATGAGTAAATAAGAATAAATTACCAACATAGGTTGGTTCAAGTAGTTTGATACTTGTTCTCCTTGAACAAGGTCTTAGGTTCGAATTTTGTGAATGAAGAAAATTTGTGATGGGAGAGCTCTACCCCTTATTGTCAATGGATAATTGACATATATTTGCTTTATTTTCATTATATGAGTCATTACATTAAAGGTCTATAAAGCCATTAGCCACTTAAGTAAAATCGCATTTGTTTTTTATTTTGATAAATCGCCTTAATCTTACACCTTAAATTCGGATGTTTAGAAAAAGGTAGATGGGTGAGAGCTACTCTTCCTTAATCTTATATACTCATCTTTATCCATACTGGCTTACTTACTTCCCTCCCAACCGAGCCCTAACTGCGGATATACATGGTCCTCCAGTATTCCTCTCCAATCTCCAACAAAAAATTATCGAACATAACAAAAAAAACATTCACAATTGTATTCGTGAATGGAGGTACGACTAGCTACGTTGTTGGCTAATGAAGAGCAAGTTGTACTTTTTTTTTTTTTTTGGAAAATGGGCAAGTATAAACCTACGCTAGATAGTCCTTCTCTTAAGGGTTCTACCTTCCTAATCACTCCGGATAATACATGTAAGCTCGGAGGAAGGAGAGGTGAAAAAAGTTAAATCATCCTTAAACAGCTCCCCCTCTTAGTGATCCAATCTACGGCCATATTGCCTTCCCAAAAGACATGAAAAGTATGAGCAGTTGTGAAGAAAATTAACATATCCCTGATATCTAGTACCAGCATCTGAATCCGCCAAGGGATACGAATAGAGCCATGTACTGCTTGAATAACGACCTGATTGTCTCCCTCAATTTGGATATGCTTGAAACCCACATCTTTTGCAGCTTTAAGGCCATCTCATAAGGCTGTAGCTTCCGACACCAGTATGGGTGCCTCAAATATAAATCTGGCCCTAGCTTGAAGGAGTCACCCTCGGCCATCTCGCAACAAGTATCTCGCTGCTGCACCGGCTGCGGCGGCTGGGGATAAGCTCCCATCGAAGTTGAGCTTAATAACGCCATCTGGAGGAGGGCCCACCCAATGGATCGGGTGGGACTTATAGGAGAAGAAAGGTAAAAAGATAAGGATGGAGTGCAAAGGAGTGGATTTCGGCGATGTTGTTTCCATTCCGCCCAGTTGTGTTTAGCATGAATAAGAACACACACGGGATTGGGCAATGCATTTTGAAAAACAAGCGCATTACGGCTTTTCCACATACTCCATAATAAGACCGCGATCCTGGGGATGGTGGCTCGACAACGGCTATACCATTCATGGAGAGCATCAGGAAGGGAATGAAGCGGCATCACAAAAGGAATTTGGCATAACCAACCATGTTTCGCTGCCAAATCCCAAACACGAGGGACAAATGGGCAATTCGGAAAGAGGTGTTCAATATCCTCAATTTGAGCTAGGCATGCAGGGCAAATAGAATTGATAGGTAATCCCCTTCACAATAAGGTACCTCTAGAGGGGAGCGCATTGTGATATAGCTGCCAAAGGAAACTCTGAATTTTGGAAAGTATATCCAACTTCCATATCCAATTAAACTTCCATGGGGACAAAGCAGGGTCAAAACTGCCTTGGGCCTTCCATGTGGCTGGTTTAACTGAGAATTCACCACTTCCTGTAAGGCCCCAACAAAAGGTATCTTCAACATCCGCCAGGGGAATGGGAATAGCAAGAACATGGGGAAGAATTGATGCAGGTAAGACCTCTGAAAGCTTCTCTGTATCCCATGTCTTATCAGGCCGAATAAAGGCACTGATCGTAAGCATAGGATCCTGTGGGCTGGTATCATCCATCTGTAATAAATCTACCAAACAAGATTCATGGCATCAAACATATGTCCAGAAATTGATCTTGTGGTCGTTACCTAATTGCCATCACATCCCTTGTGCAACAAAGGGACGATGCTGAAGCAAACATTTCCAAACTGAAGAGTGATTCTGTTTATGTCCCATTTGAAAAAATTGATCAGGGGGACCATATTTGGCGCACATTTATTGAACCCAGAAATTGTCTGGTTGCATAAGAAATTTACAAGCAGGTTTAGCTAGAAAAGCAGTATTAACGGCCCCAGTTTTCTGTAAGCCCAATCCACCAAACTTTTTGGGTGTACAAACTTTATTCCAAGCCACAAGTGGAAAGTTATTGTCAGTATTAGATTTTTTCCCAAAAAATGCCTATTAACTTGGTCGAGTTTGTGGGTAACCAATGTGGGGAGTTGGAAATACTGCATAGTATGTGCAAGTAATGCTTCTAGATTAGACTGAATAAGCACTGCTCGCCCCGCTTTAGGCAGCACTGTTGCGTTCTAGTTTGTTAATTTCTTTTTCGCTTTATTGATAAGCTCTTGAAAAGAGTCGAAATTTGCCCGTCCGTGAAAAGTTGAATAGCTCAGATACTTTCCAAGAGAAAAGCTGGGTGGGATATTAAAAATACCCGCCACATGGTTCTTCTGTACCTAGGATGAGTTCTTAGAAAATACAAGACTAGATTTATGAAAATTAATTATTTGTCTTGACTGTTGCTAAAAGGTATTGAGGATACATTTAAGTTAAACGCAGCTTGGGAGGAAGCTTGACAAAAAAGAAGATTGTCATCTGCAAAAAGCGGACAAGGTAGTTTCTCTGCATGGGGGGAATTTTGAATCCAATACTCGATTTTGATTGTGATGCCTGACAATAAAGCTGTTGAGCTAGTATGTCCATGCATGGGATAAATAAATATGGCGAAAGCGGATCCCCTTGCCTTAACCCTCGAGTAGGCTTAAAGAACCCACTTGTTTCATTATTAATAATGAGAGAATAGGAAACCATAGTGACACATTCATAAATCCAATTAATCCAGATGGGATGGAAGCCTATACTTTGTAGACAATGTCGCAAAAAATCCCATTCAATTCGGTCATAGGCCTTTTCCATATCTAGTTTAAGCGCAACATAACCCTTTTTCCCTTTAAGATGATGGAACTTATTAATAACTTCATGGGCTAACAAAATATTATCCTGGATAGCTCGATAGGGGATAAAAGCACTCTGTGTCGGTTGGATCAGCCGTTCTAGGATAAGACGCATCCGATTGACTAGAATCTTGGCAATGACCCTATGCAAAGTATTACATAAACTAATAGGCCGGAACTACGATGACATTTCCGGATTATCTACTTTCGGTATAAGAGCAATCAATTTATGATTAAATTCTTTGAGTATCTTACCAGAGTAAAAGAAATCTTGGACAGCTAGACACATGTGATCTTTTAAGAGGGTCCAATAGTTTTGAAAAAAGGACGCACCAAACCCATCCGCCCCTGGAGCTTTATATGGGTTCATCTGCAAGATGGCCTGCTATATTTCCTCTTCCGTATTGGATTTGATGAGATCTAAATTTTCGGTGGGGGTGACTTTACGTAAAGCGTTAATGGGCTTCAAAGTCATCGACTGTCGGTGTCCTGACTTAAACCGTTGTGAAAAATCTAGTACAGATTTATCTTTGATTAGTTCAATATCTTCAATCCAATTACCAACCTCATTTTTAATGTGAGAAATATACGTATACAGCTTTCTAGCTGTGGCCGTTTGGTGAAAATATCGTGAGCTCTGATCCCCATCGGTCAGCCATTGCATTCGAGCTAAGTGGCCCCAGTATTTCTGGTTAAAAAGCATAAGTTTTTCTCTTTGCTTAACCCATTGGTTATGCCAGTGATTAAGCCTGAAATTATCTGGATTGGTTATGAGTAGATTTTCCACATAGCTTGTTTTGGCCGTATTTTTATCAACCCGGGTCTTAAAATTATTCCTAAAGCGGGTTCACCATGTTTTGGGACTTCGTTTAATGAATTTAAAACGTTGCACAACGCAAAACATAGGGGAACCACAGACTGCACGGTGCCATTATTGTTTGACAATAGAATGAACTTGTTCATATTGGGTCCAACCTGGGGGAAATCGGAAGGGGGTTGTTTTTGGACCGATGCAGGTCCCTGAGTGTTAAGTAACAGAAAACAGTGGTCAGAACAAGTAAATGGGCTATGAGTTATATTGGAAGTAGGACAAATGCTATGCCAATCTTGTCGTCCAATAGCCCGATCAAGTTTCTTGTAAATAAGTTGTCCGCGAATCCTAGCTTTCCAGATAAACGATCGTCCATAAACAGAAATACTAGTCGCATTATCGTATTTAAGAAAAGAGGAAGTTTAATACATTAGGTGGGGGAAATTGGTCCCCCCCCCTCCCCTTTTTATCCATGGGATCTTCTAATTCATTAAAATCGCCTAATAGACACCACTGTGTGTCAATAATTGTATTTAATTCAAACAGATGCTTCCAAAAGATCGGTTTTTCCGAAGCTTTTGTAGGGGCATAAACACTAGAAATAGTGACCATTTGTTGTGTTTGTATATCAAGTACTAGCACATGTATAAAGCGTTGTTCCTTGAGCATGACATTAGCGCAAATATTAATGTTATTCCATAACACCCACATGCCACCCGAATGATTAACTGGATTCACAAAATCATAATGATCAAACCCAAATTGAGAGATGAGACGTAAAGTTGTACTTTCTGCTACCTTCGTCTCAGTAAGAAACAACATATCTGGATGATGGGACCAAATAATCTATCGAACTTCCTCGCGTAGTTGCGGTTTTTTCACACCTTGAACATTCCAAGCAATGATTTTCATGATAACATAATGGGTGACTTGGTATACTACCGAAACAAGAGTCCCTCAAGTAGCAATGATTCACCTGCAAATTGTCGAAACCAGGGAGCCTGGTTGAATCCAAACTTTTGTAAACGAAAGTGGGTCCATTTAGAAGCCAAAAGTGTAGGGTAGAATACACTTAATTCCATATGCCAAGGACGGGAAAAACATGGATTTAGAGCTGCTACAAATTCCATAAGAAGGTACTCAAAATAATACCACCAAAAATAAACCACAACGAGTAGGTGAGAGCATACATGAACTGGATATGGGAGCGCAACTCAGAGACAGAGGGGAGACCATAGAAGCTCGCAACCTGTGTCAACAAAAAACGCAAAGCACAAGTACACAGCCTCGAAAAAGAAGACAGCAACCAGGCAGAACTACTCCATTTCAAACAAGAGCAGGTTGTACTTGCTAGCAAGAATTATACAGCGGAAAACTAATGAACCTATTCATCATTCACAAGATAGATATATTCACCATTCAAAAGATACATATCATGTACGTTGTCAGGGCCACATGTTTCAACAACCAAGTGTGTAATGCGAAAATGTAGTCTCAGCAAAATCGTTCCATCTCAGTAACTCGCTTTTTTTGTTTTTCGTTGACAAATCAACGTACTCTTCTTTACACCCTAAACTAAGGTGTTTAGAAAAAGAGTCGAGGGGTGAGAGTTACTCTTCCTTAATCTTACGTACTCTTCTTTATCCCCACTTCAATTCTCTACTAAACAAAAATTACCAAACCATGATACAGAAAACGTACCCATTTGCATTCACAAAAGGACGTACGTATGACGAGCAATATGTTGGATGGTGAAGAGCAACCGGTACTTGCTAGCAAGAATTATACGATAGAAAATTATGATGTGTTTGGTAGGGTTGAAAATCATTTTCCTAGAAAATAATTTTCCATGTAAAATGATTTTTCATGTAAAATGATTTTCAACTTATATTTTCAATTGTTTGGTAAAAGAGAAAATGAATTTTTTGGATAATGAGTTTGATTTTTAAAAAAATGAACAAAAAAGCTAAAAATGAATTTCCTTAATCTTTGAACCATATGTCGAGGAAATAGACACAAAATAGAGAAAGATTGTGAGTTCGTGTATGAGCCCAAGAAATGTAAAATCAACTTACGCTTTATTCAAAGTGAAAATATTTTCGTCCATTCTAGGAAAAATAATTTTCTCCTGAAAACGAATTTCCCCTCCTTGTTTTACCAAACATCGTAAAATGAGAAAATTATTTTTAAGGAAAATAATTTTCACCCCTACCAAACACAACCCTTAATAAATTGAATCATCATTCGTAAGACAGATACCATGCACCTTATTAGGACCACATGTTTCGACAACCAAGTGTGCAGCATGAAAATGTAAGCTCGTGCCCAGTTTGGTGTAGTTAAAAAGTCAGCTCAGGGTACCTTCAATTTATCATCTATCAGTTTAATGAGATCCAATCGTACTCCTTTTTCATTGCCACTCGTAACCCAATTTAGGATCTATGCAGCAATATGGAGGCAGAGATGATAAAGGCATTGAAGACGAGGGTTTAGAGTGGAAGATAGAAAGTTCTTATCACTGTACTAGATTTTCAAAGGCATCAGCTTCTGAAAGGTAAAATCCTCCCCATGAGACATGATTATGCAATAAACGCAATTTTCAAACTTGCTGTAGATTTAGAGTTGAAATATGACGACTTTCTTGTCCTTCCTCCTTGCGGTGATTGATAGTGAAGTAATTTATGCAATGAAAAACTCGTTGGCCCACATCGCCAAGTAGTGGTCCACAGTTAGAGCTAGCAAGGGGACGGACATGGGTGGATTTTCCTCTATTCTCACACATCTTCATTTTTAAAACTCAAATATCCATGTTTGTATTTATATTCAGTGGGTGTTTAAAAATTATATCTACATTCATATTCATTGAATTTTACAGATATGCAAGTTTTGTTCAAGTGGTTTTCTCACGCATATTCATTTTTAAAACTCAAATATCCATGTCTGTATCTATACTCAGTGGGTGTTCAAAAACCATAGCTACATTCATATTCATTGAATTTTACGGGTATGCAAGTTTTGTTCAAGTAGAAATAAACTACAAAAATTGATACTTATTTTACACTCATATTCTCGCAAAATATGTATTAGAAGCATTATATTTTGGGGTTGTTTTTTAGCCGTGACAAATCAACGAGCTAATGAAGAAGAAATAATGAGAAAGGTGTGGGCGTGTTGGTGGCTGACTAAGAAGAACTGAAGAATTGAGGAGGCATATCGAGTGTTGCAGTGCTTGGCTAGGGTTTCTTTTGCAATAAAATTGAGCTTTGGAACTTGCATTTTGGTTATGATTCATAAATCTAAGACTAGTACATCTTTTAAATTAAAAAAAAGGGCAGCCCGGTGTACAAGCATCCCGCGTTCACTAGTACATCTTTTAAATATTTTGTATAAATGGGTTTGCGGGTGTCACCTGCAATGAATTTACTGGATACAAATTATAAATATGAAATAAGGTGAAAAAAAAACCTAAATCCATATTCATGCCCATACCGATTTTTCTATACTCACTCTATGCATGTTTTTCTCTTATTTGTAACATTTATTTAAATTTTAAGTGGAATAAATTTTACATGTCTTAAATGAGCTAGAACTTTTTTGCCAACCTTGGCCGCAGTTTGAAAGCAGCCACCAACAAGATAACGTCTAGAGGGTTCAGGCAACATGAAAAAAATGAGGATTTTTGTTTTTTTTGGTGCAGATGAAAAAAATGAGGATGAAAGTGACAGGTGCCTTCAACAAAATATCAATCGACTGTGAGTATGTGACTAAGAACCACGTAAAGCAATCAACGGCGTCAATGACAAGTGGGCATATATCGATAAAAATTTTAATTTTTTAGAATTTACATCTCATAATTTATGAAACTTCAATTTAAATTTTCTCATAAAAATATTAATTATGAATCATTTTATAATACATAACCCTTTTTAAATTATATAAAAATTATATATTAACCCCGAAAAAAGAAAAAATATATTAAAAATAAAAAAGTTAGGGCCGCGTGGTGGAACTGAGCAGCGTTCCATCATGCGTGCCAATTTTCTGTTCCTCTCATAATATTTGGACAAGTGGCATAGGCAGGCCTGCGTTCCATTTTCTTCCGACAGCTACAAGTACTTTGAACTAAAGATAGAAGGAGCGTGGTGTTAGTGGTGTCAACTGAGTCACTGACATCCTTCTCCTCTCCCCAAAAAAAAGTGTAGGGTAGAATTTTTTGAGAAAAAGAATAGACGGATACATGGAGAAGTGCTCAGCGCCAACATGAATGATTGTTCCTTAGCTTTAGGTGGTGCGGGTTCAATTGTAGCTATGCCAACTATAAGTTTTTTTGAATTTTTTAAATTTTATTTTCTTCTGTATGAGCCGTCTGCTTGGTGTCATTGTTCATGGATTGGACAAAGTCTATACTATATACCCGAGAGCACATCCTCTCAGAAGATTTATTAACAAATAAATATTAAAAATAGAATATATGATAAATACATTCGAAAAAATAGATATAGATACAATGTTAAAGCACGTACACTAGGATGTACATAATAGCTTGTCCGGGTTTGTCATCTCTCCATTTTTGTAAGTTCAAAGTTTACTGATTCTAGTTTATTACTTTACTTGGTCACAATTTGTCATTCCTTTAATTTCTAGATTAATTTTTAATTTCTAGATTAATTTACTTTTTTTGTTTAATTTACAAGTTTTATCTGCCAATTTTCATTCTAAAGTTGCTTAATTTTCGAAGAATTTAATTTTAGGTCAAAAAGTATAGATATTTCAAAAAAAAAAGCACTTTGATTGACCTCAATAGTTTAATTTATTGTTTAATCCTTTAATTTGTACGTTAAGTCGCTTTTTTAGTTTAATTTATGAGTTGAATTTGCAAATTTCAATTCTCAAGTTGTTCATTTTGTAGGTTTAATTTTCGTTCTAGGTAAAAAAAATGTATAAATATTTCAAAAAAATAGCATTTTAATTGATCTCAATAGTTCAATTTGTTACTTAATCCTTTAACTTGTAGGTTAAGTTGTTTTTTGAGTTCAATTTATGAGTTTAATTTGTCAATTTCAATTCTAAAGTTATTTAATTTGCGTGTCAATTTGAATTCTAGATTATCAAATTTCAGTTTTATGACTATCATTAAATATTATATTATGTACTATTATTCCCGACTTCACTATGCTAAATTTCTGACTTTGCCACTGCTCTAAACATCACTGCAGGAGCAACCAATCTTTCCAGCTTCCAAATATTGTTTTATAGACTTTCCACACGATTATGGGAATTGGCTTATGAATTCAATACATCTTCCACAATTATGTAATGGGTAATTAGACCTCAAGCCCTAAAAAAGCCAGACAAAAACCATGTCCGTGGAAACACAGTGATTTAACAGAATTTCCAGAATATGGGAGTACCTTATGAATTCAATGTGGCTTCCACGAAATGTAATTAGTAATTAGACCTTAAGCCCCGAAGAAGACGGAAAAAATTGTACTAATGGAAACATACTGAGTAACTAGACAATACCATTTTTAACGAGTAATCTCAGTTTCGTAACAGTGCGGAATCTCTCCCAGTGAAGCACTCAACAACCCAGAAAATTGACCATTATTTAAAAAAAAAAAAGATCTTTATTGCACCTGTTCAAGTTGTAGGACCATATAAGACCAGAACCATAGGTTTCTGACCAAAACTAGGACCAATTGGCTAACAGCTAGATGTGCTTTCTATTCAATAATCAACTTAACCAAAAGCTTAAGCTAATGATTGAAAGTTCAAGAATAGGTTTATCTTCTAACACGTCCCTTCATGCGAATATCCTTTGGACTTGAAGCATGGATGCTGCAAAGGCTTCCCCTACCTTATGCAATAAATCAATATGGGGGCTGATGAGATTCGAACTTAAGATCTTTTGCTCAGAAAGACTCTAATACTGTGTTCAAGAACCAACTCAACCAAAAATTTAAGTTAATGGTTGGAGGCACAGAAATAGATTTATCTTCTAACACTTTCAGCCACTTAATAATACTCACCATCAACATCAGATTCACAGTTCTATGTTTTTATTTCAAAAACGACGCATTTTCGATAATTCGCTTCATCTCATATATATGTGGATGCAGAGATTTCTCCGGCATTTTCACAAACACATGATGTGCATACCATAAGGACTCCAATGACTCCTAGTAAACCCACGTTCTATAAATCAGAAAAATCCCTTTGCAAACACATCAAAGTTAGACCCCTTACCCAAATCAGAAATTAAGACAAATTAGACAAAATCAAACCTCTGTAGTATCTTGATTATCTCTCACAAAATGGACACCCATTTCAGCTGGGCACCAGTGGAAGCCAACTCAACGTTTTAGAATTCAAGTGTGTGACGAATTTGGAGGAGAGAGAAACGGATAGGGTTTAGGCATTACCCTGCGGATAGATGAGGAGAGCATGAGTATCTTCCGTTAGGATTTCCAGCAATCAACGATCTGAATCCTTTGCCCATCAACGGTTAGTGAAATTGCTTTGTCTAAAATCCTCCCTCTGTTTTTTTTTTTTTAAAATCCCAAAATCCCAAAATTAATTCAAAACAATATACTACCTGAATTTTCTTGGTGTTGAGCTAGAATTGGTGAGAAAATTTGTTAATTGATAATTAATGCTAACACTTTTTTTCCTAAAATTAATAATGGAATTGAGTTTCACATTTCATTTTAAGATTTAAATAAAGTAAAACACTTCCTATATTTTCACTTGGTGAAGTTTCATTGAATTAATGTTTGAAAAGTTTTATGAATGGAATCTTTTTTTAAAAAATACATATAGGCTATGTTTGACAAATAACTATTAACTATTTGTATTAATTGTTAGTTATTATCTGTTTGAATTAGCTGTCTGTATTAGATATTTAAATTTGTTAGCTATTTGTATTAGCTATTAGCTGTTAGTTATTTGAATTAGCTGTTTGAATTTGATGTTTGTAAAATAAGTATTTGGTAAAATTAGTTATTTTTTAAAAAAATATTCAGTAAAATTTCATTTGTGCCCTTATCTCTAAAGCACTTTTTAATTAAAAATAATTTTTTTTCATTTACTAGTTATCATATTTTCTTTTCAAAAAGAATTAAATTGATGGCATATGTACAAATTAACTTTATTGATAAAACTTTAATTTGTTACTAGTTGTATATAATTTGTATTTTTATTAATCTTTTTTTTCAACTTGTATATCTCTATCTACACGATAATTATGTCTTAGAATATTATTTTATTATTTGCTATATATTTTATTATTATGAATTGAAATTTATATATTCGAATGATTTAACCTTTGATAGGTTAAATTTAAATAATATACAGTATAAAATATCACTACAAAGGACTAATGGCTATGGTATAATTTTTTCAAACTCTTGAGTAGTTATGTCATTTTCACAAACAGTTATTCCCGAAAGGCTAATAGAAATAACCTTTTGAGAAAGAGTTGTGTGGATCTAAACAACTCTTCCAAACAACTTTTTAACCAAATACTAATTTAACTGTTTTGACTAGTCAAAACCGCTAAAATTTCTCAAAAAGTTCTTTTTCTCCAAACAGCTTTTACAATCAAACACCCCATAAAAATGGAATAAACAATCAAAATATTTTTTGAATATCATTTCAGGAGATTCAAATTCATGTTACTTCTCCCTCCTCTCACAAACATATAAGTTGATCTACAGAGATTCAAAATTAAAAAAGAACAAAGGTATATAAAAATCTAAGCTCATTGATTCATTACGTCTGTTCTTTCGTTAGTAAATCTCAATTTATCAACATCAACTTGTTTTAATCTACTTCAACCAACTTCAATAAAAAAGTTCCAACTTCAACCTACTTCAACAAAAAATATCAACTTCAACCTATCATATAAAAAAATATATCAATTATTTTTAATTTCAACCTACTTCAACAAAAAAAATCAACTTCAATTCATTTCAACCAATCTCAATTAATCTTAAGTCTCAATCAACTTCACTTATTTTCCAACTCATATTTTTCAACGAAAAAATGTGCCTGAATAATTATAACTTTGTCTTGAATGTAATATATGTAATCCAAATGTGACAGTACTCGTGGGGGCGGAGCTATAGTGGGGTCACGTTGGGTCAAGTGAACCCGCTTTAAAAAAAATAACTTTGTTAGTCATGTGAAAAATAAATTAGAGACATTATATATAATATGTGATGCGCCTAAAACCACGCGGAAAAAGTTGCTCTAGTGGCTAGCCTTTACCATAGTAAGTCTGGCGAAGAGGCAGTGGTCACACGTCACGGGTTCGAACACTGCTTCCATCTTTTTCACTCAAAAGCGCTCCGTTTTTGTTTTTGACTACCAGTTTTCGAATGAGATCTCAGCCACACTCGATGACTGTTTTTGACCGCTAGTTTTCGAATGAGATCTCAGCCACACTCGATGATTCGACTCCACCCCACCCCCCATTCTCATTTTCGCCCCGCTGCCCCACACCTGCCGCCCCAGTTGCCCACACCCATGGTTAGTTGCCCACTAGTAGTTGAGTGAGGTTGGTGGCAGTTGCCTTCAACCTTCAGGAGCGCCCTTCCATCACCCACTCAGTCAGTGCCCTCGTCTCACCATCACCATTAAAACTACATTCGAAGGTACAAAACTTAAAATCCTTGATCTAATTCTAAGTATTTAGTTTTAATTTTAGCATTTGTTTGCCAAATTTTCAATTGTTTAACCTTAAGTTACTTAGATAACTAAATTGATTGTTTAAATTATTTATCATTTGTAGTTGTATGTGTTGTTCAATACTTGGATTCGCCACTGATTAGTTACAACGTTGAATATCATTTACTCGCCTAATTGAATTTTTTTTTTTTTGTCCAGTTGAAAATACATAGATACTTCAAAAAGTTGGCTATTGAAAATGCATTGTTTTAATTATTAAGACCAATCTCTGCAAAAGAATATTGGATGAGTTTTTAAATAATACTGTTATGACTTATTTTGAGAATGATCTTTTTAAAACTATATCAAACGACGATATCATGTATTGTTTTAAGACATGAAGGCTATTGAGGACAATTGTCTTGATTGTATTAGCTTTGTAATTTTGTTTTGATGACTATTATTAAATTTCAAATCACATATGTGATTGAACCCCAATCCCGTTTAACTTAATTTTTGGATTCACTACTGAGTACTCCAATGCTACCTTTTTAGACAAAGGCTGTTCATTTTTTTAAGTAAAAAGTTTAAATAATTGGTACTTTAATAACTCTGTTCGTTTCCTCTTTAATATTTTAAAAGTCGTGACATGATAAGAATATCTCAAGATAAAGTAGAATAAAAAGAACAAAAAAATGAACACAAAACAAACTCATGAAATAAAAAATTCAAATAAATTGCTAACTATTCTCAATAAGTGAATATTGTAATTAGGAGTGTCCATTAAACAAATTAGGGGCGTAGTCGAGCCCAAGTCTGGTAAGCTCAAAAATTTGCTGAACTCGAAGATTTGGGTTCTTGGCTTGGCTCACTAATCTCACGAGCATTAATCGGCCCATAATTTGATTGTTCTCATTCGTTCTTGTTATACACTACAAAATCACCATTTTTTTAATTTTTTCTTTTTTTTTTGCGCCGAATAATGACACCAGGTTGGCATGGAGGGAATAATTAGGAAAGAAAGGAATATAAATTTTATATAGGCACGGTCGCACAGAGTGTCACATATAATTGTGATTCATTTTGTCAATGGAATATATACAATGTAGCTTTAACATTATATCATGCTTGATCACAAAGGCCCTATTCAGCAAATAGTTATTAGCTGTTTATATTAAATATTAACATTAATTATTTGAATAAGCTATTTTTAAAAAAAATATTTGGTAAAATTAGCTGTTTCTAAGAAATATGTTGATGAAGTTTTATCTATATTCTTGTCTATAAATTACTTTTTAATGAAATGTGATGTAATTTTTTTAAATTTGTGGATAACTATATCATGTCTACAACAAGTTATTAGTAAAAGATTAATGAAAATAACTTTTTCAAAAAGAACTTTTAAGAACCAAACAGCTATTGTAAACAGGTATTTATCAGACATTTTTTTGCTATTTAACTTAGTCAAAACTGTTAAAATTCTCCAAAAACAGCTATTTTTACCCTATAACTGTTGTTACCAAACACTCCCAAAGTCGATCTCTAAGTCTTTTTGAGCCGAATGTTACTTAATTTCTCGACTAGCTACCTTATAAACTGATTGGACTAATTCCACCCCTAAACTTTTTATTTATTTATTTATAATCAATAAGGTCGCATAAACAAAGTAACATGATGTGGACATTAAACATGTGACAACATATTATTTTATGAACATAAAACAAAAGAGTATCACATGACACGATTATGACAAGTATATTACTGTCGCCACCATATATAAATATGCCTTTTTGTTTTGTTGGTTGACTGCACATCTAACAATAATTTTGTTGAAGTAATTTTCACGACAAAAGATTTTGTACACTCTATATTTTATAAGTTATATAACATTCTTCAAATTATAATTATGAAGTAACCACACATGATAATGAGGGATGTTGATAGAGGGAGAAAAAAAAATTATAACAATAACAACTTTTAGTGTTGGTCCTTTTTTATAAGATTTGGTAATATTAATTGTGGAAGTACCCTCAAACAGTCACATCCAGTGGTCGATGGATGCGTTGTGTATAAGGTGTAGTTAGATTGGTAGTGACTGACGTGGGAAATTGCAGTAAATTCTCTTTAAATTTTTTTTCAATTTTCTTAGGAAAAAATTGTAGTAATCATTGTTAAACATTTTTTATAAACTTAAAATAATTTTTTTTATAACACAGACTTTTTTTGGTTCCCAAAAAAGGTGGTTAACCCATTAACATAAGGTTTAAAGTCACAATACCCGACTCTGATCATTCCCAATGTTCCACAACTAGGTTAAATATAGATAATAAGACTTGATTTCACATCTCTAACACAAAGAGGTCATTAGGTGCTAATTGAGCCATAAGTTATTAATGACAATAGCAAAAATCAAGTGATAATTGTGGCATGTTTTTGTCACCCGGGGGGAATTGAAAACACAGTAACAGATCAAACTAAGAATTCGATAAGGCCCTCTAAAATTAGAGGGTTACAATTTACTGGTATTCAAGCATTAGAGTTTTGGTATGTTAAAACATCTTATTTAAAATTAGTTTCTCGGTGGAGAATTTTAGTGTTTTTTTGGATTCATGGCTTCATTGTCACTGTATTTAAAAAAAAAAAATTCCAGACACTATCATGTTCATTTTTTGTTTCAAAAAGCCGCTACGTTTTGTTTTTTTTTTTTTGGGTTGGTTTCCCATCTGTCTTTGTGTACCCTATTAATTAGGGGTGACAATAAGGCCGGTGCAGAATATGTTTAAATCACACCTTTACCTATACCTACTTTCAAAGTCAGTGCCCATACTCGTAGTTATACTCATCGAGTGTTTTAAAGTTATACTCATCCTACATCTACTGGGTATAGTGTGTATGCGGATTTTATTCTGATACAATAGACAAAAACAAATTAAGTCTATTATATATCCATATTTAATATCAAATAGCCAATATGGTCATAATAAAACCAAACTTCCAACACAGTATCATACTACACTAGATACAACTAAAAGTTTATGAAGTCAAGCAACAAATGAGCACTTGATAGTTACAATTTATAACAAAATGTCTTATCGAAGTATCGAATGCAATATAACTCAAAACAAATAGGAAACCATTTAAGGGTCTGTTCTTTTCATGGGTAAATTCTAAAATACTATCCTCAATTCACTTCAACGCACTTCAACCTACTTCAACCACTTTAATATATTTCAACCCACTTCTACTATTTTAACTAAGTTCAGTTTATCACATAAAAAAATTCAACCTATTTCAACCTACTTTAACTCGTTTCAACCCATTTGAAGTCACCTCAACCTACTTCAACCCACTTCACCCTTTTATCCATCCCAATTTACCCATTAAAAAAACATACCCTAAATCCAAGCAACAAACTAAGACTTTAAATAAACAGATACGTTTCTTACATGATCAGGATGAGAGACGGGTATTAATAAAATGAGTATATGACGATTATGCGGCGAATATGATCTATACTCATATTCATACCATCTTAGCAATACGTCCTACTATTTTTTTCCAGTTTCAACATTCTTGTACCCATACCGATGCATCGAAATTTATAAGTATTAAATGGGTATGAATTTTTTTTGCGAGCCGTACAGTATTAGCAAGTGAACAATGAGTTTTTGATTTTTTTTCTCCGCCAATGTTTTAGGATCTGTTTTTTTTCGTAGGTAAATTAAAGTATGTAAAAAGGTAAAGTAGGTTAAAGTAGGTTGAAATAGATTAAGGTGGATTGAAGTAGGTTGAAGTAAGTTAAAGTTGGTTGAATTGGGTTGAATTTTTTATGTGATAAATTAAATTTAATTAAAATAGTAAAAGTGGATTGAAGTGGATTAAAGTGAGTTAAAATGAAATAAAATAGATTAAAGTACGTTGAGGTGGATTGAAGTTGGTATATTAGAATTGACCCACGAAAAGAACATGCCCGTAAAGTAGAAAAAACCAAACTTGAAAAATTAAATTTTAATTTATTTAATTTAAAGAAACAAAAACTCTTAAAACTACAGGGGAAAAAAAAATCTTTTCCCAGCCGCTTACCCCTAGCACGGTAGCACCGCCAACCCAATCCCATTCACCGGAGCACCGCCCCGTGACAACCAAACCCGACCACCGCAGTCGCTCCTCCCGACCACCATTTTCCGCCCGAGAAGTCAACGAAGACCCGAAAATAAAACAACATTTAAATATAAATTGATGTGGGCCGCCCAATTCATCGAAGAAGCCGGCCAGATAAAGAGAAAACGGAAACGGAGACAAAAGTGAAGGAGCCACCATTGATCTGGGTCGTAGATCGTCCCCGCGACAAGGCTGACTCGCCGGACGCCGGTGACGAGTCTAAATGGTGGCTGCGAGGGCTGATGTGGGGGTTGGGAACAAGGGTGGCTGTGAAGGTGGAGTTTAATTTAGTTTCTTATTTTTCAGATTTTAATAAATACGAGAATATTCGTTTTTTTTCTTATTGTAAAATGATAAATTATAAATTTTAATCTTATTCTAAAAGTTTCAATTTTTTATCCAAAAAAAGTCAATTTTATCTTATTTCAAGTAATAAAAGAATATAAAATTTTAAATTTTCTATTATTTGGTTTTATTGTTGATTTATAATAGTTTGATTTTTTTTCATGTTACTTTAATTAAAGAATATGGCTTTTTGTGTTTTAATTAAAATTAATCAATTTTAATTTTTCAACTTCATTTTTATATTGTTGATAGGTTTTTTCTGTGCTCTATTCAATTTATTTTTTGATTATATATTTTTTTAATATTAAGCTGTTTTTGAAAAAAAAAAAAATCAAAATCATGGTTTACTTTTTGTCATAGGTTAACAGGTTATTCAATGACATTTGGGACAAAAAATAAAGATATACTGGTACTTTGGTTTTTTTTTTTTTTTTTGGGGGGGGGGGGGATGAACAGAGATATTTTGGAAAAATTGCAAAAGACAGTGGCAATAAGAGCTATGAACTGGGATTTAGGGCTCGGGGATTTTAGGGGATGAAACTGAATCTATTAATGGAAGGTTTTGGCGTTTCACGAAACTGAATGGTTTATTGCATTTGCTGCAAACCCATTGTCCCAATTAAGAATTTTTTGTTTTTGTTTTCTGTTTCACGAGCCAGTTAAGAATCAGCTAGCGATTCACTTAATTTGGGCAGTCTTTTTTCTTTTATTTCATATTGTTTCTATACTCAATTACTACTATTAAACATCATGTTAGTTTGGGCAAATTTTTTTAATACCTTCATCATCATTTGTATTTATGGCTTTCATATTTCATGGGATGGCTCTGTTTGTGCTGGTGGGTTCTTGGAAGAGATGCTGAAGGAGCAAATTCTCTCTCCAATTTCAAGGGCGCCTCCAAACTGTTACCTTTATTATGTGAAGAAATTTATTTGCTGGATTCCCACCATTCAAAGACTTAGGGTTTTTTCTGGGTAAAACCGCCTTTATCCATTTGTTTCTTTGAGAAGCCATTTTGTTAGTTGTTATTATTTATTATTGTTGCTTAATTCTGCAAAGTATTTAGTCTGAGTTATGTTGTTATCTTTCTCAAATGTTACTGTGTATTGTTTCAGAAACATACAATGGGAGGGATCACTGAAGGATCGGCATCCAATTATCTAGCAGAGCACTTTCTGTTACTCCATTGCAGAGACAAATGCCAGACACCTGGTGGGTATCACTGGATTTTGTCATCCTCTTGGCTGATTTCAATGTCTTCTTTCAATGGTAATTGCATTATTGTGTTCTCATCTGCTTGATCACTTAGTTCCACAGTTACATAAGGAAATAAGATGTTTTTTTGGTGCTTCTAAACAACTCGTTTAGTTTTTCTGTAGTTGCCTATGTTATATATGATACTGTATTATGCTCTGATAGGTTTCATATGCATTGTTCAACGAATGGGGTTTACCAAATCAATGATTTGTTATTGTTTCTCTTAAATGATACTATGTGAGGCAGAAACATGTAATGGCCATTTTTTCAATGGATGGAAAGGTTCATAAGTGAAAGATACAGCAAAGATCAAGGTGTGAGGTCAGGCATAGAGTACCATAGTTTTCTCTCTTGTATCTCAGCATAAATGGTAATTCTTTGTTAGCATGACAAAATCTATTTTATCTTAACTATTTCTGAGTTTCTACTGGCGGTCTTTTGATCAAGAGAGTATCTAAGTTTTCCATTTGGATGGGAAAGAATGTGAATTAACTGGGATCATTGTACTAAGCGTTTCAGCATGGCCTAATAAAGGGATATCAATGTGTCTTGGTATTGTTTTGCCCCTCTTATTGTTGGTCCATGGATCTTCCACTTTGTTAGGACCTAATATTTATCTGCGCAAAGGCCTATAGGCAGCTTCATGATAGATTTACTAGCTAGTCAATTAGCACTCTAATCCGTTAATAAGAATTCATTGCAAGGCATGTCTGGTGCCTCCAGCAATGATAATCCAAGCTCCAACGCTGTATGTGCAAGTTGTGACCTTAGAATCCTCACGGTTGGGCACTTGGACCTTGGATGTGCCAATGGCTCTACCTTGCAGTGTGCACGGGTTGCCCCCTAATTGTCCTATTTCTTTCTTTGGAGATGCTGGCTAGTTTGTGCCACCAACATTGTTCGAAGAAATCAAAGGGAATTTGCGCGAAGGGACTTGTTGGAGTATATTATAAAATATTTATAGAGACTTCATCCATTAAATTAAGCTTTTTATTTAAGATGGCTTTTCATCACAGTATCATAGTGTTTCTAATCAAGAGGTTTCAATTCATAGTGGCCTTTATGTTGAATTGTTGTGCAAGGTACAGAGGAACCTATGCAACATTCACGTCCAAGATCAAAGTGTATTGCTAGAGGGGCATTTAGAGTATGCTATTGCTATAAGTCTTTGTTGAACCCTTGGCCATTAGTTGAATTTTTTATCAAGATGGTTCCTTAACAAAAGGCATTTCAAAGACCAAGTTATATTGGCTGCATTAATCGAATGATAGAATTTAGGAATAGAGAATCAAATAGTATTAAGAAAGTGTCATAGATTTAATTGTATATTAGTATATGCTTGCTATGGGATCTTGTAATTTATTGCTTTTCCTTACTCTTCTTGCTATGTTAATGTTTAATTTTAGACTCTTACGTTGTTTTTTTTTTTCCCCTTATTTATCAATTTAGTTATTCCTCCTCCTGCTATTTGTTGTTATTATTTTCCTTCTCACACAAAATGTTTTAATAAGTCAAAAATGTTTTCCTAGAAAATTTTTATGAGTCTGTTGGGGTCAATCTTTCTACTCGGCTTTCTCGCTTATAGGTAGAGCTAGAGAAAACTGGAAAAGATGATCTGACATGGTTATTTTCCCGAATCGGACACGACGTTAGGTGGGTTTGGATGTAGATCTTCAATCCATTTAATTAAATTAGACACGACCCTCTTCTAGTTAATATATTGAGAAAGGCACATGAAAATGAAGCGATTGGAAGAACAATCCTTTCTAAGATCCACCACTTATCCTAGATTAGCTAAGCTCCTATATAGGGTTATATCCTTTATGATGCCGATGAGTCAAATCCTGTTTGGTGACTTCTATTTAAGTCTTCTTAGGTACAGCTTTCTTACTTAGCCCCACCAAAATTACCATGTCACACCTCCTCGTGCATCTGGTTTTCTTTTCTTGATATGGACAGAACATGGAAGGTGTGTTTTACGAATTTTTTGGTCAATAGGAGCCATTCCTTCCTTTTTCGGTGCCACTTGATTCCTAACTCTTTCATCTAAAAAAAAGAAATGCTGATGCTTATTTAGTTTGTGAGCTTTGAGTCAAATAATATCTGGGTTACAATTAATTATTTCTTGGAAGAGCCAATACCTCATGCTCTAGTTTAACTTATTCATTAAGCAAACCGAGTCTTTAATGTAGCCCTGCCTGAACAACTAGTGAGGGCTTCAATTACGGTCAGTGCTAATCCTTACTAATTGACTTTCCTAGTATGTAATTGTGTGCTACTTTAGATTCATTTACAATCTTGTGTAGTCTATACTGATTGCTGTTAGCTTCGCCACTTTGTAGCTGACTTTGGCTTAGTTACTAACAAGTTTCTAGACTTAGATAAAATAACGTTGTTTCAGCATATCACCTAGCAATTTTGAAATTCTTATCAGGAGAGGATATGTCAATGAACTGCTAAAGTGAAGAAAGTCCTGTAGATAACTAGATATAATCGACCTGTTTACTCATTGAATTACTACTCAATCTATACAAATCGAGAGGGACATCAAAGTGGTTGGATTATCAAATGTGGTGTTGGTGGCAAATTTTGTTTTCCAAGTTACACAATATGTATCACGTGGAATGACCCAGATTGCTTGGTCCGGACCATATATCGCTATTTATTGCACAAATTTAGTCTAATATAAGCTCTGGATAGCTTGTTACCGGAACATGGATCGCTGGTTATGAAGCGTTCCCAGTAACTATGGGAAGAACTGATGCAGCTAGCCCAAATTAATTAGTCCTAACCTTACCCATCAAAAATTGAAAAAAAAAAAATAAAAAATCTCCATCCTAGTGATACCATTGTAAGATAGTTTCCTCATCAACTGTATATCAATGATCTTGTCTTGTCATTGTTGTCAATTTTGGCGGTCATCTATGTCAGATGGAGTTGAAAAGAAATCAAGCTAGGATGTCCTAGTTTGCCTATTTATCCTGAAATTCTCGCATGTATTTATGTCCACTTTCTGGATAGCTGAAAGAAGGCACGTTGTGGAAGTTGTTTTTAGTGTGTTTTATAGTTGGGACTACAGCACTATGACCTGAGAATTGTGGAACTGTCCTCTACTTCCTGTTTGTGGAGCAGATAGTCAAAAGGGGGTTTTTAATTCAGGGGAATAAGGGAAATATTCTCCTTATGATTCAAGGGTGAGGCTACTACATGAGAACCCCCCCTCCCAAAAAAAAAAGCACGCCTAAGATAAGCTTCTGGGTTATGAATGTGTATTTTGATACCCAAAAAAAAAAAAAGAAAACCTGTTGCTTTTTTTTGTTTAGAATCTGACATTTCCATCATGCAACACAGGGTTCAAGAAGACGGCATCATACATGATTTATGCTTTTGTTCAATAGGAACATTTAGGTGTTGGTGCAATTTAGATTATCTTAGATGCCATCACTGAATGTTCTAATCAGGACTAGTCTGATAAGTTCATGGGGTCTGAAATTTTAGTTTGAAGTTGCCATGAACATCAATGCTGTATAACTTGGACGTTGGTGTGGAAAAATCAATTAGCACCTGCATGTCTATGTTTCACACTTTCACTTCCCAGGCAAATGACAGAGTCACTGTTGGACCTCTTTTTTTTCTTTCAGTTTTGGATTATTTTAGAGTAAAATCTTGCATTCAATATCCTCTACTTCTTTGCTGTGGTGTAACGGGCAGTCAAGGCTTTGGTTTTGATCCTGCATATGTCGTTTCTGTGTAAATAGTGATTTCACAAATATCTGATTAGATTCACTTGTATTTGTTTTTGGGTGGATTTAGGAAATAAGAAAGAAAATTTTCTATGTAGATGAGAATGCATTTATTGCAATCATAGTGCTGACCTAGCTCCTAAGTGAATTAGGGAACTAAATTTGCTTTCTAGGCAGCCCTGATTTGATTTCCTTAAGTAATAACGCTGACCATAAAAGTTTTGGCTCTTTTTGCTGGGCTTCGTACAAGTGAGCGTTATTATTTTTCCCCCCTCTAGAGTAATGCCTTGCAAAATATTTTATGTAAAGATGCAAACTTAATTTCTGGGAAACTTCTCTTCATTTGGTCTAACCCAACACCATCATTACCGTTCAGTTACTTTGCTTGCGCTCACCTTCTCCATTTCCTTTTGGATCTTTCTTTCCCCTTCCTCATCCTGCCATTTATCATGTATGATTCTCAATCTGCTGTCGTCTGGATCTTTTCACTGATAAAATAATCTCGTTGGATGTCTGTTTTGCCCATTTCATCTATACAAGTGTTTTTCATCAGCGGCTGAGCTCTGACTGACTGACCGTATAAATGTTATAGACACTGGTGAACAGAGAGGAAAAGGGGGGAAAACAATGCAAATGTCGAAGTTTGGGAATACAGCTTAACGATCTTGTCCACAAAGTAGCCGATTTTCTTTTTAATTTGGTCAAATTCAATTTCCAGGTTAAGGCTATGTTTTTTGATTCAGTGTTAATCTGTACTCCCATTTATACGGCATTGATAGTCGTTTCCTTTCTTTTTGCCTTTTCTTTCTGGTGTATCTAGCTTGTTACTAGTTAGGATCCTATCAGTAAGATAATGATTTAGTTGCTTATCTGTGCACCATTGTATGCATTTGATCACTAGCATGCTTTCTGGTGCCTCAATGTTTGAAGATTTTTTGTTTTCTTTCTAGGGCCAAAGTTCGCTGTTTTCTTGACGTGATGGATGTTCAAGATTCCTATTGCTCTCTTGCGTTGACATATACATCTTCTTCGTCCCCATTACGCTGTTCTTCCAGTCTTCATCCTTTATCACTTGGTGCTGAGAGATGGCAGGTTGGGGAGAAGACAACCAAGCAGATACTGTCTGTCATCCAGCCTACAACAGATTCTGAGAATAGGAGGAGAGAGATAATCGAATATCTTCAGACACTTATTGAAGATTCTTTTGGAATTAAGGTTAACTTATATCTATCTCCATTTAGTCTATCTCTTATGGTGTAGATGTGTTAAGTGTTAGGACATCGTGATGACCTGTGCCTTGAATCTTGCTTCTTCTGGGCTATGATTGCAAATTAACTAGTTGCTGTCGGATTCTTGCTTTAAATATCCATGAAAACATGTTGTTCATGGAACAGTATGCCCTTTTGAGACAATTATCTGATTAAGATAATGATTTGAGGTTGCACATGCAAAGCTCATAGTAAGGGTAAGAAAAGAAGGAATTCCATAACTTGTACTCTTGCAGTTATTTACGAACCACAAGATATTTGTCCATATATGATGTACGGTTCTGTTATTTTTCATTCATGATGTCTGAAGTTCGATTTGGTTTGCCTTCTTCTATGTTTTAGGGTTCTTAAATTTATTACGTATAATTTTGATTTGGTTTGCCTTCTTTTATGTTTTGGGATTCTTCAAGCTTTTATTACGTATAGTTCTCTTTCATTCATGCCTTAGTTTTGGTTTTCTTTCCCTTCCTTTTGTTTTCATTTGTGGTATTTTCTTAGCATCACTTAGACTAGCATTTTTCGCCGTCCCGTCCTTCTGACAGACCCATGCACACAAGTACATACGTGCACGCACGCGAGCATAGAAAAAGATACATACATGCACTTGTTTGATAAGGAAATATCGATTTAATACAGAATCCAAAGAAGTTGATTCAAAGCTAGCATCCTACAAAGATGGGTAATCATATGCCAAAGAAAACCTATATCAATTGAACTAGACTACTTTGAACCAGAACAAGAAAGACCCGTCTTCTTCCAAATATAGAGTATTGGTCCAAATATTCTTGTGAACTCAAAAGGCATTTCCAAATGATAGCAAGATATTATTTTTCTAAGACATCCGGAAATCTCGTGTGAGGAATAGGCCCTACGACATTCAGTTGACTTCTTTTCCGTGTTTTCTTTTCTTGCTAAAGAGTGTTTCCAAGCTTTTTAGGCTTGTACAGCTTTATCCTGAGCTATTTAGCGAATAGAGTATGAAGTGGGCAGGTGATCAATGCATTCTAGATCTGACCCCTTTGCATTTGAAGTGCTTATGGATTATGGTTTCTCCTTCTTTCCATAAACTATCACATGTTGAAGTTTTGCAATGTGATAATTCCCAACAAATAATTTCATAGAAGTTCAGATGCGACCTGGTATCCGAAATAAGAAGGGAAAGGGGAAGTGGGAGGCTTGGGAAAGTGTGATTTAATTGTGAAGATTCACCCTAAAATTGAGGCCACATCTGTGTCAAGAGGAGAGCCACCCCAAGATATCCAATTAAACTTGCCACAGAAAGATGGAGGCACTCGTCCTCCGGGAAGGCGTAATGGTGTTACGGACAAAAACAATGGACCAATTTAAAAAATTGATGTATCTGTACATAGAGATATGGGAACAGGTTTCTCAAAGGAGCAACAATCATGGCATCTGTCATGCTGAAATTGGTAGGGAAAAAATTTCCATTTTCCCAGGCAACATTGTTATGTAATGTTTGGCCACCCTTCGGTGGTTTGACCTCCAAAAACTCAGCAGCATATGGGAGCTCCACTGACGTGGAGAACTTGCTAGCAAGATGTTCTACATACCTTTATAGCATTCAGACCTTTGTCTCCCTCTCCGCTCCCTTCTTGGAGGGACTAACATCCAGCAGGGTTTAAGGAAAAACTTCTCCAACATTTGGTGTGTACATTTAGTTGCTCTCCTTTCTTTTTTTCGTCCCCTTTCTGTTACACCAAGGTAAGCTGCATTCTCTTGCCACAATCTTTCAAGTCTAGGTCATTTCTGGCTGATGGAGAGAGAGAATCTTTCCCATTATGAGGAGCAGGGGTTTGAAGTTCTACATATTGAGCCACCATGTATACCACTGCTTGTTCAAGGGGGTTGTGCTTTAACCAGTTTCTGCTGGAAAGTCATAAGCTTTTCCATTTCGCCTTGTTTGATATTTCATCAAATTAGCGAATTTTACTGATTAGCATAAGTCCAATTATGGCCAAGATTCAATGAACGTATTTGTGAATGGTAGTGGTATGGATATTTTAGAAGTTTTGTGGTCAGAAAGTTAAAGCTACCACTTTACGACATGACAAATTAAGGGTATGATTCTTGAATCTTTCTGTCATTTGTTTGATGATAAACTCATGATCTATTTAATATATTATGAGCAAAAGGTTAAATGCGTAACAACATCCTACAAAAGGATGATACACTTCCAAAGTAGAACCTGTCCTCAAAATATACAACATCAAAAGAAGAAAACTTTTGGGCTTTTGGACTGGAGACTGTTAAGGAATTGGATATTCCTGCAATTATGTGAATGTTGTGGTTCTTGTGGATCGTATGTCATAAGTTTGTGATAAGTTAGTGCTTTCTTCTCTTCCCAAAGAGAGCTTGTTTTGGTTATAACCCTTCAATGTATTAGTATTTGAAGATGATTCTCTTTGAACTTCTCCAGGTGTTTCCCTTTGGGTCGGTGCCTCTCAAGACCTACCTTCCGCATGGAGATGTCGATTTGACTGCAGTAAGCCATTGTGATACTGGTCAGGATTTAGCTTCGGATATTCACAATCTTCTACGGATGGAAATGACTATCAACACTGAAATTCAAGTGAGGGATGTGGTTTATGTTCCCGCTCAGGTTTGACCGATGGCTACTTTATGTCTAATCTTGGCTAGAGTTATAGTAATTAATTTCTCGCTCTTGTTTTGTATGATGCTTTTAGTATGATGCAGAAGCCCTTGGATCAGGAGAGAAATACCTATTGTTTCTTCCCCGGAGAGGGATGGGAAGAGGGATAGTGAATTGACCTTTGGGATAAAGTTTCTTTTTTCTTTTTTTAAAAAAAGGAACAATGGTAGATAATGTGATTTAAACCACAGAGGCTACGTAGAGCCTAGTGCCTGCCACTATATATTTCACCTTCACTGAAACTGCCACATGAAAGAACACCGAATTTTGACACCCCCCCCCGACCCAAAAGAAAAAGAAAAAGAAAAAAATCCCAAAAAATGAAGAAGGAAAGACCAGAGAGCAAAATTAGCTCAGCCATGGACATCAACTACCTCATGATTTCCATGTACATATTTTGCTTTACATGCTTTTATTTTTGGAAACTTATATTTCTTTTAAGCCTTAGATGGAAGAAATCTATCTTTCCAAATCCCAAACTATAGTTTGAATGCAGACCACTAAAAGAAAAAAAGGGCTAGTGCTTCTTTGAGGCTTTTGAGCCAAGTTCCTTATTTGGGGTTTAGCTAAATGCTATCAATACCTTATACTGCAATAGATCCACTTGGAGAAGTGGTTTAGAAATTGGTGGTCTAAATGAATGGGAAAGGAACTAAACCTCATCAATCTCATCTACCCTATGAAAAGACACACAATTCAGAGTTAAGAGGTACAAATTGGGAATAAATCATTAAGGGCAAGAGGCCTTGGGAGGGTTTAGCCTTCTATTTTGAATTGTATTTTCTTACACTTTCCTCTCTTTTTTTTTTTCATTTTTTTTTTCCCTGGGCTGGGCGGTGGGGCTTCATACCGTTTATTGAACTGACTTATCATGATCAAGAATTAGATCTTCTGAATCATGCTCTTTCTACAGCCTTGTGCCTGTGGTTCTCTTTCGAGTCCTTTATAAGCTCAGAACTTTGGTCTACAGGTTTCATAACCTACTGGTATTCTTGAATAATATCGAAGCCTTGACCTCAGGCTTTACTTTATATTAAGGAGCAGGGCTAGGTCTAGAGCTGAGGTTGACTGCTAGGCCAAATTAAAAAGATAAGACCAAGAAGGACATCCACTAGCAAATCAAAATTGCATAAATTGTGTGTAGTTTTATGGAAATGATCCAACAATCTCCGAATGGGAAAAAAAAATCTATATGCTAGAGTGTCTTCAAGGCAAGGTGGCCCCTTGAAAGACATTTACCCTTCTCTTTTTGTCATAGCACTGGATAGGAATGAATGCTTTGGTTGTAGATTATTGTGAATGAGGGTCTGACTCTATGGTCTATTCGCAACTTTTTATCCAAGATGCCTTCATTAATCATTGATGACAACATTCTTCTTAGCTTCCTTAATGAGCATAATGAGATCACTTTTGAGGATTCTTCTTTGGATGCGGTTAGACGAAATTTCAATTTTAAACAGATTTTTACTATCAAGTCATTCTATTTGAAGCTCCCTTCCTATCCTTCTCCCCCCTTTCAGGCCCCTCCCAGTCACACAATCAGCTCCTTGGGAAGCTTATTTGGAAGTCTTTGGCTCCTTTGATAGTTTTATTTCTTGTCTTGTTTTGTTTTGTTTGGGAATCACGGTACAGGAGTGTTTTGAAATGTGATAGATTACAGAGGGGAATGATCATGGTGAGTAGATGCTGTATGTGCGAAGCGGATTTGGAATCTTCTGATCATTTGCTGCATTGTCTTTCTCCAAGAGCTCTTATGGAGCTAGCCTCTGGTTGTTTGGGAGTTTCTTGGGTTTCTTCAAGCTCTATGAGGAACCGTTTTTTGGCTTGGGAGGGTTTCTTTTGTAAGAAAGCTAGAAGGCCTTTCTTGTTCCACATGTGATTTTGGAGCATTTGATTCCACATGTGATGAGCCTAACATTGCTGAAGTTGGCATTGATTCTTTGTATTATCCAACCTGGCTTCAGCTTAGCTTAAATTGAGTTCGATTTGATCTGCAACTGGGCCAAGCCAGATGGAAATGGCTGGACCAAAATGATCTGTAGTAACAGTTAGCCAGCATTTATTTGAGCCTATGTGTGACCGAAGACAAACACACATTCCATGTTGCGTCACCTCAAAATACAAGGCCCCACATGATGGGCAGATGGAAAATTGTTAATTAGTCAATAAGCATAACATATACTTGTATAGCATGCTATCATGATCTGTCTCGTGACAAACAAATGAGCATTTCCATATAGAATATGGTCAAGAGGTCTGAGAGAGTTTTCCATGTGGGGCACTTAGCACAGCACTTATTATGGGGTATTATAACACTATTTGCTTTATTTTGAACCACCTTCATGCTACTTAGACCATTTCATAACGATTACTTCCAATATTTTACATGTTTCCTGTGCACTACTTGTTGATCCTTCCAATCATTTTGTAAAATCAATTCCCAGTCTCTGGTTCCTACTAACCAGTCCTGAACTTCTTAAAAGGCTGTTTGTATTTCATTATTCAGGTTCTTAGAAGCAGAATATAAGCATTTTCTTATCCATTTTCAGTGTTACAAGCTTGCCTTGACGATTTTTGGAGGGCCTTTTTTTTGGAGGAGAAACATGGGGGAATGAGAAATCATTTGCTGGCCATCTTCTTTATTTGCAATTTGTTGAAATTTGGCTATTTTCTTATTTTTCTCCAAATCCTGTTTGTGTATAGCTTGATCAAATTCACTCAAGTCAAATCCATTCGACTTCTGTACTGGGAAAACTGACAGATTTGCTCTCTTAAATCTTAATGCGTCCTTACTACTTATATTCTCTCTGTACGAATTGTTCTCTAATGCACGCACGCATCTTGACTAATTGACCTCTGATCTGCTTGTGATGAGTGATTGTTGAGCATCGGTGCTTGCCCACATGTACACACATACACACATAGAAGGTGGCCGGGAGTTTACAGAAAGAAGCTGCAAAAAGAGTTGTTGAATGGCTGTCTTGCATAATTCTGGCACATCTGATGTGCAAAATTGTTGGCTCAAAAGTTGCCACTTCTGCTGCAGTAAGAGTTTTGAAAGGGTGTTGTGTTAAGCAGCTGACTCCAGAGGGAGGTTTGTTTAGTAAGGTTTCTTGTTTAGGGAAATTGGTTGTGATTCTCCTAGGGCCTTTGTGGTGAAATTTCCAGGTTTCTATGCTACTAGGGTGACTAGTCAGTGGAGGACATCTATCAAACAATTGGACTGGCACAGTCAACACTTTGTTCAATCGAAACCCCAGACTGGTGGAAAATAGTTGATTCTCCTAGGGCCTTTGTGGTGTGATTTCCAGGTTTCTATGCCAATAGTATGACTAGTCAGTGGAGGACATCTATCCAACAAATGGACTAGCACAGTGAACAGTTTGCTTAATCGAGACCCAGGACTGGTGGAAAATAGTGGAACCTGACAGGATTTGATGCTAGCAATTAGCAACTAGCAATGACATAAAAAAGAAAGCTAGAAGACATTAAAAAAAAAAAAAACAAATAGACGACTATTGCTAGTGGATTTGGGATTCTTTGATGGCAACCTTGCTTCGTTTAGATTATATCGATGTGGTAACTTAATGAGTGGGAGAACTTTGCAAAAATGGAAACCGTGTTTTTCCCCCTTAAGGAAATAAATAGATGTGAGACCCTGCAACTATACCCTTTCCTGAAGTTCAGAATTTGAAGATGTCAACTGTTGCCTTGGCAAAGATATTGTGTTCTTATCATTCTTGTGCACAAGTTCTGGTGGCTATTTGCTTTCCTTGGAGCATGCAGTTATTTCACTTTAGCTAAATAGAATTTGTCTTACTGTGAATGGTCTTCTTCTTCTTCTTCTTCTTCCCCCCCCCCCAAAAAAAAAAATTGCACTCTAACGCTGAAACCTTACTTCGTAACAAGATCTAGAATGTAGTGAGAGAAAGAAGAGCGAGAAGGGGCTTTCTTTGCTACATTGGCGAGAAAGGCTAGGAAAAATTCTAGAAACACTAAATGTCTTACTCATTCTGCTAGCGATACTTGATCAAGAAAGGTTAATGAGGTGATGAACTTATCAAATGAGATGGAGTCAAATCAAGCCCTCAGTCAAATGCAAAAGTAGTGCCACAGGTTGGGGGTGCGAGCGTGCTGCAATCATCTGAAAAGGAGCTTTGAGCAAGCCTCTTTAGTTGGATTGTGCTCTTCGAAGAAGACAATAGTTGAGATCTTGGGCAAATGAAGTAGAACAGAGCATCGAGGAATGTGCGCGTTCCCTTCATGCTTCTTCCAATTAGCTTATTTTCTGCCATTGGCGCATGATGGGATGGAAATTCAATGTATCGA
Source organism: Carnegiea gigantea (assembly GCA_029747015.1). Lineage (NCBI taxonomy): Eukaryota > Viridiplantae > Streptophyta > Magnoliopsida > Caryophyllales > Cactaceae > Carnegiea > Carnegiea gigantea. The sequence continues at coordinate 923,027 of JAKOGI010000137.1, read as the reverse complement.
TGAAGCTGATACTGAATCTGAAGTTGAGTATTGGTCTTCCATAGTATGCTTTGTGTTAGGAGCAAATCCACCAATTCATGTAATGAAGTGGTTCTGTAAAAGAATTTTGGGTTCTAAGGGATTTGATAAAGTTCTTATGAAACCAGAGGGGGTTTTGATTGTGTGATTTCATTCAGTTCTGGAACATGATGTGCAAAAGCAAAATTTTATACATTTTGATTTTTTTAAAAAAACCTTTAATTATGAAGGCTTGGTCTGTAGATCAAACTGTGAATAAAGAAGAAATCTCTTAAGGTTCCTGTATGGACTAGATCCCCCGAATTGGGTCTGAGATCCTGGGAAAGAGCCAACTTGAGCAAAATAGCAAGGCTTGTGCGGGGGATGAATTGCTACTGATAAGCCAACACAGGAGAAGTCCAAGACCAAATATGCCAGAGTATTGATAGAAATGGACATTGACCTGCCCATCCCTGAAACTATTACTTTCATGGATGTAAGGGAAAACCTAATTCCTCAGGATGTGGACTTCGGGTGTAAGCCGCTCAAATGTGGTTTTTATCATAGGTTTGGTCACCATGAGGAGGATTGTGGGAGGAGGGTAAAGAAGTTGTGGGGGAGGGAAGAACCAGTACATGAGACTGTTGTGGTGCAGGTCATGGAGGGATCCTGTTCAGCCACAACCTGCTGAAGACAAGGATAGCTTGGATGCAGGTAGCAACCCTGTCGTTCAAGAAATATCAGAGCAGCCTGTTATTACTATTGGTCATATGTAGTGCATCCCCCCCCCCCTGGGCGGCATTGTGCTGCAAAGTTTTGCCTAGAATGGATAACCTTGCCTTTTGGAATATTAGAGGTCCGAATGGCCCTAATAAACAGGATGCTTTGACATGCTTCCTGAGATAAAATAAGTGCCCTCTTTTTTGCATTATTGAGACAAAAGTTTGGAAGGGGAATGAAAGAGTTGTTCAGCAGGCTATTTGTTTGATATCCAAAAGGCTATACATCTTAGTTTAAAAAAGCGCGCCTCAGGCGCGGTGAGGCGCGAGGCGAGGTCTGTGTCGCCTCAGGGGGTGTGAGGCGAAGCGAATGCTTAAAGCGGGGTGAGGCGTGGGCTTCAGCGCGCCTCAAGGCGAAGCGCGAGGCGACCGAAAAGCGCGCTTCATGGAACCGTTGAACAAGAAGAGGATTTTTTTTAAAAAAAATAAGCAGACTTGCCTTCTCCAGACCCGCGAACACCCTAGCCTTCTCCCAGACCCTCTGCTCAAGCCTTTCCATGGCTATCTTTGCTACGAATCTCCATTTCAGGCTTCAACCACAAATCTCCAGATACGAATCTCCATTTCTCTTCCTTCTCTGCTGCGAATTTTTCTTCCCCTCTTCTTCTTCTGTTGTTTCGGCCCTTTTTGTGGCCTTTCGGTTGCCGTTTGGCTGCTGTTCTTGCTTCTTCTCCTCTTCCTTTTCTTGTTCGGCCATGTCTGTTGGCCATGGTGGTGTTTTCGGCCACCTTTCTCTCTCTCTCCTCCCCTCCCCAATTGCTGTCGGGGGCTTGGGTGGGGAATGGGCTGCATCTTCTTTTTTTTTTTTTTCCGTGCGCACTGGGCAGAGGCAGACCTGACCTTAAGCCTTCAACGCCCTTTTTTTTGAGGGGGGGTGGTATGTTAAATTGTTAACCTTTTCAATGTTAATTGTTGAATTGCTAATTACTTTTATGTTTCTAGAGTTGAATTGCTTTGTGTGTTTAGACTTTTATGTTTCTAGACTTTTATGTTGCTTTATTTTTGGGGGTATGTTAAATTCTTTTTCATGTTAATTGATGAATTGCCAATTACTTTTATCTTTTTCATGTTAATTGATAAACTGCTAATTACTTTTTTTTGGGTTATGTTAAATCTTTAATCTTTTTTTAGCTATGTTAAATTCTTAATCTTTTTCTGTTAATTGATGAACGGCTTTGTGTGTTATGCTTGTTTTTATATTTTTGGACTTGTAGTAACTTATATGTGTGCTTTCAGGTGCTCTGATATGATATCATCGTGTACTTAAGACTATTTGCGGTGTTTTCTAAACTTTTACTGTTGTCTAATCACTTCTTTGACATCATTATTTAGCTTATTTGTCAAAACTGTGCATTAAGATTGATTTGGAAGTATTTTAGCGTAAAAGTGCACCTCACGTCTATGATGCGTGCGCCTTCGCCTCGCGCCTCACGCTTCGCGCCTCGGGACCCTTTGCGTCTCAGTGCGCCTCGCGCCTTTTAAAACTAAGCTATACATTCTGATCCTTCTAATGGTGCACTGCACTGCAAGCAAAAAGAAGCTATAGCTCAATTCAATTTTTTGGTGAAACTAAAAGGGAATTTCAACAAATAAAAATCCGAGGAGGATTGGAGAGTGCAACAGCCCCTGGAAGCTGTATCACAGAAGAAGCAAGAGAGAGAAAACAGAGAGTAGAATGGTAGAGAGAGAAAAGAAGCAAATTGTCATTCATCACTGCCTCCTTCCAGGCTACTTACTCCCTCAAATACAATGTCATTGCACGGGAAATAGGCTAACAGAAATAACAGAGCGCTTAACAACTTTTTATAACGCTTAACAACTTGTAACAAAATTAGTTATTGGCATGAGCTAGGCACGTGATTGGATGAACTATAACAATCCTTCCGCCTTAAACAAGCTGAACCTCAAGCTTGTAGATCAAACCGTGGAAACCTTTTCTCAACATCTGAGTACAACTCCCATGTAGCTTCTTCCTTAGGTGCATTGGACCATTGGATCATAACATACTCTACAGCTTGATTCCTTTGTTTACCCAATTTCCTGTCAAGAACTACCACAGACTGTGCTTGAATCAATCCCTCTTCATCAATCTCAGGCATGTATTCCTGAACTGGTGTTGAACCCACATGCTTTTTAAGTTGGGAAATGTGAAAGACCGGGTATACCTTTGCAGCAAGAGGAAGTTGCAGTCTATAAGCTACCTTACCAACCCTGGACACAATAGGAAATGGTCCAAAGTATTTGGCAGCGAGCTTATGACAAGTCCTTATAGCTACTGATCTCTGCCTATAAGGTTGTAGTTTGACATACATCAAGTCACCAACCTGGAATTCCTTCTTAGTCCTGTGCTTATCTGCCTGAATCCTCATTCTTTCTTGAGCTCCAAATAGAACTGCAACATTTTAATACATTCGTCTCTAGCCCTCAGACTTCTATCGATTGCTTTCACACAGCTATCCCCAGTGATATAGGGTATATGTAAGGATGGGGGTTGTCCATATACAACCTCATAGGGAGCTGTTCCAATGGCTGAGTGCCAGTTGGAATTGTACCACCACTCAGCTAGGGGTAACTAGAGCACCCACTCCCTGGGTCTCTCACCAGCCATACACCTCAAAAAGGTTTCCAAGCACTTGTTCACCACCTCTGTCTGCCCATCTGTTTGAGGGTGGTAGGAAGTGGACATGTGCAATGCCACCTTCTGTAGGGAGAAAAACTCTATCTAGAATCTGCTGACAAACACCTTGTCTCTGTCACTGACTATGGTTCTAGGAAGGCCATGCAATTTATAAATGTGTTCAAAATAAATTTGGGCAACACCAACAGCACTAAAGGGGTGAGATAAGGGAAAAAAATGAGCATACTTGCTCCGCCTGTTCACCACCACAAAGATGGTATCCTTGCCTCTAGAATTAAGCAAATCTTCAATAAAATCCATGGAGATGTCAACCCAAATAGCACCTGGAATTGGTAGGGGTTGTAAGCCTCCTGCTGGAGCTTGCAATATAGGTTTGCATCTCTGACAAACTTCACAAGATCTAACCCAATTCCTTACTTCCTTCTTCATACCTTTCCAGTAGAACCAGCTAGCTAACTTTTTATAAGTAACTTCCACTCCTGAGTGACCCCTAAAGGTGATGTGTGAACCATTTTAATCAAATTGTGCCTCAGTTCATCATCTTGTCCTGCCAGTTTCCCTTTCTCTTAAGTAGTCCCTGACTCCAAATAAATTTAGAATAAGTAGTTGTGATGAAGATAATTCAGCAATAAGCTGTTGCAGATTTTAATCCTGCTCCCAACTACTCTTGATCTTATCGAGCAACTCAGTATGAATGGAACTGATTGTAAGTTCTATAAGCTATGCAGCAGTAACCCTTGAAAGGAAGTCAGCAGCAGTATTTTCCTTGCCTTTTTTGTATAGGATAGTATAGTCCAACCCCAACAATTTTGGCAATAGCTTGCTCTGTAAAGGAGTGGAGATTTTCTGTTCTAAGATGTACTTGAGATTGAAATGATCAGTCTTAATAATGAAATGGGATCCTACCACATAAGCTCTCCACTTTTCCACAGCATACACAAGAGCTAGCAACTCCTTCTCGTAAGTTGATAGTCCTTGGTGTTTAGGTGCCAAGGTCTTGCTGATGTAGGCAATAAGATGACCCCGTTGCATTAGGACGGCCCCAATCCCCTATCCAGAAGCATCAGTTTCAATGATGAAGTGTTCCTGGAAGTTGGGAAGGGCAAGTACAAGAGCTATGGTCATGGCATTCTTTAAGGTTACAAAGGCATCTTCTACTTTAGAGTCCCAACAGAAGGTATTCTTCTTCAGCAGATCTGTAAGGGGTTTGCTGATAACACCATGTCCCTTAATAAATTTTCTGTAATACCCAGTGAGCCCAAAGAACCCTCTGAGTTGTTTGATAGTGGTAAGTGTGGGCCAATTCTGCATAGCTTCTATTTTCCGTGGGTCAGTGGCTACCCTTTTTCTTAGATAATATGCCATAAGTATTCCACTTGATTTTCTCCAAAAAAACACTTGCTTCTCTTGGCATACAGGGTGTTGGCCCTCAATACCTCAAGAGTAGTTTGCAAATGCAGTAGATGAAGTTCTAAAGTGGGACTGTAAATCAATATGTCATCAAAAATGACCAAAGTGAACTTCCTAAGATAGGGTCTAAACACATGATTCATGAGGGCTTGAAAAGTGGATGGGGCATTAGTCAATCCAAAGGGCATGACCACAAATTCATAATGCCCTTCATGTGTTCTGAAAGCTGTTCTGGCAATATCCTTATCATGCATTCTAACCTGTCAGTACCCTGACCTTAGTTCAGTTTTGGAGATGTACTTTGACCCATAAAGCTCATCAAGAAGTTCTTCAATAATAGGTATTGGAAACTTATCCTTGATGGTATGCTTATTGAGCTCCCTATAGTCTGCACACGTTCTCCATGTACCATCTTTTTTCTTAATCAACACAATGGGGGATGAATAAGGACTCTGACTAGGCCTTACAATTTCAGTTTCCAACATTTCCTGTACTATTTTTTCAATGATATCCTTTTGTAAGGCTGGATATCTATAAGGCCTAACATTAATTGGAGGTGTCCCGTCCTTAAGTATGATATGATAGTCATGAATCCTATGAGGTGGTAGACCTTTTGGCTCAGCAAATATATCCTTAAATTCCTCCAACAACTGAGTTAAAGCAGAATCAGTTATTTCAAATAATTCAGAGGTATGCTCTATTGACACAGATTGTACCTGAATGGCAAATATCTGTGGGGCTGTAGAGATAGATAAAATATGCTGCATGGTTCTTGCTTCCACCCACTGCATAGCAGCCTGCTGCACCCCATGAATCACCACCTGGTGTCCCTTGTAATTGAATTCCATTTTCAATTTTTCAAAATCCCACAAAATTGGTCCCAAAGTTGATAGCCACTGAACCCCGAGAGTCATCTCACAGCTGCCCCATAGGAACCACCATTTCAGTTTGGAACTCCACCCCATTGATATCCCACAAAAATTTATGGCACATGGCTGAACTAATCAACTTACTTCCATTAGCCACAGAGATCAGGTGTGGAACTGTATTCCTCATATCACAGCCCAACTTCTTTGCAGTTACCACATCTAGGAAGTTATGAGTGCTTCCTGAATCGATGAGAATGTGCAGAGAATTCTTCTTGTTGACCTGTCCCAAAACCTTCATGGTTTGATATGCGTTGACGACTCATATAGCATTCATAGATATGTGAGGGGTTTCTTTTGAAAAAACTGAGGGTTCTTCCCACGTTTCCTTCCCCATTTCCTCCTCCTCAATACCCTGTCCCTCCTCTTCCTGGTTTCTAATCTCAATCCTGTATATTTGAGCCTTGCATTTGTGTCCTGGAGTATATTTTTCATCACAGTAAAAATATAGGCTCTTCGCTCTCCTGTCATTTAATTCTTGTGTGGTCGTGGTCCAAGATTTGCTGGGCCTCCTCACCCTCGTATTTGAGCTATCTTGGGAAGACTGTGAGAATGGTGCAGCTCTGTCAGTGAATCTGTGAGAAGTATGACTGGAAGATGCAGCTGAAAAGTTAGGTTTAGGATGATGCATTGAAATTGGTGCATAAGTTGGCTTCTCCAAAATGGGTTTCTTCCTGGCTATTGAAGCCAAGGTGGCTTCCTGTAATTTAGCCAAATAGTAAACATCATGCAAGGTTCTTGGCTTGAACATCCTTACAGGGTTCTGGATTTCAGAATCTAATCCACTCAAAAAACAGCTGATGGCGTGGTTAACAGGTAAATCCTCAATCCATATCAGCAGTGCATCAAATGCATCCTTGTATTGTTCTACTGATCCCTTTTGTTTTAGCTGCATTAACTCAGACAGTGGATCATCAAAAGGTTGCTTTCCTAATCTTCCTATAATGGCTTCCTTATATTTTTCCCATGTTGGCCATTGTCCTAATGTAAATGTTTTCATAAAAGATTGATGCCGTAATAATGCCCTTCCTTCCAAGTGAATGGAAGCAATTTTCACATTTTCAGGAGTTCCATCAACCCCAAAGAACAATTCACATTTGTATACCCACCCTTGCACATCCTGACCTTTGAATTTGGGAAAATCTACTGGGGAAACCCTAGAAAAGTTGGAGTATGAGCTATTGGTTCAAGGAGAGTTTTGATTACCTTCCTCCTGGAGCGTTGGTCATTTGCAATACTTGTTGGCTCAACCCAGTGATTAATTCGTTTAATCTGCCATTGATCTTGTCTTGTTGATCCTGTTGTTCAAAGATTCGGTTTCTGATTTCCTCTTGAAACGCAGCCCATGATTGTTGTAAGTTGTGAAGAACCTCCTCTGCGTTTGCAGCCCTAGTGTTCTCGGAGATCGCCATTGCCTATTGATCTGGATTTCAACGTGATTTCGCAGCTGGATCGACTGGACATACTAGCCAGTCAATCGAAGAGCAAAAATGTATTGTGTGATTGTTGGAAGCAAGACTAGCTGGGAATACAAACCAGCCAATCGATTTGAAAGGATAAAAAAAAAATTGAAATCTCCATATCAAGATCGAGTGGCTCTGATACCACTTGCAACAGCCCTGGAAACTGTATCACAGAAAAAGCAAGAGAGGGAAAACAGAGAGTAGAATGGTAGAGAGAGAAAAGAAGCAAATTGTCATTCATCACTGCCTTTTTCCAGGCTACTTACTCCCTCAAATACAATGTCATTGCGCGGGAAATAAGCTAAGAGATATAACAGAACGCCTAACAACTTGTAACAACGCTTAACAACTTGTACCAAAATTAGTAATTGGCACGAGGTAGGCACGTGATTGGATGAACTGTAACAGAGAGGTTCTCAATCGGTTATGGTACAAACATCAAGTTAATTTTTCATGGTATTCCCTTTTACCAGTTGGGTTTGTCCTATAGTTACCAGGGGATTGCTCATCCCCCGATCGTTCCCCATTCTGGATCATCTGACGCAGATTGCAGGTCGTTTTGAGATTGGAACGAAGGGGATCACATTCTAGATCTGGGAACTGGCAGGGCCTCTTTCTGAAGAGGGCCAAGATCTAATGGAGGAAGAAATTTTTTTTTAAAAAAAAAGAAGGAACTGAAATATACCACGTGTTAAACCTAATTGATGAAGCATAATCATAAATTGATGCACTTCGCAATTTAGATTCCCATGATCCCTAGAGCGAGAAGTAGAGTGGTGGACTTGACAAGAATTTAGGGCCAGATTGAATTTTTCAGAACAAATAAGTTTTTAAGAGGGTGTGAGCTATGTTGACTTGGTATTTTGATTTGACATCAATCGCACAAGCCATTAGTTCTCGGCTGTGTTGCAGAGAGAGGAAGGGAAAGAAGAGTGATGTCGATATTGAGGGTCAACTTTGTGGAAGATCCTTTGACACTTTATTTACCTCTAGTTTATCTATTGTGGGTTAAAAAAGATGAAAATAGAAAAAGGAAAAAAAGAGACCTCTTGGAAAGGGAACCATATTATTATCGTTGGGAAAATGAGAAGACATGGTCGCATGACTACCATAGTGGCACGTTCTTTTTTTTTAAAAAAAAAAAAATAATGTGAATTGCCTTTGGTTGGAAAATTTTCCTTTTAGAACTAACGATCCAAAATTACAAATTTTGTTTGGAAAAGCGTTCCAAATAATCTACATCCTCCGTTCCCTTTTTAGGGAAGTGGAGTTCCCATTCCCATATCGCGTTCCATGATCCGACTGTACTGTGACTATGTTTTGTCCATTCACAAGCCATAAGTATAGCGTCCACTGTGTGGAGCTCATGAGCCATTATTGAATATCAAAACTCGTTGCGCAGTTGAGTATTTGCTATTGAACATATAGTATTTACTAACTTTTAGTGACTGCTTGTTGAACTTGCACATCTGTCTCTCACCAATGCACAAATTCCTTGGTAATATCATCCCACAAAAGTGTTATGGTGAGAATTCAGGGATTCAAAATGCGGTTTCAGTCGCAATTTCTCAGTAGTGGTACGGCAAAATCGCTCTAATACAACAATTGCGTTCCATATTGCAGCTATCGCGACATGAAACGCGGTTCGCCCAACTCCAAAACCTTCCTAACGCGGCCGTTTCGTCGCGGTTCGGACATATTTTGAATCCATGGGTGAGATAGGCTCCTTAAGGGATGACTTTTTAAAGGCATTGGGGTGACTAGGGGTGTATTGGAGCCAAGCTTGAGCTCGCATTGGGGCTCAAGCTTGGCTTGTGACTCCTCGGTAAAATCAAGCTCGTACTTGGCTCGTTTAAGACTAAAGTATAGGCTTGGTTCGTCCTAGGCTCATTTGAGACTTAAGCCTAATCTTAGGAATTCTAAGGCTTTACATGAGCCTCAGCTTGACTAATCTAAGACTCAAGTAAAAGCCCGCCTTGTAGGATTCGGATATGAATCTTACTGGTTAAAGCTCATATGCATAATGAGGCTCTGAAATATATACAGTAGGGCTGGTGCGCATACTTAATTTTTGTTGTCATGGTACAATTGTAATTGTATCATTTAAAGTTGATAGGTTGCAAGCACCGTTAGTCAAGGGCCAATAAGATTAGGAATTTAATCTTGTGCAAGTGTGCAATTACTCTAACCCCACCTTTACATGAACATAAAAGCAAATGAAAAATTTAAATTGTAAAGAGGTGAGGGAGAAGAAAGGAGACAAAAGTTGGATTAAAAGGTAAAAGCGTTTTTTTATGATTCAAGTCTATGTCTTTTGTGATTTTTTCATAGAGTAGCTGATTTTTGCAAGAAATTCAACTCTATGTCTTTTGTGATTGTAGATGGAAACCGTTTTAAGGATTGTGATGAGATGAAGTATTCTATCCATGGGTTCTATGAATCCCTCTTTACTGAGTCTGAAGCTTGGAGGCCAAAGATTGACAACTTGAGGATGCCCTCCTTATCAGTCTCTGCTAGAGAGGGGCTTCAGTTGGAGTTCTCAGAGGAGGAGATTTTTAAAGCTCTTCATGATTGCTGTGGCGATAAATCTCCAGGCCCAGATGGTATGACTATGGCTTTCCTCCAGGTGAATTGGGACACTCTTAGGAGTGATGTTCTAAGGATGTTTTCACAGTTTTTTACCATACTGGGAAATTTGTGGCAAGCCTACCGATCCAACTTTTATTGGGTTGATTCCTAAGAAAGCCAATGCAGAGGATATTAGAGACTACCGATCGATCAGTTTAGTCGGTTGCATTTACAAGCTTCTTTCCAAAGTTTTAGCACAAAGATTGAGAGGTGTGATAGGGTCTCTTATCTCAGAGAATCAGAATGCCTTTGTGGGGGCCGTCAGATTCTGGATGTCGTTCTCATTGCAAATGAGCTTATTGACTCTAGAATTAAGTCTGGGATTCCGGGAGTTGTCTGCAAGCTGGACATTGAAAAGGCCTATGACCATGTTAATTGGGAATTTTCGATGTATGTCTCGAGTAGAATGGGATTCGGGGAGAGGTGGATCACTTGGATTCGACATTGCGTCTCTTCGGCTTCCTTTGCAATACTTGTCAATGGTTCTCCTACAGATTTTTTCTCAGCTTCTAGAGGCCTTCGCCAAGGGGATCCAATCTCTCCACTTTTGTTTTTGTTGGTCATGGAGGTTTTCACGAGGATGTTGCTCGCAGCCACTTCAGCAGTGTTTTCAGTGGGCCGAAGGAACGCAACTACCATTAATGTATCCCATCTTCTCTTTGCAGATGATACAATCATTTTTTGTGACAACGATTGTGAGCAGATGGTGAACCTGCGTTGTGTTCTCATTTGGTTTGAGGCAGTGTCTAGTCTACGAGTCAACTTGGCTAAAAGCTCTATTTTGCTAGTGGGCCAGGTGGATAATATTCAACTGCTAGCAGGTGTGTTAGGATGCACCGTGGATTTTTTTCCTACCTACTATCTTCATCTCCCTCTTGGAGTAAAATACAAAGATAAATCTATTTGGGAGCCAGTAGGGGAAAGATTTGAGAAAAAACTCTCTGGATGGAGAGCTAACTATCTTTCCAAGGGTGGTAGACTCACTCTCATTCGAAGTGTTTTTTCTAGCATGCCCACTCACTTCCTATCTTTTTTTCTGACACCGGCATCGGTGGCGACCAAGTTGGAAGCCATTCAAAAGAAATTTCTATGGGGCTGCTTCGGTGCTGATTTTAAGTGTCATTTAGTGAGATGGGATATTGTTAAGCTTCCCTTGTCAGAAGGAGGGTTGGGAGTCAGAGACTTGAAGCTCTTTAATGAGGGTCTGCTTGGTAAGTGGCTATGGAGATTCATGAATGAGAAGACCAACCTTTGGAGGAGGGTGATTTGTACTAAGTATGGTGAGGAGGGGCTTGGGTGGTTTCCCTCTAGACCTAATGGTCCTTATGAAGCAAGCCTTTGGAGGTTCATTTGTAAAGGATGGGATAGATTTTTTCCTCATCTTTCTTTTGAGGTGGGCGCTGGCTCTACCATTTTGTTTTGGCATGACCGCTGGTGTGAAAGTGCTCCTTTGAGGGACCTTTGTCCTTCTCTTTATACTCTTGCGGAGAATAAAGAAGCTACTGTGGCTGCGTATTGTGACAATGTGTCGGGGTCGTGCATTTGGTCACTTATTTTTATTCGTGATGCCTTAGTGGATGACGCCTCCCTTATAAACTTGCTTATTAAGTTGAATGGGATTCTTATCTGGCAATCCTCTCTTGATTCAGTCAAATGAGATCTCAATCTTAAAGGGCGTTTCACGGTGAAGTCTTATTATATGAGGCATTATTATATGAGGCTTGCCTCTATGCTTTCTGCACCTTTGCATCGAATATGGGGAATGTGTTTTCCGTGGAAGATCATTTGGAAATCTCTGGCTCCATTTAGAGTGTCTTTTTTTTATTTGGGAGGCTACCCATGACAGTATATTGACTGTCGATAATTTGCAAAAGAGGGGTAAGATCTTGGTGACCTGGTGCCTGTTATGCAAGGCTGCAGCTGAGTCGGTGAACCACTTATTGCTTCATTGCCTTCTGCAAGAGCTCTTTGGGATCTAGCCTTTAGTCGCTTGGGAGTTTCTTGGGTTTTGTCCAAGTCTATTCCGGAACACCTCTATGCATAGGAGGGTTTTTTTGGTAGAAAAGCGAAGAAGATTGCTAGATTATTTCCTTATGCAATTTTTTTGAGCATTTGGCGTGAAAGAAATAGAAGAGTCTTTGCGGATATGGAGATGCCACTTCAATGTTTTAAAGATTATTTCATCAAGACTCTCTATTTTTGGGATAAAGGGATCTTTTGTTACTCTTCTCTTGATTTCTTAGATTTTGTGGATTCTGTGCATATGGGATGTGTATAGCCTTTTGTAGGATGCTATCTTTGCATCCAGTCTTTTGTTAATGATATATATCTATTCTTTTCCTGATCCAAAAAAAAAAAGCACACCATATTATTGTGACAGGGTGACTGTAAACGAAAGTTCTTAATCAAAGTAATTAATAATTATTCAAAAAATAGTATTTGTTTCTCAAGAAAGCTGTGGAAGCTCCCTAGGCTTGTTGGCTTGGCTCATTTAGGTTCGACGAGCTTACAAGCCCAAATTCATAAGGCTCAAGCTCGACTCAGATAACCAAACTAGTGCGGCCCAAACCAGGCTTCGGAAACCAAAAAGCAAGTGGCTGCTAGCTCAGCTCACTTATACCGCGCCTACACCTCTGGGGGTGACTAATAAGTCATGTTTAGGTGACTTCTTAATTGACAAGACCTAATAATTCTTTTTAAGGGTGACTTTTATTAAAGTGACCATAAATAGGTAATTCATTATCCCCATAACTAGTAAAAGTCACCCAGAGCATGTGCATTTCATTCTGTCTTAAATAAGATTGTCTTGTGTTACTAATAGTTACTGCAACCTACCAACACTCATTTTTCACTATGGCTTGCCAGCGCTGATATGGAGAAATTAGGCAAAGAAAATGTAGCGTTTTTGGAACTTTGGGCCGAAATGGCTATTGGTTTTTTTTTTTGGGGGGGGGGGGTCTGAAAAGAGGGCAAAGCCCTTAAATATTATTACTCATTGTGAACAAGATGAGGCCTTGAAAAAACACAAACGTCCTCATACAAGATCTCCTTAACAAAATCAGGAGAAAAGTCAAAAATAGAAATTTTGGGGGGGGGGGGGGGGGGCGGGGCGGGGGAGTCCCACTCCTAAATTGGCCAAGCAATCCACCATTCATTGGCCTCACGGTAACAATGCTGAACTGTAACATTTCACTCCATGGCACAAATGAGTTCCTGACATTCCTTCAAGATATAGTAGAAAAGCTTATTACTCTTAACAGGCACATTAGTCTTATGAATGATCACCTCTGATTCTCTGATCAACATGAACCAACAACTTGTTGAGGGTGTTTATCTTTCGCCATACTTAAGGCATGTAAGAGAGCTAATAGTTCGGCCTTCACCGAGGTGCAGACCCAAAGTTAGCTGCAAACCCAACAACCCAGTTGCCACGAGGGTCCCTGGGACCGCCACCTCCGCCGGCCGGACCTAGCTTCCTACGAGAAGCGCCATCTACATTAAGTTTTAGCAATTCTGGTGGAATCCATATGATCAATTTGCTTATCATAGGCACTGTAGGAGTCTTACTCAAAAGTTTCAGAGGTTCTCTGTTATCCTGATTTTATCTTCAACAAAATCAAAAGGCCTCAGGGGGTCGAAATTTTGGTTTACAAAGCACCTTTTGTTGTGCCAGCATCAAATCCGCCAAACGGAAATCGTAAAAAGAGTAGGCCATTGATGGCTGACCACTTTTACTGGTTTCAAAGTCATAGCTCACCAATTGCGGAGCCATGGGTTAAAGAAAGCATCTTAAAGAGTTTCTGGGGAATAACCTTTGCCAAATATATTTAGCTTTCTAACAATCCGAATAATGTGAAGTTTCCACAGGCTGTGTTATTTGTAAGAGCCCATGTGGCTCTGTTAGTATGGGACATGATTTGATCATGCGCTACAAGCCACAAAAGGGAACGCATCGTCTGGGGAGCCGCTGTCTTCCATAGAATTTTCCAGAATGGATCCTGATCTTCATAGACATTGGACTGAATCAAAGATAAAGCCAATTTGATAGAACCTTGCCATGATCAGAGAGGCTCCATGTGATCATCACAATCATCACCCATCGTGAGTTTAATATGGGCAATTGTTTTGCTCTTTAGGCAAGAGATGGGCAAAAACCTCCCAGTTACATCCTTGAGTTTCATCACACAAGTCTACAACCATATGGTGTTCTAAGGAGGAATATGTTGGGATACTCAGTTACACAGAGGCTCCTTCCCTAGCCAAAAGTTGTTATACTGAGCACCATTGGATACCATAGCAGTGTAGACAAGGCGCCCCAACGTGCCAAACGGATTAAATAAAATGCGCGGCCCATGTTGTCTAGTTAAGAAAGCATGGTCTGTAATAATTATTCTATTTGTGCAAGTTATCACAATGTAGGAAATGTGGAGTGGTTGTTAAGAATTTGATTTTCATTTTTAAGGTCTCAAGTTCAATACTTGTCATTGCAAATTATTGAGGAGTTTTATTTTTAATTTTTTTTAACCTTTTTATCTATATTCTTTTAATTTATTTTTTTTGCAACAATCGCTTACTTTTCTTTTTAAATTTTTTTTCTATTTGTCAAAGTTGGATGTTCAATCAAATTTTGTCCACAAAAATATGGTCATTAAATAATGATTTATTGTTCACTAAAAACTAGTTTGTTGGTCAATGAAGAGTTTATCTATTTTCTTTTAAATTTTTTTGTAACAATTGCTTACTTTGCTCTTTTGAAATTTTTTCTATTAGTCAAAATTTGATTTTCATTCAAATTTTGTTCAAGAAAAATTGTTACTAAAATAATGATTTATTTTTCCCCAAAAACTAATATGTTGTTCACTAAACAGTGTTCTAGCGTTCACTAAAAAGTGTTCTGATTATGAATAAAAATACGAAGGTTAGGATTGGCTAATGATCCTATTCATTCAATTCTTAGCTAAAAATTTTAAAAACTTACACTAAATAATATTCTAATGTACACCAAAAATCAAACACTAATTTACTGAATAGTATTATATTGTGCAAAAATTATTTCATCATACACTAAATATTGTTCTATTATACACGAAACATTATTATATTATGCACTCTTACACATCTGGCATTATCAAGTAAATTCATTGAGATATAATGCATATGAAAATTAATATAATGTTGCCCAAAAAAAAAATGAATAGAAAGGTAAAGAATAAAAAATTATGCCATTGTCATTAATTATCAAATAAAAATGAGTAGATGCCCCCCCCCCCCCAAAAAAAAAGAAAAGCTAAGGAATCAAAATTATTTTGGTGTTCATGAAGTCATATTTTGGTGTTATTTGATTCTCACTTTAGTGAACATTAGTATAGTCTTGTCCCCCCAAAAAAATGAATAGAAAGGTAAAGAATAAAAAAGTATGCCAATGTTATTAATTATCAAATAAAAATGAGTAGATGGGCCCCTCCTCTCTCGAAAATGGTAAAGAATCAAATTAAAAAACAAATAGGTTCGCTATCTGTTGAAGGATTCGAAACCCTCACCGTTTCAACCACTCAAATGCTTTTACCAATTTGCCGGCAGCTGCCGATGGTTGTTTTATATACTAGAAAATACATAACACTTCTTCATCAAATAACACTTTTTTTTTTCCCTTCATCAGAATCCAAATAACAGTACGCTCGTATTTCCGCGCTTGTTTGTGAACGGTGTGTACCTTGCTCCAATGCCTCAATGTTTACAATATAATTTGTCCCTAGCCAATTATGCTTTCAAAACAAAGTCTTTTTACCATTTCCGATTTCCTTTTGACACCCTGTTTCAGAAACTGTATATTCTCCAGAATACCTCTCCACGAATTTGAGGTATTTTGTCTGGCCTTGAACATTTCAAGGTCGCAATGGCCCCCACAGTACTTTGCATGCAAAACCTGTAACCGTAATTTCTCTTTCTCAGTTAAGAGCCTAAGTCCAAGCTTTGGTGAGAAAAGCACCATCAGCTTGTCTCATAGATTGGAAACCCAGCCCTCCAGCTTTTTTGCTTTTAGTAACTTGGTCCCAAGAAATATGGTGAACAGCTCTACGGTCTTCAGCCCCCCAGATACCGGGGCGCTTCCCTGTCTACTTTGTCGCAAAGAGGTCGGTGTAATTGAGCTGTTTGCACGGCATAATGAGGTATAGTCGAAATAGTGGATTGTATGGCTATTGCACGTCCGGCTGGTGAGAGCTTTTGACTTCCAACCCGAGAGTCGCCTTTCCACTTGTTTCGAGATGGACTTGAAAGTTTGCTTTGAGTTTGAGTCTGCATGGCTTAATGTGATTCAGATTTTAGAGAAAATGTGTTTTACAATGGAATCAGAGTGCCAATGTTGATCTTGATGTCACATTTCTTTCTTAGGTGGTTCACTACCTTTTACAAAAACTATATTTTTTAGGTGGCTCACTACCCGATGACGAGGTGATGCCTTGAGCTCTGTCATTAGCATAATTCTTTCAGTGCTACTAAGTTTGAGTTTTGTTCCTTGGCCAAAGGCGGAAGCATAAATATTCATGATTCCATTTGGCCCTGTGTCAGTGGTTCATGTTCCATTACGCATGGAATCATTCTGTAAACATCTAGTTGCCATCCTGCAACCTAGGCAAGTTCCTTTAAAAATCCTGAGCAGTAGGCTTGCACTAATCTGTGATGGTTTCCTTCCATTTCCTGATCTTTTCTGGTGAAGTGCTTACACAGTTGATTGATATTTCTATGGAATACATGATGGTTCATTCATTTCTGTCTTGCAGGTTAAAGTTGTCAAATGCACCGTGAGTAATGTTGCTGTAGACATATCCTTCAATCAAACTGCCGGGCTTTCTGCGTTGTGCTTTCTTGAGCAGGTTAAGTTAGAACCTCAATATTCCAGTTTCTTACATTTTGACCTAGGCACCTGTCAAGTGAGGGTTGCTATGACAGGTACTTTGTTAATATATTAAGTTCGACGACAGTTTAATATAACTGGTCTTGGAGTTTCATTTTCCACACAATTTTTTGTTCCTCTTTTCCTTCTCTTGCCCTACATGGTCGATCTAATCAAAAGTTACAGGCGAGTGACAGCGTCATTGCTAGAGTTGAAGCTGCACCTTGTTCCTGATTCATCAGTGCATTTAATAACTGAACCCTTGTTCAGTTTTCCAAGTTTCATTTTCTTCAATACTAAGTATAGCATTGGCAATAGAAGACCTCCAAGGTTGTGGAAACTCCTTTCATTGTATTGAAGATAATGGATGTGATTCCCTATCTTTAGATAAGGGTTACTTTGCCCCCTTAAAGGAAATTTACACTCCATGGATCACCTCTCTGTTTGGCTGTATTGTGTATATGTTGAATGTTTGGGTTACATCCACTTCTTTTGATTGTGACACCCCCCCCCCCAAAAAGGCCAAAAAAGAAGAAAAGGACTCTTTTTTTTTTAAAAAAAAAAAGAAAGATGACTTTGCTTGAAAGATCTTGCTGCTTGTGGTCTTGTAGAGCTTCTTTTTTTTTCTTTTTGGGTTGAATTCACCAGATAAGAGATAAACTAATGGCAAAGCATACGTGTGTCTGCTTCTACATTTCCATCTTTTGCATCAAAAGGAAACTTGGAATTTTGTATCTGATTCTTGATCTGGTTTTCCACCAGGTTGACCAATTCATTGGTAAAGATCATCTTTTCAAGCGCAGTGTGATTCTCATTAAAGCATGGTGCTACTACGAAAGCCGACTCCTGGGTGGATACCATGGTCTAATATCAACGTATGCTTTGGAAACTCTGGTCTTACATGTAATCAACAATTTCCATTGTTCGCTGCATTGTCCTTTAGCGGTAAGTTCTTGTCAGATTGGAGAACTCCATTGATTATCCTGCATTGCTGAAGAACACAGGGTTCTCCGGCTGTTTTCAGGTCTTGTACAAGTTCTTAGAATACTACAGCACATTTGACTGGGAAAGATATTCTGTTGCGATAAACGGCCGTGTTTCTATATCCTCTCTACCGGATATAGCAGGTGAGTGCCGCGTCATGATTCATTCACAATTTTCTGCCTGTTCTGCTGGAACTTTTATGCTGATAATTCTTGTATGTGCTCTTGTGGCACAGTGCAACGTCCACATGACTCGGATGAACTATTGCTGACTGATGAATTTTTGAGGACCTTTAGAGAAGCATTCTTATCTTCTACAGGAGCTTGTGGAACTAAAGCACCTGCATTTCCTGTCAAGTTCCTCAACATTTTCGATCCTCTTAGAGATGACAACAATCTAGGGCGTAGTGTTAGCAAAGGTATTGCCATGGATGGGACTCAGGTTGATTTCAAAATATGTAACTTTCAAATGGTTTTTTACTGCTTCTCAAAAGAAAACTTTGTTTTCTTGATTGATCTTGATGCCTTTATAGGTAACTTCTATCGAATCAGAAGTGCTCTCTCTTATGGTACTGAAAAGTTGCATGAAGTTTTGATGCTACCCCCTGAAAAAATTGCCAAGGGGCTTGAAAACTTCTTTGTCAACACATTGGAAAGAAATGGAAGAGGAAGGCGGGCAGATCTCCTGGTTCCTGTACCTGCATATGGAACTGGAGGGTCTGAAATCTCATCTTCTATTGTGGACAGTGATGAACTTCTCACTGGTATACAGTATGATATGTGGCTCAATGGTTATGGTATTATATCTCCTATACAGCTTAATCCATTGGCAACTCCTCAAGTTTGGAGTAATGAATGGGTGGAAATGGGTCAAAATATGCCATTCGATCAGAGTATATACTATGATGTAGACGGAAGCCCACCTTCTTCAGTTGATAGTCCAAGAAGTCTCCAATTGACCATTGCAGTTTCTGAAGAAGAAAAGGGGAAGCCCAGAGGAACTGGCCTATACATTCCTCATCTTGTAATTTGCTTCTTTCCTTCTGAGCTTTTACTTCCTGCACATACATCTTTGGCATTCCGCTTTTGCCATGCTACCGGTGGACTATGTCACCTGGAGTCTAAGACACTAGTATTCAGGATTTATGAGTACATGTTTGAAGTGTCAGAATGGGTAATTCTCATGGAATTTTGTGTGCTCCTAGCTGATTTTGAATTGCCCTAATGCCGACACTGGTATGTTAGACTAAAATGAAGCAAATGGACCACATAATCTTAGGAACACCGCCCCCCCACCCCCCGGGCCCCAATTTCTTGACTCTACTCATTATTCATTTTCTCATGGAATTGAAAACAGGAGCATCTTATCCACTGCCATGAAGGTGTGGGAGGTGGTGGAAAGGAAGAGGAAGCAGCAAAGAAAGAGCAAAGTGATGAGGCAAAAACGGTGGACTCCCAGGTTTGTACTCCTAAAGGAGAGCTCTTTTCTGATAAGTGTAGCAGCAGCTGCATGGTTGATTTCTCATTGGAAGAGTTCCCTATTCTCCCTGGAAGTAAGCCCATTCCGATAAAGGTGAGCCAATCAGATTCCCCAAAAGAGGAGGTCAATGATGCATTTGCTTCAGAGAGCAGCCTTGGGCTTGGGAGCTTCAAATGTTTGTCACCGAGATCTGTGGCCTTATTGGAACTGGGCAAGCAGTCAGATTCCGATGTTTCAGCCATTCTTGATCTGCTCGATGAGCCAGCTACAGTGGAAGTAGATAAGCAAGAAAAAAGCAAGGAAAAACCGTATGAGATCTCCTGGATTTGAGGATGTCCTCTTTTCATTATTATTATTATTGCCCCCTTCCCGTCCCTTGGCTGTGTTATGCTCTTCCTCTGACTCCTGAATTTTGGTGATGTAGAGTGGTCATGATGCAGCCTTTGCAGCTTAAAGATGAGAAAGAGTTTCCTCCTTTAAGTTCTCTCAGACCTGCACCAGCACGACCTGGGATAAAGTATAGCAAGAAGGAATTTCCCCCTCTTGGCACTGTTGTGAAAGTAGAAAAAAAAGGCCAACGGAAAAAGAATTTCAAGGAGGCTTGCAGAATTTGAAAATACAAAAACGTCAATTTGGCAGGGGTGTGAAGAAGGAACCCTTTTTATTCTTTACCTATATTCTTAATTTTGGTTGAGCATGATTGTAGAATATGATTAGCATCTGTGGGATTGTCAGCGAAGACTGTAGGGAAAGGACAGAGGATGGTAAAGCAAGAATGTGTTGCTTACTCAGCCGGTTTCAGTAATAATCAAAGAAGCCAGTTATCGCTGGTCATCTAGAGCCCACTGCAGCGGGAGCTTGTCTTGTGTGGTGTTCGAAATTATAGGTCTTAATTTTACCGTCAGTCTAGAAACATGGTGACAGGCATGTATGCGGAAAAAAGTGGTATTTTGCTGAACATAGTTGAAAACTAGTCCTTGAAACCCCCCACCTTGCTAGTTTGTCATGATGGTAGGTGTGTATATGCAAGTGCCACAGTTTGGTTGACGAGTATACCTGAAAATTAATCCATATTAGATTAGATTTACTTCGATAGAAGATCGAACCCAACGCAAGAGCCTATGCACTGATTTGTTTTCAGTCGTAACTCATATCAATCTGATTTTAACTGATAAGAACCCATTTTTTGGGGATGTGATGTCATTTAGCCAATTTGTATATTTGAAACATTTTTGGAAAAGACCTAAGCTGATCCGATCTATCCTAAAATGCCGTGGCTGTTATTGCTTGAATATTTAAAGACATCTACTTATTTGTTCTTCATCAGAGTTGTTAAGACATTTATTGGATAAGCCTATGGCAAACTCTTTCAACCTACCCTTCCGAACACAAAAAAAAAAAAAAAACAAAAACAAAAACTGATGGGCACTACTCGTGGAGCTAGCGCAGCACAAGTGCAACACAATTTGAACCGAACCCAAGGAGGGCTCTCGGAAATAAGGAAATCCAGGTTTTGATATGGTTAAAATTGATGCTTATTGAAAATTTCTGCAGTCTGTATTTGCTTGAAGTTTCATAACAAATTTACTGGACTAGCTGAAGTGACTTAAGCCTAACTTAACCCCAAATTTAGTAAACTTTGAAATTAACCTAACATTGAACCCCCCCATTGACTAGATCTTAAACTTGAACGGCGGTGATGCGCAATCATTTGTTTCCACTGTCCGATAGTTCTGCAGAGGATACCATCGATCCGGTGCCTTTGAGAGATTCATGCATAGCACCAGAAGGACGCTGCAGTTTTTGACATCCCTCGTAAATATGGCAACAGAAAAGATAGGTGATAAGATTTACATGAATCACTGTCCACAAGCTCTGCTATAAACATCAATCATTTGAACTACATAACATAATGTGCTGCTGTCTGGGGGGTGAATATGTACATTGTGCAGTCATGCGCATCAACCTGAACCCTGAACGAAGCTACTGCATCTTTGGCAACTTCCATGTGCTGTGTCATATCCAAATGATACACAATGTTAGTATTATATTGAGCAGAGATGCGAACTGTCAAAACCTGAACCTGACCAATCTTAAAGAGTCCTTCAGTGAGCTGATTTGGTAACAAGATAAATAGAACCAGTAAAACCAACCGATAATTAATTGCCTGACTTGAATGATCGAAGCCTAGACGAAACTCATACCCGAAGACAACCTGATCTCAGCCCGAAGCTGAATTGACTCAATCCAGATTGAACAATTCCAAAATTCTGACAGACCAGTATTGATAAGATTATTAAGATCTTCATAAACAAAGTGAATTGGTACATTGTGAACAGAACCAAATATGACCCCCAGCTAAAATATACTTTATTATGTGAAATTCATTGACCTGACCTAAATAACTCCTCTGTTATGTCAACTAAATAACAATACAGTGCGCACATAAAACAGATGTCTTGGAAGTGTTGTGAAGTGGAATCCATCGCAATGAGCATAAAATTCTCCTTTTTCCGCACTGGGGGGCGGAGGGGGGGGGGGGAATTAAGGTACCTGCCACAAATCTCTAATGGAAACGCTGATTGAAGATTGAAGTCCCAGTACATTCCACCCGGCAGTAATCGTACTAGCATTTGAGCATCTGTTCCAAAGAGCAACAACTAGCCGATTCCCGGAAATAGGACCTGCCCAAACCTGGACACAAGAAACAATCAAAATGAATTCTTCAACAAAGATCTGACATTCCAACAAAAGTTTCTCCTGAAAATAGCCCTCTTCCCCATCTAAATTTCAGTAAAGAAATAGTTTGAAACTAGCTTTATGACACCTTACCGTAGTTTGAGAATTGCACTGCCTAGTACAGAAAAGTCATTTTTGCTCTTGTACATTGTATCAGCTATACGGCTCCCCAATTTGCAGAAATGGGAGCATTGAGCATATATAAGACTTTGGCCCTGTTTGGCAATTAGTTGTTCAGTTGATTGCATTAGCTATTTAGCTATTCGACTTAGCTGATGCCATTAGCTATTTCTGGACAAAATATTTGGTGAAATTAGTTGTTTCTAACAAAGTTATTTTGTAAAATTTACTCAAACAATACAAACTTTTATTGCATATTTATTTTCTTTTCATCATGAATTACGAATTAAGAATTATGTGATATATAAAATTACACTTATACCTTTCCTAATTTAGTATTTGTAATCATAATACTTTTTAATTGTTAAACATAATATCCTTTTTAAGAACAATCGAAATTTATGTGACATAAAATATTTATTTATCATGTAAGATTAATTAACATAAATTATTTGTTAAATTTAATAAAGTATTAAAAGTTAAAAGCATTAACGTAGACATCATGACCATCTGTAACTTGTCCTAAAAGAGGGGTAGAAAAAATAAACTAAAAAATCTAAAATGTATGCATCCACCATTCGGGAATGACATTTGTGGATAACATTTGATGTAATTTTATCAAAATAATCGGTGTGAATGTGGTCATTTTAGTATTAAACATCAAAAGCTCATTAAAAAAAGCTATCCGAAAGAGCTTTTTATAAAAGAAACTTTTTGGGTGTAAAAAGCTAGCTGAAAAAGCTAATTAACCAAACATCTCACACAGGCTTTTGACCAAAGTCAAACAGCTGATTCTCTCAAAAAGATATTTTTAAACCCAAAAAGCTCTTCACCAGACACGGCATTTGAATTTTCCACCTGTAAGTCTTAACTGTTCAATCCCATAATGAAAAATTGGAGACAAGAAATCTAAATTGAGTAGGTTACTCCATCCTAGAATACCAATTAGCAGGATCAGAATACAAGTGTTGGGCAAAAGTGTAAAACTGCTGCACGTGCAAGGGTTGAACTTCGCTATTTTACATAATTTTATGAGCTTAGTGCAATTTGAAGTGTCACATGTCATGCAAATAAATGAAAATGATGTTCCCAACATTAATATGTTCACAGAATGAAGTCTGAGCAATAATAGTAGCGACTTTATCTACTGCTAATGGCCTTGGAGAAGAATTTCATTCCGCCATTTTTATGGTCTGCCTAGCTATATCCTCAATAAAGTTCACGGAAAAAGCATGGCTCATCCCAGCCCATCATGTTTGAGCACAAAACTCTCACGGATTTTGCACTCAACTGTAAGTCTGAAAAAGGGGGCGGGGGGGAAGAGGTAGAAATACCTGCTGACAACCATTTTCTCCGGTTGCATGGACCTTTCTTCCCTGGACACCAAGTGAGTCTACAAAAAGCGAAGTTGGATCAGTCTGCTTGCAAATTTTAATTATACTTTTTTTGTTTTTTGGGGGTTGTTTGGGGGGGGGGGCCTAATGAACTGAAATGAAAAACATAATTATTGCTTTTAGCAAGGCACTCACCAGTCTATCCGGTGATTTGAATTACTTTCTAGTTACTACTATTACGTCCTGCCCTTTCTCTTAGAGGAAGAACTGAAGAAAGGATATCCTGGAAATTGAACAGTACCTTGGTTCACGGCAATCACTTCTTTGTTACTAAGAATTTCCATTGTTTCTGCAGTCATGTTTCTTATGTCACACCCAATCAAGAGGGGAGCCTGAAAATTCAAAAGAAATTAATATCAAGAACAGGATGCATCAATACAAATATAGTGTCGATTTAGCATGAATACTTCCTGCAGCACCATCAAATAAAGAATTTAAAAAGCCGATGCCATGACAACCGTAAGATAAGAGGACTCAACAGACACCCTAAAAAGAGACAGATGATCATAAATTGAACTTGCTTCTTGTTCTATTATGTGCATTATCATAACCAAAGTCAATTTACTGACGATTTCTGCGTACACTGATTACGTGGAGAAAATAATGAACAATCAGGTTCTGGAGTACATCACGGATTGCAATAACAGCAAAGGGATGATTCAAGCCAGCTTCACTAACCAGCAATATTTAAGGGAACTATCAATCTTAGTTTAAAAAAGCCCACATGAGTCCCGCCTAGGTGCACCTTGGAGTGAGGCTACCAGGTTAGCGCCTCGAGGGGATGAGGTGCGCCTCAAGGATGCAAGACTATATCTTCCCCGCTTTTCTTCTTTTTTCTTAGCCTTGCCTACCCTTTTTCGTCTTTCCTTTCCTTGGGAGCTAAAAGGTAAGTTATGCTTGTACGACAAGTGTGTGCATTGGGGAACTACGATGATAAGATAACATACCTTAAAGTTATTTGCAGTTTTAGTGGTCATATTGATGTCTAACCACTTTTTAATGCATTTATCTAACTTGTTTCTGCAAAATCTGTTTTGTAAAATGTGAAAGGCTTCTAAAAATTTTTACATAGAAGTGCGCCTCGCATCCATGATGCATGCGCCTTCGCCTTGCGCCTTGCGCTTTGGAACCTTATGCGCCTCACGTCTTTTAAAACTAAGCTATCAAGAACCAGAAATATTGCAGAGAATACAGGGTTATAGTGAGAAAATTAATGCATCACCTTCATTAAAGCCCAGATGCTAAAATGTGCACGATACTCATGGTAAGTCATCCCTCCATTTCCAACTTCCAACATATCCGGATCTGGTTGAAAATTCAAATATAAATTTCAGTTAGTTAGAGCTCTTCCACTTGAACCACAACTCTAAAGATAGCGAACCCTACCATTCCATCCACCAGGACCCGCATAAGCAGCCCACTTGTCATTCAGGTCAGCAATGGTAGTCATGCTTAACAATGAGAAATAGAAGGCTTATCAGGATCAGAGACAATTAGAGAGCTAAACAGACAACACAGAGAACTTCAGTTATTATGAAAGCATGCACTTCAACAGACACATGCATAATTGGTTTTGACACCTCCCCCCCCCCCGGGCCCTTCTTTTTGGGGGAGGGGGTTATCATGTCCCCAGTAACAACATTATCAGTGATTTTCTTTTGCATAAAAGAAGAAAAATGCACATTCTGAATTCTGAGACACACCCAGATCAACAGTAAAGCATGGAGAAAAAACAATGCAACACAATGCTAACCTTGCCCATGAATCATTTATGTCATCAGTTGTTCTCCAACTATTCCCAACCTCCCCTGCCCATAAAGCAGGGTCATCAACACCCCTGTACGAAATCAAAATGAGAAGGAATAGAGGATTTGTAGAAGACTGGCTTCCAGTCTCATAATTCCATTCAGTTCGACAGGGGAAAATAAGTTACCATTCACAAAGTGAATAGAAAATTGGACGTTGAGTCTCATTTAGCGCATCACGCATGGGAGGATATCTGCAATTTACATAATCAGATGTATTCGTCTAAGTATTTCTCAATGTATAGAGAAGTTCAGAGTACATAGCACAATTATCAACCTCTTTTTTGGAGGAATGCCCAGATTGAAGCAGTTGTCATACTTTAGATAGTCTACACCCTTGGATAAAAGGACACGAGCAAGAAGATACATAAATTAAATAGCATATCAGAAATGTCATAGATTTGACTCCAAGAAAAGCTCATATTGTCACACAATTATTTCAAAAAAATTGATAAAACAGAGCAAACTCACCAGCAAGCCCCTTGTGGGTTTGATATTGAATTATCACAACAAGAATAGCAAGCTTGTGCAAAGATTAAGTAATGCATCATGAACAACCTCTAGAAATACATGTTTTCTGTCATAGCAGCTAATTTGATTAAGCCTGGGCTTGTACTATAGGAATTAACAATTTGTATATTGGGTTGATTAAAGGATTAGACACTGACTACAGATCAATTGCGGATTAAGCTATGAACAGAACACCCTAAGCCCATATCGCGAAAAGTTGAATTGCACTGTAAATACCTTCATACATCCCATATCCGGTATCCTTAAACCCCCCCCCCCCCCCAAAAAAAAAACCAAAAAAAAAAGTCCCATATCCAATATCACATATAGCAGGTCCAGTTCTATACAATGCAAAATAATGGCCACTTCACATCAGTTAGCATGAAATTTTGACTGCCCTCTGAACCAAACTAATATTGATTGACTTTACATTACCAAGTTGAAATCCTGATTCAGATGTACAAAGCCCAATAAGGAAAATATAAGCAAACTAGATGTGCTGGAAAACCAGTTCTTTAGGAACGGCAGCTGAAACCATCCCCCAGTGGTATTGCAGTTTTGCTGCCTTTTCTAAGCAACAGACCAACTAACCTGGGGCCGTTGAGGTTTTCATGTGATTCAGTCATGTTTTGGTTCACTGGTTGTGCTTTGCAATTTGGGTATATTTCTTCTTGTGAATCTTCAGCTGTTCTGTACTATAAGCATGTATATTCCCCCCTTTCCTCTTTTATTTTCTTTCCTGTGCATCAATCCTTCTCAGAAAGATCATGCTGAGACATCGTGCCCTACTTTGTTGGAAAAGGTGAACTCAAAATTAACCACGACATAGCAGACACAATTAGAGAAACTCACCCAAGAAGCAAAAACCTGTGCATCATCTTTTTCATGAAACAATGATCCAGGTCGAACTTGGCATGTGAAAACCCTGTGATATGTAATATTTAATCAAATAAAGTAATGAATCCTGGGAGTGTCCAAAATTTGAATAGCTAAAAAAGGTAAGTTTGGACTATGTTTTTCCAGCTTGGATTGTACGGAATAAAGCGAAATGCCTTTCTAAACTTTCTCCGCTCTATTTCTGTGGAGTAGTAGGCAGTCTACGGTTTTTAAATCTAGGGACAATCAGAACCAATCTCTCCTTAATTTTGCAATTTAGAAGCAAGGTTGCTACATTAGACCCTCCCCCCAACATACCCCGCCTGGTGGCGGGATTTTTGGGTTATTGGATCTTGAGTCATGAATCCTGGGGAAGACCAATGTGAGAACATTTGAGCTAAAATATCTAAATCACCCTTCCGTCAACTTAGACTGCTGCAAGAGTCATTAAAGGGCAATCCTTTTTTCAGCTTTGGATGATAGATGATTAAAGCAAAACATCCAAGTAAATGTCCCAGTTTCTATTTTATCAAGTAGCAGTTAGCTGACAACATTCAAATCTTGCGTCCAACAAAACAAACTCTCAGTAAATCATCTATAAGGTAAGGCAGCTCCGTATATTTGAACCTTCCACACCCAACCTACATTTGGATGCCAGGGACACTGATTGATTTGGTTTGATATCTGTAGTTCGTACTTAAGTCTAAGTTAGTGTATGCTCTCACAATTATAGCACTCATCATACCCAGCATCTGAATAAATACCAAGCTTAAGGCCCTTGGAATGAACATAATCTGCAAGCGCTTTAATTCCTGATGGGAAAGTCTTTGGATCTGGTACTAACTGATCCTGCATGAAAAGCACAAGCTGTGAAAAAAATCAAAGAGAACAGTGGCATCTTTGCCAAGCAATATACATCTCACGAGAGAAATGTCATTTCACAAGCAAGAAGATCTGACATTTGAAAACAAGTTTCGTGCCAACACAGAAGTACTTTAAGAGGAAGCCATGCCAACCTTTAAATTTCGTGTTGCCCCGGACCAACAATCATCTGCAATCAAAGAACTGCTCATTACTTGAAAAGAAACACAGCTTAAAGATACTGAGGATATTCGAAGCCTAAAGTGCGTATTTACTTCATCATAATAATTCTATTAGAAGTAAGCAGAAATGAGTGCATAAAAACTCACCTATGTTAACATAGATATAACCTAACTCAGCTAACCCAGTTGAAATCAGTGCATCAGCTGAAAATCAAGAAAAATGTACGTCAGTACCTTTTAGGAAAGCTTCACTGTACATAATGAGGGATTTAAGACAGGTGGGCAACACCCGGTGATGCAGAATAAGGTTAAAAAATGGGTAAAAAGATTTAGGAAGTTAGAATATTTTGATATTGAAAATCTTTTGTATTTTTTTATTATTTTCGTAGGTTACTTTTAAATATATTTTAGGATAGCCAAAATAAAGATATTTACTGATATTTTATTAAGATTTAGTTTTCTAGTCTATTAGGATAATATTAGGTTATATATTTTTATCCTTTTCTAGTTTATATCTTATTATTTAGGTTTCCTAATACTGGTTAGCCTCTTAGTTATATAAACCCCTTTATGTAATTGAAAAAGGCAAATTATGAATAAGAATTGATATTAAATTTAAGTGAAAATTCTTGTGCGAATTTTTTCGGTGTGGGAATTGCTCTTAGAGCGTCCTACATCAAATTGGTATCAAAGCAATCCCTACACTGAGAAAATTCGCACAAGAATTTTCACTTAAATTCAATATCCATTCGTATTCATAATCTGGATTCTTCAATTACATAAAGGGGTTTATATTACCAAGAGGCTAACCAGTATTAGGAAACCTAAATAATAAGATATAAACTAGAAAAGGATAAAAATATATAACCTAATATTATCCTAATAGACTGGGAAATTAAATCTTAATAAAATATTAGTAAATATCCTTATTTTGACTATCCTAAAATATGCTTAAAAAGAACCTACGAAAATAATAAAAAATTACAAAAGATTTCCAACATCAAAATATTCTAACTTCCTAAATCTTTTTACCCATTCTTTACCCTGCATCATATTTTATGTAAAGAATGGGTGAAAAGATTTAGGAAGTTAGAATATTTTAATATTGGAAATCTTTTGTAATTTTTTATTATTTTCGTAGGTTCTTTTTAAGCATATTTTAGGATAATAAGGATATTTACTGATATTTTATTAAGATTTAGTTTCTTAGTCTATTAGGATAATATTAGGTTATATATTTTTATCCTTTTCTAGTTTATATCTTATTATTTAGGTTTCCTAATACTGGTTAGCCTCCTGGTTATATAAACCCCTTTATGTAATTGAAGAAGGCAGATTATGAATAAGAATTGATATTGAATTTAAGTGAAAATTCTTGTGCGAATTTTCTCGGTGTGGGAATTGCTCTCAGAGCGTCCTACATCAATTATTCCCCATTGTAAGAATTGCTCTTAGAGCGTCCTACATCAAATTGGTATCAGAGCCATTTGATCTAAACCGCTGCAATCCTCTCTCCTTACGTCCTGAATCAGCCCCGGGAAAAAAAAAAAAAAAAACCCCTAATTCCATAACCCACGCCCCGGCCACCCTTCGATTGCACAGCCAGCAAGACAACCACCACCGCCGGAACCCTAAAACCCCTAATTCATGAAATCCTAACCACAGATCACGAATTCTCACCAATTCCTGAAACCCTAGATGTCGAAATTCACCCTTGATTTATGAAAATCATCCAAAACTAGTTTCACTCCTGTGCTGCCCAAGTAACTTCAACCAAAAGCCCCATTCCAATTGAAAGGGAACGCTTTGATTCAACCTCCAATTGGTTGCTCCAATTTCATGAACTTCATTAAGAATTGTTGTTTGCTAGCAATCAGTGGCCTCCTACACCTTCGATTGACCATAGAAAGGGTCGAAAACCCTCTTGGCTGTGCTGCCACACCATCACCAGCCCTCTTCTCGCCGAAAACTGCTCTTGTGGCTCGACTGCAAGTCGCTGTCCCGGCTGCTGCTGTTCGTTCCTAAGTGTTGTTGCGGGAAAATTTTCTCTTCCCCATTACTGTTTACTGCCCAGATTTGTTTTCATCTTCTGTTGCTATTCATCGTTAAGAAATGTTCTGGTTTCCAAGGTCTCTGCCTTGTTGATTTGTTGCCATGGTGACATTCAAACCAGCCTCGTTATTGGAGCGAGAACTTCCAAGCCAACTTTTACAAGTTGGGACTCAATTGCTAACTCTCTCATCATCTTCCAAAGATCTTATTGGGTTGTTGGATACGGTTGGAAGTCTTTTGTCTCAAGTATACCAGAACCCTTCAAAATCCGTACAAGATGTGCTAGTGCCTATAAAGGGAGTTTTGATTTTGGATGTGCTTACAAATCAAGCCGATCTTGATGTCCAAATTTCTCTTGCTTCCTGCCTTTCTGAGCTTATACGTATTACAGCACCAAATCCCCCTTTTGAAGATGAGCTGATGAAGAAAGCCTATTGAGTTATTGAGTCATCTTTTCGAGCTCTACCTGATAGTGCTAGTGCAGACAAGTCATACCACAAGAGAGTTCGCATACTTGAGTCCATGTGCAGAGTTAAGTCTTATGTGGTGTTGTTAGATCTTGAATGTGATGCACTTGTCCTGGACATTTGCCACAATCTTTTAAGATCAATTAAAGATGATCATTCTTCTATCATGCTTGCATATGTAGAGTCCGTCCTCGTGGCCATTCTCACTGAAGCGGATGACTTCTTGTTGGAATTTCTTATTTCCATACTCTTTCGAAGTCATCAAGTTATCAGTAAAAGGGTATTAGAGACATGCGCATCTCGGATTCCACTACAACAGATCCTTTCATCTATAGATGCAATGATGCACAATAAGGAGAATGAAGGTCACAACGGTCAACCCCAGGTACAAATTATAGAAAGTGATGCATGTAATGGTGCTACACTAGATGAGGAGTGTCGGAAAGCTACCTTTGAATGCAAGCTTGTGCCAACTACTAAGGATATTCAATTTTGGTATCCAGAAGTTAAACATGTGCAGATGTCAATGCTAGAAGGCAGAACCTTTGATATGTTTATCCCTAAGGAACTTCTAGTTGCTAAGAAGCTACATCCGCTAATTGAATTCCTGCTTTTCCAGGAGAAGTTGTACAAATTACAGTTTTATCATATGTGCGACGAAGTGAAGATGGTCTCTTGCTTGATTTTCTTCATTCTATCCCTGTACAAAACTCGAGGACCACTTTTTTCTAACCAGAGGAGAATGATGCAGAATAAGGGTAAAGAATGGGTAAAAAGATTTAGGAAGTTAGAATATTTTGATACTGAAAATCTTTTGTATTTTTTAAATATTTTCGCAGCTTATTTTTAAGCATATTTTAGGATAGTCAAAATAAGGATATTTACTGATATTTTATTAAGATTTAGTTTCCTAATCTATTAGGATAATATTAGGTTATATATTTTTATCCTTTTTCAGTTTATATCTTATTATTTAGGTTTTCTAATATTGGTTAGCCTCTTGATTATATAAACCCCTTTATGTAATTGAAGAAGGCAGATTATGAATAAGAATTGATATTGAATTTAAGTGAAAATTCTTGTGCGAATTTTTTCGGGGTAGGAATTGCTCTTAGAGCGTCCTACATCAATTATCCCCCTTTGTAGTTGCTCTTGTGCGAATTTTCTCAGAGAGGACAAATAACTTAAAAATAGTTGAATCATCTCCTGGCAATATGACATCCAAACTGCCATGGAGTATAGAGGTAGAAAGAAGATAAATGCTAAAGCCAAGTACCACTAACTGACTAATAACCCTAGTGCTAAAGCACATATTTCTATATTCAAACAGAAAATAAATCCTCTAGCAGAGACACCTTATCTACACCCCAAATAAATCTTCAAATACAACAACTCGAGTCACTCTTTGAGTGATAGCCAAACAAGCCACACTTGATTTGCAAATTACATTGTCCTCTCAAGTGGACAAGAGAACTATATACCGAGGAGGTTTCTCACTAAAACCATATAACACTGCTCACTAGAGATAGACAATTCTCCTGGAAGCTTGCTCACTAAAACATGTAGTAATGCTCACTAAGGACTTAGTGAGCATTCCTACATATTTTGCAAATCTCCTGCGTCAACAGTTTGCCTGTACACTCGGAAGGATGATATAACATCTCTATCACTTTGCTCCCTGAATGAGACATTATTTCCAAATTGTACAAAGTAGTAATCTGTCATTTTTATTGGTGGTTAATAATTATTTTGTAGATACCAAAGAGTGCATGCTCGTACTTGTTGAGGTTAAAAGCCTCTAATACAACTCAGAAAATTGACAAACTCCGATCAACATCAAAAGAGAAGGGAGTCCATCCCACCATCTTAACGATGGATTAAAGTGTCAGTTAAAAAGACTCTAGAATGTGCTTTCTCCTTTAGTAGTCAGCCTAAGCAGGCTCAACAGAGAACTGAAAGCAGAACTTTATTAGTTCCATTTTGATCATGCATAAAATTACATAAGGATCACACTTGCAGCTATCTAAGTCAACAAAATATTACGAACATCTGTTTCTCTGATGGAACCGTCTTAGGCAAGCAGCCAGTATATGATCAACACTATATGTATATACATTAACGATTCAAAGGAAAAACTGCTAACAGGATCAAGCTGTCTAAAATATAAAATCGTAGTACAACCACAGGAATTCTTATAATTAGAGAAGCATTCTAGCTTTCAACTAAACATGGAATTCCTCTACCACAATGACAATGTGTCCCTGTCAAGGATACTTGGCACATAAATGATTCTCTATGACACTATTGCCCAAACAACCAAAGGAAAGAGATTGTTCCAAAATACTAGATAATCAAATTTATGCAGCCCAGCATTTAAAGAAACAGGCCTCAACGCCCTGGCTTCAGAGCCTTTGGCTTCTTACTGGGTACATGAAATATTTAGGCAAATCAGGAGGGACTGAATCAAAGCAAAAGAAACATCACCTGTTTCCTTGATGACTGTGTCATTTATATTACATGCAAAGAAATTCCAACTATTCCACCTGCCCATCATCACAATTTAAATCAGACCATATGTCTCAGCATAACTCAAGATCAAAAATCCAAATTGAGAATAAAGCCATCCAATACACACTACCCCAGATCAAAACAATGTCAAATATGACCGAAAAAAGAGCACTTACATTTCCAACATCCAAACTACCCGCAAACATCATACATTCTGATCTTATATCTCTCCAAAATATGACAACATAATCATAAAATTACTAAAAATTACAAAAAACAAATAAAACCCATTGCAACACATCATAACGGAGAGAAAGGTGGGGAAAAAGACCACAATTTAAAAATAACAACAACAACAACAACAACAACAACAACAACAACAACAACAATTTAGCATATGGGCAATGTCAAATATATATGATCAAGATCAGAAAAGAAAGAATTGAGGGAGAGAGAAAGTGGGAGTACCCCATCTGAGGAGTTTGAGCCAAGCCATTAAAGAGCTGAAATTTGCCATAGTGGGAGGTATCATAGATTTTATGAAAGTTGGAACCGAAAATCAAGCGGTTGCTATTCTTGAGAAGGGGCACAGCTCTAGCAGCGTTTGTGATAGAAATGGCTGATAGAGAGACTAGCACAACAAACAAACACACTCTGCTTTTCTTCCCCTCCATCTCCCTCTCCGTCTCCCTGCTCCGTTTTTTCCGCTAAGCTAGAAAATTGGGATAAGCAAATTAAAGGGGGTTAGTCATGCATTAGAAGGTAATCAATCAACTCAATGCTGGGATTTGTTTAACCCCACATCTTTATCCGTCTCGCACACTGGACAAGCTTTTTTTCTTTCGTGGCAGAGTAGGGGTGACAAAAGATCCTATTCAAATCGGGTGAATCATCATTCATACTGACAATCCATTTTCATTCATTTTATAATTATTCATTATCTACAAAAATCTAATTTAATCTATCCATTTATCATCCTCGGATAAAAATTAATGGATTGACTTATTAACGACTGATGAAAATTTATATATAATATGTTAGTAAATTTAGAAGAAAAAATAACATTTACCTTCTGAAAATTATTAAAAAGATCTTTTAAGTATAAGAAATAAATAAATATCATATTTATCACATTAATTTTGACCATGACTATAAAATTAAGAATATGATAATTCAAAAAATGGATAAAATTTAAAGGACAAAAATAAAAATATATAAATGGGGGATAAATAAGTAGATGACTAAGCAGGGTGATGGATCCTATAGAGTATCACCCGTATTCAATCCAGTCCATCAAACTATCATCCATTTATTTCGAATTTTCACCTACTTTTTAGATAGGTTGAACGAGTATCCATCAGGTGTAAGTGATATTGTCCTACATCTTATCCGTCTCACACATTGGGTAAGTTTTTTTCTTCGTGACCGACTGATAGAGTGGTGGAGTTTAAGAAACGGCAAATTGAAAAAATATTTGTGTTCTTTTTGGTGCGATCTTGTCTTCTTACAAGTTGTTCTTCATAGCTTGACCCCTATTCTGTGGGGAAGTTTAAGACGGCAAGGATCTGCCTTCAACATCCCTAATGTCACAATTATCTCACTTAATAATTAGACGAGAACATCCTTCTAAAAGACGGGAAAAAAAAAAATTCAAGATAAGTAATGAATTCATAGGGGTGATTTACCTTTTTCATTTACCGTCTAATATTTATCAAGTTCAAAATAATTATAATTATAATATTTTTATTTTTTGTTATTTTATTGTTATGAGTAATTCAATCTAATGCGTATTTTTCTATGAGTGTTTCTATAAGATATGATTCTTTAAATTAATTTTTTTTTTGGATAGAAGATTCTATAAATAAATTTATTTGTGTGTGTATGTATAATGTATTTAGATTACTAAGAAAATTGGATAAAAAAATGATAATACGTATAATTTTAACATTTGGATAAACTCAAACAATAAGATATGACTAATATTTTGTCCAAAGATTAGTGATAATGACTGTCGGGTTATTAGTTGCTTTTTCTCTGACTTATGTGGAGCCTAATGAGTTGATTTGATAAAGAGACAATGTTAGTTGAAAAAATGGATAGCTTTTTTACTGAACGTAACTTACTTAGGGCCAGTTCTTTTCGTTTGTTTTTTTTAAATTTACCAATTTTAACTCATTTCAACCACTTTAACCAACTTCAATTCACTCTAATAAAAAATATCAACTTCAACCAATTGCAATCCACTTCAACTAACTTCAACCCACCTCGTTTAAAATTTTATTCTCACTATTTTAATTAACTTCAAAAAATATACCAACTTCACGTTAACGAACTTCACCATTTTATCAAGGTTTGAACTTCCGACCTTTTATCAAATTACACACAGTTTTATAACTATTTTAACATAAATTTTTCGCACCTGGGGATAATATACATATATAATAATGTCAAAAAAAAAAAAAGCATTGGGGGGCTGGGCCCCCTTCCGGCCTCAATGAAGATCCGTCACCTGAAAATAAGAAAATTGATAAAAATTACACTATTTGTTAGTTTTAAAATTTGTTTATTAAATGACCAATTGTAAACATATAACAGGATGAAACTCCCCTAACACAATTTACTTAGAAGAATTCGGACCCTAGACAGGGACAAAGGCCTTGTGGACCAAGGATGGCCATGTTTCCCTCACCCACCAACGTGCTATTAAATTAAAAATAGTAAAAGTGTAAAACAAACACGCTTTAAATTAATTGCGATCATAAATTTAAATATATTTGACCTTTCTTTGTCTCTGTAACTCTATCCTAATAGCTAGCTTCCTGTGGTAAGTGTTCTTTACTTCAATTGAAACCCTACATGTACTCTAGAGAGAAAGTGTAAAAATACTTAAATTAACGTGCGATGATACAAAAGTTACTATTGTTTAATCAATTGCATCTTAAAGTAGGAGCATCATATTATTATAAGGCATTTATACTCATGGTGGAGGCAAGAGTATTAGAGCTAATGTATTATAGCAGTTCAAGCAAGTTTCAGTAAGAAGATAATTAAATTGTAATTCAAGTACTGAAAGGAAGTATTTAGATTCCTTGGCAAATTTTCAATATTATCGAAGATGTTCGCGCTTGGTCGAGTCAAGGTACTCGTACTATCATTAACCATATTTTCAGATAGGTAAATATGACAACAGATTAGCCATCAAAACTTGGACATTCCATCACAAGCTCATTCTATTTTGATTTATGTTTCTCCCCTTTTAGATCAATATTAGTTGATGATGTGATTGAGTATACTCTTAAAAAAAGACATCTAATATTCACCATTTACTCTTTATCATTGTTTAAAACAAATATACATCTCTCTCTCTATATATGCTCTCTCTCTCTCTATATATAAATAATAGGCAGCCCGACGGCTCCTAAACGAAGACAAAGAAAGGCTTAACATGATGGTGAT
Organism: Carnegiea gigantea; assembly: GCA_029747015.1. Taxonomy (NCBI): domain Eukaryota; kingdom Viridiplantae; phylum Streptophyta; class Magnoliopsida; order Caryophyllales; family Cactaceae; genus Carnegiea; species Carnegiea gigantea. The sequence goes on along the minus strand of JAKOGI010000137.1, from coordinate 886,858 downwards.
GTGGAGTCCATTTGGACTAACTAGGGCGGCAAACAGAGCATAAGACTTGAGGACCATGAATAAATGCATAGAGCACCATCTCCTGGAATTGATTGATGTCGAACAGTCTGAGTCCCCGTCAGCATGGACGAAGTCATCCATCAGAAACATATAAGAAGAGCCTAGACATCACAGCTCACGTTGTATGATTGCAACAGGCACCATTGAGGCTTAAATCACAATTTTTTTAAAAAAAAATAAGGAGAAAAAACTATTGTCTGGAATGTATTATGAGCTGAGAGGCTCCTTGTTATACTGATATTGTAAGTTAAAACTAAGTCATATGTGATGACTCAAAATCTAAAATTCGAACTCAATGACTCAAATATAGATCTAACTCGAAGACTCAAAATAAGATAATGTCACTTAAACCCACAAGTCTAACCCCGAGCTGAATCAGACCTACCTTTTTTGGCCAAATTTGCTTTTATTTACATGACAAGTTTGTCGCAACAATCGTCAAACTAACATAAAATCAATTAGAATAAAAAAATAATAATTAAAAAAAATGAATAAGCGCAACCAAAGGTGGCCCAAGATCTTGTGAATCCAAACATAATCTAACTTGAAACTAACTCAACCCAAAATCGAATTAAACAGCCTAGTTTGTCAAGCATGTATGAGATACATGTGATGAAACTAGACTATATCCAATAATCCATTGGCCAAAAAGCCAGCAATAGCATGATGAACATCCAAATAGAATAATATTGACATCTCCTGAATCCCAAATGACCGGGAGAATTCGGCCGAGGACTCTCATCCAGGCTAATTATGGGAGGTAGCCCTACGCCTCTATCCAAGGAACAACTTGAAACCAAACTTGACGGAGATAGACCTAGCAAAATTGTAATTCCGTTTGGATACGGGTTGGATTAAGTTTAAATTGTGTCGTGTTTCGGGTTAAGTGACATTTCGGGCCGGTTCGGTTTGGGTCGGATGAACTTCGATTCGGGTCGACTTCGGGTCAGTCGATTTTTGGTCCAATACGTTTGCCATACAAAAATAAGCAACTTTGTAGGAAATTTCGGGTTGGGCATAGTTTTGTTCGGGTCAATTCGGGTTCGGGTCCACCTTCGGGTGAGCCTATTTCGAATGTCAGGTCGGATATGGGTCCAAGTTGCTCAGTTCGGATTCCGGGTCAGTTTTGCTAGGTCCAGGCGGAGATGAAATCCCAGTAATCCAAATTGGCATGACTCAACCCAAGCCTCAACCAACACTCTCTCAACCTGAACCCGACTGAAGCCCTAATCTGGGACCCATTTGCGAAGTCTAATCGAGAATAATGTGTTCTACATTTCAACTGACGAGAAGAATACTTAGCATCCCCTCACCAGTTGCACTGGAGCTAGAATTTCAGGGTCTAGAAAATGGAACAGTTCAGCATTAAAGTAAACCATAAGAGTCAAGGACCAAACGACACGAATACTTTCAGCATACTTGTTTTTCTTTTTTTTGGGGTGGGGGGGGGGGAAGGGGAATGTTCAGAGCCCAAAGGGGTTATCTTCCAGGAGCAGAGACAGCAATCTGGGTAAAACAGCAAGGTTCTTAAATTTCTAAGAACACTCTTGAGTCTAGGCAAACTGGGACAGTTGCACAGACTTTCAAGCCTTTTAAAAGAAAGGTGCTCGGCGAGGTATTCCCTTTCTCCTTCGAGTTCTCTTTGACTTTGGCTCCTCGTCCATCTTCTCCTCTGGTTGAACAGGTGGTGGAGGTGGAGGAGCAGGCTCATCTTTGGTTTTTGCAAATGCTTCCACCTTAAACAAAGCGTAAAGCACATGTCAGGAACATTGAATTATAAGGCATACAAGCAAAGAAAAGGTCATAAGGGATCAGGGATGAATCCACGGAACCAACAGAAAAATATAGAAACAACAGCAATTATACACCATGGAAATACAAGACAAGGCACTTTGTGTATGATCAAATTATCATGGTGACAGTTGAGGTGTTCCTCTTCAACTGGGAGAGAAATAAGAGCAACAGGAATGAAGAGCAGTTTACAATGGGCAAGAGAAACTGGAATTGGCATGATTTTACAAGCAGCACAATGGATTCCATGGATACCAGCATGTAGAACCGTTACACAGAATCCCCCCCCCCCCAAAAAAAAAAAAAAAAAAAGAGGGAAATTCGTGTTTCTGTTTTGAGTTATCTGCATACAGCAATTCTATTCCAAAGAATTAACATGCAACTAAGTACAAAACTGTGTTCCCAGGCCAGGATCAGCTGCTCGTATGATCCACAATCATGGTTCTAGTCTACATGATATTGTATATACAAAATAAGGGTGCATGCTTATGTATTTCGTTGAGGAATCAAACAGCCCATGTTAAAAATATCAGGAATGATGGAATTTGTGATCTCACACCTTCATTTTCACGAGAATTTAATAATATGCAATTTGCAGGTTAAGGTTTGGATCTTGTACCCTTCAACTATCTCAAAAAATTAGCCACATGAACAAATTTGAGATGATAATTCTGACGTTCTAGATAAATGCCAATAAGACCAAACATGGATTGTATTACCTTGCAAGATATGGAGCAGTAGCTATAGATGTCATACTCAATCAACTTTCTCTTGCATGTTTGACATGTCACCTCCTCATTTGTTCTTGTTCCAGCATGCGGCAGTGGACTCAAAGCTATAACCAGCTGCCGGTTGCACCTGTATGGCTGAAGGCAATCGCAAAGAAAGTTTAGCCAGTACTCATTAAAATAATGCAAGCTTCATATGAAAGAAAATATATTCCATTCTTCTTTGTTGAACAGCATGTATGAAGAGCAGCCACTAGCCTTAAGTATACATATATCTCTTTACCCTGCCATTTCTCTCTTGTAAATAAAGAGAAAACATGATCAGTCAATCAAGAAACTCAACAGATGGAATACAGACACAAACCCTTGAAAAAGAAAGAAAAACACGGAAGGCAAACAAGGTCAAATATGTGCAAGTCATGTCCACCAAAAAAGGAATGCAAAAGTAATAGAAAAAAGATGGAAACCTTTATCCTTATGGATTCCAATTGTAAGTCCTCAATAGTCATCCCTCCCACATGAGCATGCAAGTGTGAAAGAGCCGTCTCCTAGGATCTTCCTAAGAAGAAAATTTGTCGTCAAAGGCAAGGACACTATCAACCACCAAAGATACGCCCACATTTTCATTGCATGTTCATCCAAGACACACTGACATTTTCATGAGATAAAACAAATGTTCCAGGAAGCATCATCATGCATTTTAGCCTAAGTAACTTGTGTCCAATGTAAAATTCCCAAAGAGACACTCAGATGCGCTGAGCATGTGAGAAGTTTAAATGAAAAAAAACCAGCTCAACACACCCTGACATGGAAGGGACCTCCAAGACTACAAACTTACATAGGTGAGATATCTTCACAAAAATGGCAAACTCCCCCCGCCCCCCTCTCTTCCAATTTGTCAAAAAGTCAACTAAGATGGCTTAGCGCTAGTAAAACAATACAAAGAAGAAATGCTTTCTTGTAATCTGGCTTCATGCATACCAAAGGCTCAAACATGGTCATGGGCGTGATGTCAAATAGATTCAAGAAGATGAAAGATCATTGGTTCATGACTCAAAACAACAGGTGCTACAGGTACAGTCTCTTCAAGGGCATTTCTGATTGTGATTGGCTCAAGATAGCAGACGCAGAGGAAAAGCAAAAGCCTTTCTGCATTCTTCTTTTCTGGGAATATGGGAAGAGAACTGGATGGCTGACATGTACAAATTATTGACCAGTGATACAGGAAGCAAATGAACTTTCATCAGATGAAAGAAACAGCGGCAAAAATAGGGAAGCAGCACAAGCGTTCTCAACAAGTGCAGAAGTTCCCCTAATGCCTTTTGTTTTTATCGTTGAGGAAGTGTATGTCGCTTCATTACAGAGTCTTTTAAGCACTATCTGTGTACTTTTCAGTTGCTCAGTGTCAAAAGAATACAGCTCTACCTCAGGAGGTGAAAGAAGCATGTTTGAGCATCTTGCAATTCTTCAATGAAAATGGTTACAAATTTACCCATAAATATCCAAGATTATAAAGTAAAAGTCTCCTGATTTGGTGTTCGTCACTGCTAATTTAAAGTTAATAATTTTGCATCTGGTCAAGAATTTAAACAAAACCCAGGGTTATGCTCTGTTCCTTGCAGTCTTCATTTCATCACAGTTCTCGAGTGCACATCAGATACTTCAGACATGGGTATGGATGCTTGACATTTCAGGTTTTGGCTGAAAACACAAAGATTTACACAAAGTGACTGAATCCCATCGAGACACACTCTGGAATCTGGATGGTTGAAAAAATAACTTTCAGTCAATCATTCAAGCTTTAGATTGTAGTAGACTAAAGCAAATGGCTTATTCACCATTCTGTAGTTACTTTCATTCGGCAGTAGTAGGCATCAACACCATTAAATCCTAGGTTCCAACCAAAGTTGCTAGAACCAGGCCTGTGAGAGAGGTTGAGGAAGGGGATCAATGGTCCGGTTGGTAAGACTAGTTAGCTCGGATTGAACAGGTTGATCTGGATTTCTCAAATTAAGGGTTATTTGTTCTTTGAACAACTGAATTCTATCATCTTTTTTTTGGGGGGGGGGGGGGGGATTAAATTCTAAACTCATGTATGCGTAGGAACTTCAATGAATATTAACATAGCCTACTTTTAAATTCTTAGTATTTTAATTTAAGTTTGAATATACTCAAAGAAATTGTTATCATTTTTTTATGGGTAAATTAACACACATAGAGAGCCTTAAGGATAATCAAACCTTGGAAACAATCTCAGAATTCTTTTTAAAATAAATCAAGAAAGGAAAAAAAGTAACAAAAACAGTTAAAGCTTTGAAGCACATGGCACATGGAAAGGAAAGATTACTAGGAATTTGACCCAAAAACAGAAAGTAAATAAAACCCACAAATATAAGAGTGATGCCAACAAATGATAGAAGCAGAGTTGAGCATCATAATTCCCAGCACGCAAAGGAAAGCCACAGCATTGAAGGGACGAGGTTCGAATCCTACAACTCGTGCAGCGGCTTACATCCTTATGGAATAAAATAAAATAGATATAAAAGCAGGAGCAGTGGTGAACCAATCCAAATACCGGTGCAACTGGAAAACCACCAAGTTGGACTGCTGCTTGACCAAGTCAATGGTTATGCAGTTTGTTAGCAGTTCCGGACGGACAAGGGTTGGGTTCGTGATTGTCACAACAGTCTAACCTTGTGTCCCATGGACACAGCCTCTGTACTGTTTAAAAATATGGCCAATTCGACTCCACAACATTGTTTTAGATTTGGAGCTTCTCCAGTTCAATCCAATGTCTAGATACACAACTCAACACCCATGGTGAGGGACTCGCAGTTGAGTTCGAGTAATATGCTTTACACTAATCTAGGCAAATGATTGTATATGGATACATGGATTAGTCTAAGTTGAGTTCTTGATCATTCCATTCTATTCCCAGCTACACTAAGCAAGAATTCACCCAAAAAAAAAAAAAATATTTCGTTTACCGCACTTGAGAGGCCTCGAATGAGATCACTAAGTATAAGGACCTTCATTGGCCTTACTAGAACTCCTTGCATAAGGGCTGCACCAATTATGTGCAATGATTATGAAGATGATATTGGTTAGTAGCTTTAAGGTTGAACCCCCCCCCCCAAAAAAACCCCCCAAAAAACAACCGTGGGCCCCTCCCCTCTGCAGTGTTATCCACCTGTCAGTCTGCTACACTCCATCTCCCCTATTTCTTCACCAATTCTCTTCATCCTAGTATCCTACCCCTGCACTTCATGGGGATTTTTCTTTTTTTTTTTGGGGGGGGGGGGGGCTCGCATGGTAATCTCTTTATGTTTTTATGATGGTCTTGTGGTTTTTAAATTTAAAGCATATGATTTCACACTAAAGCAACTTTACACCACCCCCCCGGGTGGCCCCCCCCAAAAAAGGGGGGGGGGGGGGAAGCAACTTTAAAGCAGATTCTTTGACACTAAATTTAAAGCATATGCTTTGACACTAAAGCATCTTTGTCAGATGGCTTACCTTTTCTTATCCTGACAATAGTTTAGCCTCATCGGCTCATAAACTTCTCATTTGTAAATCAAAAAAATGCAAAGAATTTCATTTTGTTAATAGCGGATTGTGTAATTATAGACTACTGTAGATTCACAAACATTGCAAGTTCATCTACTCTGATGAACAACAAAGATCATCCCTATCTGTTAGAAACTAAACAAGGAAGGTTGAAATATCAATCAGTTGTCAAATTGCATTTTCAGAATTATATGTTCATTTCCATGAAAAACAATGTAATTAGCTTTTCAGGCTTGCATGAACCGTGTCCTTTCTGAAAATCATGCATTGATCATGTCATGTTGTGTTGTGTTTAAGTCACGCCCAAGTGTGTATTTTCTAGCAAATATTTTATTTGATACATTAATCACACTCGTGTAGTTCCACATATGGAGAAAACACCAGCCATTAGTTACTTTGTTCAGGAGTGGCATGCTAATTAACCAATACCAGCATTAGAGAACAGAGACATGAATTGCTCACCAGATTAAACAAAACGTAATCAAGTTCTTTTTCACTCAATCAGAGGCAGAAATAAACCTGGATTTCTGAGCAATCAACATGTCGCTCAATCTCATCAAGCGGAACCACATCCTTGTAAACATGTCGATAGATCTTCAAAAGTCTATGGTCTTCATGGGATGCCAATGACAAACAATATTGGCAGAGAGATGCATCACAATCGATGCAATACTTGTTCAACTCGTTTCGACGAATAGGATGTTCGGGGCAAGGGTCAAAAAAGGTTCTTTTCAAAAACCTTTCCAGCCACTCTGGTTTTTGTTCTGGAAAATCAACCTGCAAAAACATGGAAAGTTAGTGGAAATGCACACATCGCTGAAAAGTTCGGATATCTGGCAGCTCTAGAAGAAGAAAAACAATAGGTTGCCTGTTATTAAATTGATAACTAGCATCGAACATTTGGAAGGAGGCATCACAATGCATTCTGGTTTACTATTAAGATTACATTATTTTGAGATTGAAGTGAATAATCATTCAAAACATAGCGCCTATTCTTTTCGTTGGTAATTGGGGTTGGTAAAAAAGTGAAGTTAGTTGAGGCAAGTTGAAGTGGGTTGAGGTTGGTATTTTTTGTTGAAGTGGGGCGAAGTGGGTTGAAGTTGGTATATTGTTTGAAGTTGGTATATTGTTTGAAGTTGGTTAAAATAGTGAGAATAAAATTTTGAAGGAGGTGGGTTGAAGTGGGTTGAAGTATGCTGAAGTTGGTATTTTTTATTGAAGTGGGTTGAAGTTGGTTGAAGTTGGTTAAAGTTGGTAAATTGGAAAAAACCAACAAAAAGAACAGGCGCTATATAGTTCTAGGAATCTAGATTGCGACAAACCATGAAGGACATCCAATATATATTAGTACTTTGAATAAGAGACGCATGCTCGATGCAATTAGACATGAGACTTGAGAGGCATCACCTGTGTGAACTGCTTTAAGTATTCCTCAGGATCCTCCAGGGCCTCCAGCGCCTGAGTGAGTTGCTGCATAACAGACCACTTGTTAGTGATATAGGAGAGGCAATCTCTGACATAATGAAAATGAGAAGATGTTTCACCTGCGCACAAAATTTTGCCTGCTTCTCATGATCTTTCTGGGGCTGTGGAGCCTGAGCTAGTTTGAATACAATCTTGGTGCTACCCTAAACAACCAACAGATAGTACATAACTACATATTCAAAATGAAAGGAGAAAGAAATTAGATACTCATAAGCTATCTCACATCAGGCAATTGGCATTCCAAGATAAACCCACCTCGGTTGGTATTGCTAATGTTGCTTATTACAACCAAAAAAGCACTGGAAGCTATTAGGACGGCTGTCAAAGTGCTAGGACCTCACATGTGGTCCCACAAAATGTAGTGAGAGTTAGGCACACAATGCACAGCCTATATACCTCCCTATAAATCTAATAGTTTTCCGAAGTCCAAAATTAGCCGTACTAAAAGAGTTTCCCTTCATCTGTGTGGATGCAGGGAAGGCTCCATGGATATAGAGGATCATGGTTCTATCTCTTTGTTGGCAGCAAGCATAATCAATGGACAAGCTTTAAGGACACCACAGACCTACTTCATATCAAGCCTTAGCAATGCAAGAAGTACACGCATGCACACACGCACACACAAAATACAGGAGCAACATTGCATTAGGCTATTCAAGAACCATATAAAAGCTGATCACCAAATCAATTTAGTGTCTGGAGTCAACACTTTGCAGTGTAGTAGCAGCCAGCAAACAGTTTTCAGATCTGAGATCAGTTCCAGGCAATCCTGTGCACATTTGACTCCATCATCCCTGCCTAGGCAGGACTCTACAGCATTGTTTTGTTTTTGTTCAATATCTGAAGTCTCTAAACTATGGATTTTATGCATTCCTCTCCAGTTGGTCAATGTGACAATACCTCATGATTTACAAAGAACAGAATGATCAGATAAGCTGAAGTGGAGGAGGCACGTGCAAGAATATGATTTATATGATTCATACAGTACATCGACTTCCACTTGTATACATGTATCAGATTGCACATAAAGGCACAGCTTCATTCACCTGTAATGGTAAATGAATTTTAGGCAGTGCCTGATGGATGCATTGTGTACAGGTACCCCTTGCACCCATTAATCGAAAACATTATGTATCAAAATCATTCAAAATTTTTCAGGGATACATCCATAAAAAATAATAACCGTTGTCAAATAATAAGCAGCACAGACATGGGACACCATTGTATGAAATTTCCGGATCCAACACTGATTTTAGGGCTGAGTTACAGAGAGCTTACAGATCAGAGTCCATGCTTTCTGAACATTCAGTCTAATAACAGACTCAACTTACACAAGAACATGGACGATAGATTAGACTGATGACTACACAAGATAAAGTTAAGAAGAATATATTGGTCCGCTAGTTCTGGATTCATAAAGTCACCAAATCCCAGCGCATCAAGTAACACACAGCCAAGACCAAAGACTATCACCAACACACACGCACGTGCAGACACAGAGTTTCCATGATTGTATAATTGTACGCGTAGCATAATTCAAAACATAAATGACCATTTACTCAGCCTTCTGGTTCAATTGGTTCTCTAACATGTATTAGAGTCTTTCCAAACAAAAGGTTTTGAGTTTGTCAGCAACGCTTGTATTGAATTACCGCACAAGGTTAAGAAAGAGTATGCAACATCCACGCTTAATCCCCAAAAGGCATTCACACCAGGGGCCACGTCAGAGAACAATATAAAATCTAGCGTAGGCCAGCAAGCATTAGTTTGAACTCCTTTTTTTTCAGGAAAAGCATAAATACATTTCATAAACAAAAGGTTCGATGCAGAGCTAGCATCCTACAAAAAGCTATATACATCCCATATGGACTCTATCCATAGAAGTCTAAAGATCAAGTGAAGAGTAAAAAAAACATCCCTTCATCCCAAAAATAGAGAGATTTGATGAAATTATCTTTAAATCGTTGAAGCGGCATCTCCACAACCATTAGTTCAAACTTTCGATTGAATTGGCTCTCTGACTACACACATAAGTCACGCATGTTCTCGTTTTCACAAATTGGTGTTGAGATTAACCAAAGAGCTTCCCCCCCCCCCCGGTTTTCCCTTTCCTTTTTCCCCCCTTTTTTTGGGGGGGGGGGCAGAGGGGGTTGCTGCAGACTGTAACAAAATTATATTATTAACATCTTGCAAAGGAAAATAATCTAGTAAAACTCCAATGTATCTACTCTTGCAACTCCAGAAAAGAATACTAAATTGAAGAACTAATCAAACTCTTAAAAAATAAAAGCCACTTAATCAAGATCTCAGAAAGATACATGTGTTGGACCTTACCATCAGAATCATAAATTAAATTCACTAATTAGATTCTGCAAGGAGAAAGAGATCATACTGCTGTAACCACAACTTAAAACTCATTCATTTCGATTCAAGATTTTCCTATATGAAAACGGTTCTTTTAGCATCGAGCCTCTCTTCCATGTACTTAGTTTGGAAAACATTTTCGAATTTCTTACATCATGTGCTTGTCAAGTGGAAGTTCTTTATAGCATGATAAGGCATTGCTGATCCCAAAGAAAACCATCAGAACTTCATCGAACACAAATTTGGCGAAAGAAATTAAAGGAATTTTTATATCGCAGAAAATATCAGAAGCAAAGTGTTAATTTCTCATACCTCGAGAGTTTTAGAGGATGAAGCGCCTTCCATCTTTTCGTCAAAATGATCAGATCTTCCTCACTAATTCTCTCCAAAGGGGAGGAAAAAAAGGCAAATAGTTTGTCAATGAGGAACTGAATATTTAGCGAGTTTAGAGTATGAATTCGTACCTGATTGGTCAATGCCCAAATGAGTAAACCTTAACAAAATAGGGAGGCAATCTAAGCAAGCTTCACTCTGTGATGAAATCGAGGAGTAAGACTCATTGATATCGTGAAGGATTTCAAATACATTTACCATTGCATGGAGTTGCATGACATTCTGCAACACATGATTGGTGAAAGGTTTTTTAGAGAACTTCTTCAGTATACGACAGGATACATATTAATACAGATGTTTAATGCTATTGGTTTCTCTCCCAGGGAAAAGGCCGTCTGTTTTTTTCCCTGTAGTAACGCATGCAGCCAACGTCATGTTAACGTCAGGATACTGCCATCTTAATTAAAATTTTCAAATCCGCATACTCTCCGAAGTGTTTAAAAGAAATGTCATTAATTACATTACTAAGAAATCACTAATTCAAATGTCAAAGGAAGTAAGAACTTAAAATTAAATAATTTGGGTTGGAATCATAATGCATTTTAGACATTTAAATGGTATGAGAAATCTCCTGAATAGAGATCCAGAAATAACGTTCGATTTATTTACTTCCACAAAAACTAAGAATGGAAATCCCTATGCTATATCTACTTTCAAAGTAGTTGCAATTAGTTATTAAGGGCTAAATCTTTCACAACATTGGATTATAGAGGACTTGGCAAAATGCTACCAGAAATTCCCCTTGCTTGTTCTGTTGTAAAGTGGTAGACAATAAATGTCTTTCGTGCCTATGTCCAATATAACAATCGTCAGGAACGGAAGCCTAGTATAAAATTTGGCAGCACACATACACACATCAAGAGAAGGAACATCCAATTTGACGCAGAAAAACCCTCCGCACTGAGGGGAAAAACCGCAACTGGAACATCCATCGATCCACTATGATAGAAAAGTTGGATTACAACTGGATACATGAACCTCTCATTCTCATCTAGCTAGTGTTTGGGTCACCTCTCCCCTCATAAATCTATCCTTCCCTGCAACACACGTTCCCCTTATTAGGCTCTTTGGGGGCCTGGGATACACCTCACAAATATACGAATCTCATTCCATCACTCATGAGCCTGCATTGTGTCAAAAGGATCCCACCTATACTCTCTCAATGAGATTTTGGAATGCCTTCAACTTTGGCTTATAGCCCTATTTACACTGTAAGTCTTTCCGTAGCTTGCAAACTCTTCCTAGGCACTTTCCAAACACCATGCGGCAAGGCAATGTCATTGGATTGCATGCGAAGTCACACGCCACTTTAAGAAAATTATCCCTTGAAAGCCTTTCTTTCCGAGAATCCATACCACAGCTAGGCATTAGTTACCGAACAAACATGAACATAAATCTTCAAACTAAAATCAAATAACTTGCCATATTTTTCTTTTTCCCTTTTCCTTTTTCTACTTTTTTTTTCCTTTCTCCTTTTTTTTCCTCACTGGATTAAGTAAAAGATAGTTCAACATAATTTTGGGTTGGATCCAATCCTACAACATGTCTACAACACATTTGTAAGGGTAAGGTAGAAGACTTTTGAAACCCCCTTTCCTTAACAGCCCATCAGGCTCGTAAGTTTTCTGGATTCGAAGAGGGTAAATCCATGAGAAAAGAATGCAAGCCAACTTCTAAGTTCTAACCAAGAAATATTTTCATATCCTCTTGCAAACTTAGAGAACCATTTCCATTTTGAAAAACAAGACAATGGCCCTTTTGGAAAGAGCTGTGAGCACAAATAGTCCCCCTCCGGTCACTGCATTCAGAAGCTTCCACGCCACATACAGGAAAAGTGATAGGCTTAAGAATCCAGTGATCAAGTGGCATAAATATGGGAAAATATCAAATATCAAAAGCTTTTTACCCTTCGGGGGGAGGGGGGGGGAGTAACTTCATTACCTCCTTCACGAGGAGGGGATAGATGTTCTCATAAATTGCTTGCTCTTCCAATTGTTGAAAAATTACTTCAGGGAAAAAAAAATTCAGCTCAGATTATAGTGAACTAAAGCAAAATTCCTCACTAATCTGTCCTCTACTTCTTTTTCTATTCAGTAGTCGGTAATCAACGGGTAGCAATCCATGATCTTTCATGTATTACAAAGTGAATAAACATACACGTACAGAATTACAGAAATGACCCACTTAAACTTTTCTAGGAGTCCATCTGCATAATGTACAGCAATAAACTTCAGCTAGTATGAAAAGTATAATTCTATATTAGATCTTCGCCCTTGGAGACCTTCCTATTTCAGAGAAATAAATCTCATTGTGCATACAAACTCCCCCCCCCCCCCCCAAAAAAAAAAAAAGATGGGGGAAACAGGTGTTTCAAGGAGCACTGAGTAAAGTAAAGCCAGTTTCATTCACATGGAATGCAAAAGTCCTGTTCTTTTTTATTTATAGAAAGAACAGGATGCATTCTATAAATACGCAATCATCTCTATGCAAATAATTTGGACAAAGTAAAGGTATTGTGAAATTTTACTTCTCTATTAGCTTGGACAATCATCAGCATTGTTTTTTGTATAAGCATCAATTGAGAACCAAGCAGATGCTTCAGCACAACTCCCCCAACCTCAAGGTTAGAGAGGGGTTCATTTCCCATGTAGCATAACCATTAGGTTGTGTGAGTCTCCCTCGCATCCACCCCAGCCTTAACTCCCAAGTCCTAATTGGAGCCCTACATTGGGCTAGGATTGGAAGGCCATCATTCTCACCTATCCCCGCCCCCTTGAACCAACCTTGGAATTTAAAAAAAAAAAAAGACAAGCTCATATTTCAGTGGTGAGAGACATGCCACGGATGCATATCCTTGGCCAAGAATGGATGGAGCTCCCGTTCGAGTGTGCATATTCACATTCCAAAGTTTAGATTATCTCTTCTTTGGCAGAAAGAAAGTGTGCTGAGGTTTCCATAATGCAATTAAGGAAACATCCCAACCCAATTTCCTATGATAACACCTTCATCTGTAGGCTGTAGCCACCAAAAGCTTTCAAAACCTTATCATTACTGTTCCTATTCCAATAGATCCAGCATGATGCCCATTCAGAAACCTAGGTTAGACTGAACTAGTGTAACTAAGAAGTGATCCGCATGCCTTAATCAACTATTCAGGTGATCAAGCTCCTGGCAGTTATGTTATCGACGCCTTTCCCCAACAACGACCCCCCCTCCTCAGGCTCATTTGAAGTCATCTACTTTTTGCTCCCGACCATAATGACAAGGATTTTCTAGTTTATCATCCTAGATGTGAAGTACTTCAAATAATACTTGCCATTGCATGTATTTAATGATTGAGATAATCCAACTTCTAAAACAAAAACTGAACATATGTCTATTGCGGCAATTTGTTGGAGTATCACTCCCTCTCATCGATATCCTGCACTTCCATTTTTACAGTATTTCTTGCCAAAATCTTTAAAAAATGTATGAGACCTGAATAGTTGACAGCGAAACATTTAAAAAGCATTCTAAACTACCTTCTTCAATTTTTCTTTCCATGTCTTCTCATCCATCAAATCTGTATTCTTGAGCTTTGACTTCATAATATAAAACCAATCTCGTTGCAATCACAATTTACTGGGAAAAAAAAAGGCAAGAACATAATTAATCACTTTACACTAAGCCACATCGAAGTATTGTACTCATCCAGCAAGTTTCTATCGATGATCCAATGCAAGGTAATGAAGTTTAGCAGAACAGACAGGAAACAAAAATTATTCTGTTTGAAAGCACCCATCAAATACCAAAAGAAAGGCATGAGAGTCATTTACCCTTGTCCTATTTCCAGGCTACCAGAAGCAAATTCTTCAGTCTATGAGTCTATCAGAAAAGTATATAATGATTCTCTAGTCATTACTGAAACCTGAGCTTGTTTAGGCTAGCTCTTGGAATCTATTTCTGTTTCTTGAAAGCAGGTTAAAAAACCAGGAGAAATTGTCGAATGTTTGACTCAACTTGCAATCATCTTTGAGAAACCAAAGTTGTTGTGGGTTTTGTAAAAGTTGTCTTATTATAATTTTAGTGCATTCTTGCTTTGTACCCCTTTGCCCATAAGGAAAAGGACTTAAAGTATATACTATTCAGTGACAGAAGAGGCACCAAGAATAAATCCTAATAATTCCAACCAACACTAAAGGTGCTAGCCACAATAACAAAAACATCATTCCAGGATGAACAAAAGTCTTCACACTTCCAAAACCGCAAAATTTTCTTCCGCTTGTACCCTATTACGTGTGTTCCCTCAAAAAACCCTTTTTGATTGTTTCTGACCGAACCACCAAAAAACAAGTACGAAGAACATCCTAAACCCTTGTTCTTGCCATTCCTCTTGAAGAATCCTTATACAAAGAGTTCAAGGTTCACAAAAATAGCAATATTGTAATTCAAGAACCCCCAAAGGCCAATGCTAGAAGGAACTAACAATGTCATAATGCCAAAGATGAAATAAGTAGTCTCTATTGCAACCTATTTGAAAACTAATCTTGCAAAAGAAATCTTCAAGACAAACATCAGTGGTGGCTTAACAAACAAGAGTAGAAGTGAAACAGCATGTAACAATCAGAAAATATAATCTCTTTATTTTTTACAAGTAATCAAAAATTGTATTAAGAAGACACCAAAGGGATGTCACCCATATACAAAAGGACGCAATTGTAAAATAACATCATGCCCTCATACTCTCTACAATAATCATATCAATAAAATCCAAAAAAGTCAACTATACCATGATTGATAACTTGACACCAACTATACAAAGTTTTCGCGAAATAAAGTTTGAAATCATGAATAGTCCTAGCCTTACCCCCAAAAATCCGGCCATTTCTCTCCTTTCAAGTGCTCCACCAAATAGCCAACGGTATCAAGTTCCAAACATTTAGGACCCCACTCTTTCTTTAACCTTCCTGCACCAAAACACCTCTTGTGGTTTGAGGTTGCACCCAATTAACTCCCTTAAAAGAAAAAAACCAAATGCCACAAAGCAGAAACTCACCGACAATAGGCAAAAAGGTGATCTACAGGCTCTTCCTGCCTAAAATACATGAGACACCTACTAGCCAACTTGAAGTTTCTCCTTTTAAACATGTCCTCCGTTAGAATCTTTCCGTTCGTGGCTGCCCTACCAGAGAAGAAAGCATGCTTTGGTGGGAGCTAGGATATCATTTACATATGAATTCGAGGCAGATCCGATCTGATCCGCAGTAAATTATTCGATTCGAATTCAAGAGAAAAAAATTAACTCCAAGTCCGATAAAATAATCTGAATCCGAATCCAAGTTTTCAAGCTGATCCAACTAATTTTTAAAAATTGAAAATTTAAAATTTTTAGAACTAAATATCTACCCCTCCCCAGCCACCTCCCAAACTTGTTTTTATTTTTAATTTTTTTGTCAGCATGGTATCTTTAATTTTAATAGGTAAAAACAGAAACCTTAAGAGACCCCACCCATCCCAATTAGTCGCTCCTCTCTACTCCCTCACTGTCATGGTTTTCACCTCACTCCTCCATCCTTACTGGTTCTCCTCTCATTCGACGCTCTTTCCCTCTATGTCTGCTCCATTACTGGCCATGCATCGCTGCCATCAACCCTATTACTAGCCCTTTCTCCCCTCACCGGCCACCGACAACAACGGCCTTCTCGCCAACCACCTGTTGCAGCCCATTGAATATGAAATATGTACCTTCTTTTATTCCTTTTTTAGCTCAAATGTTCAAAAATTTGGTTAATATGATAGACGTCGCATCGACAGGTGGACAAAATAAGATTGAATGACAAAATAGAAAAAAATTATTCCGATGCAAAATGAATGATTCTGGATCGGATTAAGTGTGACTCCGGTCCAATCCAAGTCAAATCGGATTCGAGATTCCCCTTTGATTGGTCAAATTGAATTTTCAGATCTAAATTTAATCGGATTTGGATGTTTCAACATCCAATGTGAATCCGATCTCTTGACATCCCTTGTAGGAGCTTCAGACTTTCAAACGCCTCTCCAAATCGCCTTGGCTGGGAAATCAAGGGTAGTTGACCTTTGTACATCTCTCTAAAATAACTTGTGATACTGAATTGCCCACTCAAGTCATGGGCCAAAGAATCTCATCATCACCCTTATAAGAAACCTTCATATTAGCAAGCAAAGCCAAAAGATGCAGCACACCCTCTTCTCTTTCAATGGTATTGATCGCCATTCTACCAGTTGCTTCTTTCAACCGAACCATTCTAAAAAGATCCAGGAGTCGAAACCTGAGAGGTTGATCACCACACCACACATCATGCCAAACAAGATCTTTGACCCATTTTTCACTCTATATTGCACGTGAGAGTGAAAATGATCTACACTACTTATGATAGATTTCCAACAACCCACCCCATGAGCATAAGAGCTCTTCTTATTCCACCAGCCAAAATTGTCCACCCCGTACTTTTTTTCGATCACATTTCTCCACATAGCATCGTCTTCCTTGGCAAGCGTCTAAAGCCATTTGGCCTTGGGAGCTTCATTCATATTGCGAAGATGTCTAATGCCGAGGCCACCCTTATGTTTAGGGTCACAGGCATCATGAAAACCATTGTTTGAGTTGTTGAACCAAAGCAAGTCCCTCATGATTTTCTCTAACTGGGTGGCAACGCTGGCTGGAATAGTAAATAAGACATGAAGGAAGCAGGCACACTTAATAAGGTGCTTTACACTAATGTCAATCTACCCATTCTAGAGAGCAACTTAGATTTCCACCTAGCTAGTCTCTTGTTGAACCTTTCCACGATTGGTTCTCACAGTGCTTTGCATTTATAAAGTGCACCGAGCAAGAGGCCAAGATAGGAAGATGGAAGATACTCCACCCCACAACCAAAGAATTGTGCTAGGTGATGAAGTTGTGGCACCTCACCGACAGGAATGAGAACATTTTTTATAATTAACTCTCTAGCCAAACATTTCCTCAAATGACAACAGAATACATCTTATCATCAACAAAAAGCAAGTGAGAAATCAACAAATTCTAAGAGTGGGAGTCAGTGAGAAAACCTTCTAACAGGCGAACTTCTGTAGCTTTATTCACAGCCCTACTAAAGGTCTCCATCACCAGAGTAAAAAGAAGAGGGGATAATGGGTCACCTTGACGAGCTCCTTTGAGCTAGAAAAAAATTCAATTGCTTCACCATTGACTAGCATAAAGAAGCGAACCATAGAGATAGAAGAGACGATCCCTCTCCTCCACTTGCAAGGGAATCCCATTTATTCAAGAGAAAGCATAGGAAAAATCCCGAGAAATATGGTCATAAGCCTTTTCCATGTCAAGCTTGCAAAGAACTCTAGATTGATTAAAATTGTTTTAGAAGGCAATACGCACATTAGCCATCAATGCAGCACCCAAAATTTGACAACCCTGAATGAAAACATGATGATTCGGGCTTACAATTTTCCCGACGACTTTCCTCAACCTAGAAATGAGGACTTTGGCTAGAATTTTGTAAACACTCCCCACAAGGCTAATAGGCCTACTTCTTAATGTCGTCTGCCCCCACCACTTTAAGAAGCAAACTTATAAAAGTGGCATCCAAGCTTTTCTCAAAAGCACATCTCTCATGAAAATCAACAAAGAAAATATAATCTTTTTGTTTCTTCTGTACCATACAAAGAAGGGGTGAATCATAAAGAAAAACCATGACAGACCGCCTATCAAGTAAAAATGTACTACAGAAATAATCATACAACTCAACTATTACCGAGGGAGCTAACGTCTCAAAATATACCTGCTAAGCATTGCTCTGTGACCGCTTCAAAAGGAGTCCTTGAGCATGTTGGCATCCAACCATGATCATCAACCCGACATCACACTAGTCAATCCACTTGCTGATATAACAACTACATTGAAAAGAGAAAAGTACTCAGTACCCATCATGCTGTTACAGGCTTACTCAGCACTGCCTCGCGTAGCTGTGCATTAGAGATAGGCAGACAAAAAAGAAAAGGAAGTAAGTTAGGATGCTAGAGAGGATACTCCTTGAAGAGATTAGATGGGGGTGCACCATGTTTGAGTGAAAGGACAACCGACAACCTAGATAAGAGCCCCCCCCAACCAGCAACCAAAAAACACGCGGTCCTTTTAGAGGACATTTAATAACAGTTAAATTCAAATGCAAGGCCCTGCTGATAATGTTACTCTCTTTCCTTTCTCATTAAGGTACTCCGATTGTCACCCTCCTAAACAAGTTATTAGTATAGCCCCAACATGGGAATCATGATACCCTCCTAGATGTTGGTCACGTAGTCACCAGAAAGATAAAACTTTTGGAAAGGGTACTTTTCAAACCTGAAACTGATTTTAACAGCAAGAGCATAGAACAAAGAATTTATTCTTTCTTAGATGCCAAAAGAAATATGATAGCACCAGAATACCAGAGGTGAATTTTCGACTGTATCCTATCCATACATATGCCCACTCTAATTCCTGGTATCAGTCCAGCATTAGGAAGAGAGGAGGAGAACAGGTTTGCCTTCTCCCAAACCTCTAGAAGCCCTCAAAAATCAAGAGGAGAGCCAACCATATCAACAACAACCCCAAAAAAAAAAAAGAAATTAAGCTGCACCATGGAATCCAAGCAACCCATATGTTTACTCAAAACCCATTGTTACATGATTCACCATAGAAAGTCCCATGACATATAGGTAATGTTTGGTTGGATGCAACAACTTTGTAGATTGTAATGCAAACAAGTTCGTAACTGTGTTTACATTATCTTGTTTGGTTGAAAGAGAGTATTGCAAACGACTATCATATAGTTGTGATTACCAAAGACCATGTAATTATGATTGCATCATAAAGTTGACTGCATTACATTACATTCAACAAAACATCGCAATTAAGTTCTACAAGCAATAGGTTCATCTGTCAGCCACAGGGAAAAACATTTGGAGAAGCGAAGTTGATAAAGCCACCCAAACTGTGACAAAAAAACATGTAGAGACTTCCCATAACGATAAATAGGTTTGTAATCATCGACACCAACCGTAAGTATTAAGGGAAATACAAGCAGAATTCAGACACTTCACAAACTTCCATTGTTGAAAAACCCGATTCCTCAAAGAAATTCATAACTCCATTCTCCAGCAGTCATTGCCAATCAGAAATGCGCCAAACTTGAAGTTAGGGGCGATTCAAACAAGTTTAATTGCTTTCGTTTGGCCAATCCAAATCGAATAGCCAAGTCGCAGTCTACTACTAAGAATGTGACGCTGTTACAGTACCTGAATGGCCAGAAGCTACCCCTCCCGAGTTGAATTGCCGCCACTGCCGGCGGCCTACTCTCTTCTCCGTCGTCGTACGCTCTCCTCCATCCATGGTAGTTAAATGCATGCAAATGGACTCCTGAGTTTGTCGAGTGTGTGCAAATGGAACCAAAGGGGTATGCTTGTGACTAATGTAGAGTGGCTCGAGTTTGCACCCCTTTTTTTTTCCGGCAATGAGCATAAAGGATGAACTTATTAATTAGAACTTAAAAGTTATATGATGTTCATAATAAGTTTTATATCCAAATATTATTAAAATAATAAAAGAAATCACTCATCTAAGAAAATTAATTGATACATTACAACTTATTTGATTTTTTTTTTGGGTGCAAAAGAAGGGGATTGAGCCCTAAGCATCTTATTATTGTTTCACAATTAGCCTCGGGGATTTTACCCCTACCTGATCTGCATACAATAAAGTAAATACCTTATTGGGAGGTTCAGTAAATAAGACCAAATCACAGTCAAGATCGACGCCCAGATTCACCACTGTATCCGCCACTTGATTTGTTTCCCGGCAGCACTGGAAAACTATTACTTCACAATTTGGGGACTCTAGTAATCCGTTGCTGCGTTGGACGATAGCATAGTGACGAGCATTACAATGCAGGCTACCTTTTAGCATCTCCACGACTAACATGGAATCCACTTTAACCACAAGTTTCGTGAAGCTTCTCTCCTTCGCTAGTAGAGACCACGCAGCACTGCACGTAGCTCCGCTCTAATGGTGGAACACACTCCCATTCTTTCAACAAAACCTCCTAAGCATTCACCCCTCTATCCCCGGAAGACGCCTGTTCCTCCTGCCATCCCTAGATTCCTTTTTGATGCACCATCCGTATTTAGAGCCACCCAACCGAAAGAAGGTGGTTCCCACCCCACCGAAACCTCTTCCCATACACGTCCAACTCGGCTGTTCTATGCATCCACTGAGAACAAAGCTTTGGATGTCTCCATAAATCTCATGTTAAGAAATTGAATTTTATCAAGGAGGATGTTTGAAGATCTTCCAAAACACCCTTCATTCCTCCAGCGCCATAACCACCAAACGACGACCGTGAATTTCATAGCCCATAGAGGCTCACTGGTTGCATGTTTTATGTTAGTAAGGATCCAGTCCTTCTACTCAAGCCTCGAGTCCTGTACTCCCGTACTTGCCTTCTCAAAGTATTGCCAGACCTCACGTGCAACCTTGCATGTTCGAAGTACACGGGTTGCATCCTCTGACGAATCCAGACACAGGAAGCAATTTGGGTTATCAGTAAACCCTCTCTTCACTCTAGTCTTACTGGTAATCAGGGCCCCATGTAGAACTACCCAAAGCAGGAACTTCATTCTTTGTGGTGCCTTGATCCACCAGATCACTTGCCATTTCTCTTGGTCGTCAGCTGAACTATCACCTCGCAATAGCTGTATAGCAGATTAGATGGAATATTCTCCCGAACTCGTTCTTCCCTAGAAAATTGCGTCCTGAATACCCGCCTCTGGGTAGACTTGCAAAGATGCATTACGATTCAAAATGTCCTCAGGAAGCAATCCCCGAAGCTCCTCCCACCGCCACCCTGAACTTGGCTCCCAATAATCTGATATTGTCCGTTGTTGAAGGATGCTAGGAATGGGACGAGTTGCCAGCTCCACCAAAGGTTGTCCTAACACCCATCTCTGCAGCCAAAATAACGTCCCACAACCATCCCCAATCGAGTGTTGGATGCCTTTTTAAAGAATCAGACCACTGTCGGTTATCCCCCTCCACGAGTTGGATGGATTTTGGCCCGTCATGAAAATATCCGTGCCTCCTTTGCCTTTGCAATATTTTTGATACAACACTCTAGCCCATAAGGACGCAGGCTTGCGTAACATTCTCCTACCTAACTTTGCTATGGATGTCTAGTTGAGTTCACGCATGAATCGAATCCCCAAACTCCCTTCTAAGATGGGTTTAGTGACGATAGCCCAAGCAACAAGATGTGGCTTGCACGCCGAGTTTGTGCATGCCCACAAGAAGCGTCGGACCTTTCGATCCAGTTCATCACATACTGAGCGAGGATTCTACATGTTTGCATAGTATATGCGAAATAATCGAGAATGTAGACTTAACGAGTGTAGTACGGCCTCGCTAGAGAAAGACATTTGGTCTTCCCCGTAAGTCTTTTGTCCACCCTGTCAATGATGTATTGGAACATATCTTTAGTCACCATTTTCAATAACGTGGGGGCACCTAAGTATTTATCCAAGCTAGTTGTTGCTGGGATTCCAACAGTCTCACTAATCAATTCTGCATTTGAAGGGTCCATTTGGAAGAGAGGATGATCCTGGATTTTTCATGGCTAATTTTCTACCCCAAGGCGGTGCGGAAACGTTGGAGGCAATCTTTTACCACAAAAACTTGATCCTCCGTAGCTTCAGCGAACAATACTAAATCATCGGCGAACATAAAATTTGATACTTAAGGACCCCCTCGGCAGATAGGGATGGGTTTCCATCATCGTTGGGCAACTACTGAATCAATAATGTTGGTCAATCTCTCCATACATAATACGAACAAATACAGAGGGAGGGGGTCTCCTTGTTGAATCCCCGTTGAAGGCTAGAAATTCCCAGTTGGTGTCCCGTTCCATAACATGTTCATCGTGCATGTCGAGATGCATAACAAGATAACATGAACGAGCGCTGGTGAAAATTGTATTTGCTCCAGCATCTCACGCATGAATAACCATCAGACCTGGTCATATGCTTTTTCAAAATCAATTTGATGGCCATGTACCTTTTGGCACTAATCATCTTTCTCATCTTATGGAGCACCTCTTGCATAACAATTATATTGTCGCTAATTTGTCGCTTTGGGATGAAGCTTGCTTGAGTTGGTAAGATGATATGTGGTAACACCCCTTTAAGACGTTCCACAATGGTTTTTGTGACTAATTTATACGTGACATTGCAAAGCCCAGTGGACCAAAACTGTGTAATAAACTGAGGATTGTCCACTTTGGGGACAAAGGTCAGGAAGGTATGGTTTATACTTTTCAGAGACGCTTGCCTATTGAGAATATCCAAGACTATATGGGTAATCTTCTCCCCAATAAGTCCCCAGTAACATTGGAAAAACATTACTTGGAAATCGTCAGGTCTGAGGGCTTTGAAAGGTTCATGCTCTTCGAGGCATTCCACACCTCACTAGTTGTAAACGGTTTGTTCAACTCGCTAGTCTACTCCACTGTCAGCCTATTTAGTGAATGAGTTGGGAGGTCAATATGGCATGGGTTGTTGTCGTCTTCCATAAAAAGCTTATTAAAGAAGGCCACTACCATAGCTTCGATTTCTTCAAGGGTCGTTAGCCACTCTCTATCCCCATTTTGCAGCCATTCAATTCTGTTTTTCCTTTGCTTCATTATGGTACTAAGGTGGAAAAAACGCGTATTGCGATCCCTGTCTCGAATGTACTCCATCCTGGATTTTTGGAACCAAAAAATCTATATTTGGTCCAGCACTTTATCAAGTTGGAGGTGCAGTCGCTTTTCTAGTTTTAACAGATGTCGGGGCCTTCCTTCATCAAGTCTCTTCTGGACCCCTTCTATTCTTCCCCAAAGCTTCCTTTTGTTGCGGAAAAGATTTCCCAAAACATTCATGTTCCAATTGTTAAGTCTTTCCGTAAGACGCTTCAATGACTCATTGAGTGAGCTGCTGGGAGCCCAGAATTGGCGAAGAAGGTTGTCAAAACCTTTACGGAGCATCCACGTAGCTTGGAATAGAAATGGTTTAGTTTCACTCGTCCTTGTGGAGAAGCCGGATGTGGAAATAAGGATTGGTGCGTGATCGGATTGAGTCCAAACCCAGTGCTTGATACCACCCTCTTGAAATTTGAGTCCCTACTTCATGTTGCAAAGAGCGCGATCCAAGCTGGTACATCTATGCGTTTCCAATGATAGGCCTATAACCCATGTGAATTTGAGACCGGAAAAACCAATATCGATCAAAGCATTGTTCTCAATCCAATCATTAAACTTTGAGCAATGCCTTGCCATGTCAGGACCGCCGTGATTCCTCTCTTCCAAAGACCGAGTTTCATTGAAGGTCCCCACCATTAGCCAGGGTCGGTTATTACTTGAAGCCCAACTCTCCAACTTGTCCCAAAGTTCCTTTCGGTTAGAACGATGGGGATTTGCATAGACGGCCGTAAAAAGCCATTGTCAAGAACCTCCTGTAGAAATTTCCACCGTCACTGATGAACCTCTATTTTGTACTATTTTTAGCCCCTATTTGACCCATTCCCCCCCCCCCGTTTTCACGTTTCATTGTGTTAAGGAAGGGTCAAATCGGCCTCCTTTTGCATACTTTTAACTCATATAACATCTTTCGATATTTTCAGGAACTCTATTGAAGAAACAGAAAGATGAACAGCGTTTAGCAGAAAGGAGTGCCAAGAAGGCGAGAAAAGCTACGAAAAAGCGTCGCACGGAAGCCTCGGAGAATCGGACACACGCGACAAGGAAAAAACCGCGACAACCCGACAAACCCGAACCGGCGCCACGTGGCATGGCCTAGCCGTGCCACGCGGCACGACCGTGCCACATGGCACGGTGTGGCCGTGCCACATGGCACGGCCTGGCCGTGCTGTGTGGCATGGTTGTCCTTTTTTTTTGCCGGGTCCCGCGTTTTCGTCCGGCAGAAATTTGGCACGGGGCCCCCGTGCCGTCTGGCACGACCGTGCCACTTTAGTTGTCGCTGTTTTATCGTGTTTTGGGATTGTAATTCGGGGTTAATTTCATTCTACCTTTTCTTCTCTCTCGTTTAGGCGATTTCTAGGCTCTTAGGTTTTGCTTATTGTGCTATTGAATTCAAGCTTTGGATCAAAATTTGTTGACGCTTTCGATTGAATATTGTTGCAGATTGTTCAGGGTACACCTTTCTACCCCTTTTCTTTCGTTTTAGTTCAAGTTCTATATTCCTTGACATGTTATTGTTCTTGATTGAGATGTTGTTTGAAACATGTTTAGCGGCTAAATTCCTTAATCTTGGATTGGGCGTAGCCCCTGTGATGTAAATTGGATTGTTAATTCTAGGTTTTTGTGAATTACGCCAGAGTATAATTGAACTCTCACTTAGCATGCCAGGTGTTCGATGAATTGCCTGAGAGGGTTTCATTCATGTTCTTAATTAGAGTTTAGGAGACTAACGAAAGTTAGGTCCTTTACTTAGAGTAGCTTTGTGAGCAATTGAATTACTTGACACGAAAGTAGTTGGGGGTGCAATTGGGAATTTAAATTACATGATCTTGTGGTCTTGTTATTCTAGTTTCACGAAAGTCGACAACTAGGTTAGTCTGATCAGTCTAATGACCTTCGAAAGTAGGCGTAGATGCTTTAAACCGGTAATAATTCCATTTCAATTATCTTACAGGCAGATTCACACGACCTAGTGTATTTTCCAATGAACGTCATAGTGCGGTGAACCCCAATCCAGGATTTTCTTCTCATTATTGTCTTAGACCAAATAGAGTTAGAATTAGTTAAACCAACTTCACTCGACAACTGCCTAGCTTGAGTTAGTCCAATTAGTTCTAGTAGTTGAAACCAAGTTCCCTGTGGATTCGACCCGTACTTGCCGGTTGCTAGCTACAGCTACGCCGTGCACTTGCGGTTAAGTAAAACTGCTAACAAGTTTTTGGCGCCGTTGCCGGGGAGCTTGCGCCTTTCAATATTAGAACCGATTAGCGTACTCTAGACTAGGCTTTTTCTTTTTCTTTTCATCCCTTCATTGTTTCCCTTCTCCCCTTCATTGTGCTTGAAACTGTTTTACGCCTTGGTAGTGTTGGTTTTGTATGCGCAGGCGTAGTCAAAGGGATCAACCACTTGCCCCTTTTGACCCTGAAATCGAAGCCACTGCTCGACGGCAAAGCGGTGAAAGGAGAAGGCACCAAGCACAAATACAGATGGCCGAGCAAAGCCAAAGAGTGCTGCGAGATTATGCCTTGCCACAAGCATCGGGCGTAACCTCCTCCATCGTTAGCCCCGCCATCGAGGCTAACAACTTCGAGCTCAGCCCCGCACTGATCACATTCGTGGAGAGGGAGCAATTCAGCGGGCACCCCTCGGAGAACCCCAACGTGCACCTTCGCAGGTTCTTAGCGAAGTGTGATACCATCAAGCTAAATGGGGTGTCTACTGATGCAATCCGGCTGCGGCTCTTCCCATTCTCACTGCGGGATAGAGCCAGTGACTGGCTTCAGAACGAGGAGCCCAACTCGTTCACCACGTGGGAAGTACTCTCCAAAGCATTCCTCAGCAAGTACTTCCCACCTGGCAAGACTGCCAAGCTGAGGACAGACATCACCTCCTTTGCCCAGCAGGATGGTGAGTCTCTATATGAGGCGTGGGAGAGATTCAAGGACCTCCAGCGCCAGTGCCCCCACCATGGAGTTCCCGACTGGCTCCTAATCCAAACCTTCTACAATGGATTAGAGCGGTCGGTGAAGATTTCAGTTGATGCTGCAGCAGGGGGTGCTCTTATGGGCAAATCTATCGAAGCAGCAAAGGCGTTGTTGGAAGAGATGGCTTCCAACAACTATCATTGGTCGAGTGAGAAGGCCACCCCCAAGAGGGGCGGTGGCAGGCATGAGATTGACGCTGTGACGCTCCTAGCGAGCAGGGTGGACGCCCTTGCACAGCGCCTGGAGAAAGTGACCACCTCGTCAGCTACTTTTGTGGGGTCGTCCATGGGGATCTATGCTGTTTGTGAGGCCTGCGGTGTACAGGGCCATACTGCCGTTGAGTGCTACAATGCCCCTTCTAGCATTGAGCACGTCAACGCCTATCATACCTACACCCAACCTCCTCAAAATAACCCCCACCCCACCTCCTACAACCAGGGTTGGAATACTCGTCCGAACCCCCTCTATAAAAACCCCAACCCTCACCCTCAGAACCCCAACCAGCCACCTGGTTTCCACCACCGAGCCCCCTACACTCCACCTCCTCCACCTCCTGAACCCACATCTCACCTGGAGAGCCTTATGGAGCGCTTCATAGCGACCCAGACTACGACAAATGAGACTCTCAAAGAAAATATTCACGTATCGACCTCCAGAGTGGATTCCATGGCCGCCCATCAGAAAACCATGGATACACAGATTGCCCAGATTGCTCAGCAGGTGAGCCACCCGTCCAGATCTCAGGGGCAACTTCCGGGTCAGACCGAGGTCAACCCCCGCCGCCAAGTCAATGCCATCTCTACTGTGGGCGCGGGGTTAGAAGAGAGCCCAGTGATGGTTCTCCAGGAGGTAGTTCCGGTTTCTGCTTCTGCCGGAACTGAGGGAAAGGAGAAAAATGAGGATCTGAGCCCTATTGAGGAAACCCGCCATCAACCCATTGATCGCACTTACCACCCTCGAGTGCCTTTCCCTCAACGACTGGCATGGTCTGAGCTCGTTCAGCTTGAACCTAGATTCGAGCGATTTCTGGAAATCCTACGCCGAATCTATGCCAGTAGCCCCTTCTTGGAAACGCTCCAGAGTGCCCCTGCGCAATGGAAATTTTTACGAGAGCTCCTGTCCAAGAAGGGAGCATCTAGGGAGGCTTCTATAGCTTCCATTGGCGGCTCCTGCAGTGCGCTCTTGCAAAGGCGGTCGCCATCCAAGCTGCAGGATCCTGGCAGCTTCTCCATCCCTTGCTGTATAGGGGATGTGCAGATTGAGAGAGCTCTCTGCGATCTGGGCGCTAGTGTGAGTATCATGCCGCTCTCTCTCTGCAAGAAGCTGCGATTATGGGACCCCACACCCACCAGCATCACTATTCAGCTCGCGGACTGCTCCATCAGGCGTCCTGTGGGCATCCTGGAGGACGTTCCGGTCCAGGTGGGGAATTTTCTGGTCCCGTGTGACTTTATCGTCCTTGATATGGACGATGCCTTTCCGCCCCCCTTCATCTTGGGTCGCCCCTTTCTCGCGACCGCAGGGGCTGTGATTGATGTGCAGATGGGCACCATGTCCTTCACCGTCTGTGGCGAGCGGGTGGATTTTCAATTTTTACCACCCATACCACCTCCCGCCCCAGGTGCACACTCTGCGCTTGCAGCCCCGACCGTCTCCACTCCTCCAGCTGTCGTAAGAGTGGAACTTCATGACTGGGGTGGCAGATCCCATCTGCGGCCGCCTGCTCTGCCTCCCCGACCCCCACCGCCCACTACTGCTACTGGCGGGCCTCCTCAGGCGATACTGATGCCTGACTTTAGCCATGGGGAAGTGCTGGCTCACTCGTCATTTCCTTCTTCCATCCCCACACCTCCCTACATCACACGAGCATCATATTCCTGAGGTAACGGTCAAGCTTAAGACCTAAAATAAGCGCTTCTTGGGAGGCAACCCAAGGTATTTATAGTTCTTAAAAAAAAAAAAAAAAAGCGAGTGTGTGTGTGTGTGTCACCCACCCTTTTCCCCCCTTTCCCTCCCCTTGTTTCTTTTCTGCGTCCTTTTCATTGAGGACAATGAAAATCTCAAGCATGGGGGAGTGTGAGCTCGTCGCTTTCTGGTAACATTGTGGGGGTAGGTGATGATATCACTTGCATTTGCATCATTTAGATAGGATTTCATGTCATGCACTTTGTTGTTTTTGCCTTTTTATTTTATTCGAGCATATAGTTTAGAGCATATAGGATTAGCTTTTGCATTCAAAAGGAGAAATGATCGAGTCGAGCATTCGTAAGCTTCTCAGGTACCATCTCTTACCCTTCTCTTCATTATCCTTTATAACTTTATTGCTTTAGTAGTTAGTTTTATTGCTTTGAAAAAAAAAAAAAAAATTTACAGTTTGCGAAAACCCCTCTTGTGATGAGATTGAAAGGGGTAATGATTGATTGA
Organism: Carnegiea gigantea; assembly: GCA_029747015.1. Taxonomy (NCBI): domain Eukaryota; kingdom Viridiplantae; phylum Streptophyta; class Magnoliopsida; order Caryophyllales; family Cactaceae; genus Carnegiea; species Carnegiea gigantea. Next base: position 858,286 of record JAKOGI010000137.1, on the reverse strand, counting down.
TCATGTTGGGTTGTGTGTTGAGGCGTAACTTGTCTTGGTGTGAGTTTTTGGGCAAATTGTGTTTGTTTTGTCATCTGTAGTTTCTTCGCCCTGTGTTGCATGCTAGCTACCCCTGAGATTCATGTGGCTTGACTTGACTGACCTTGATGAATGGGACATACCCCAGAGTAAGTCACTTGACTGTGGTAGGTTTACCCGTGAGATTTTGAGCCTAATGACTATTCATTACATATAGTCTCCATTTCCCTTCATGTGTGACTCCTCCATGATGCATCTCTAGAACTTGGTCTTGTTCTCCTTGAAACTGCATTTAGCAATTACATGTGCCGACATGATTGAGGCGATCTTTATTCATGTAGCCACATTAGCCAGAAAGCCACCCGTTGTTGCATGCTGTCCCTTTGCTAGCCCTTTGAGCCTTTCCCCCAGTCGTTGTTGTTGCACCACATTAATTACACGCTTGACCTGTGTATACTTCCTTCATCCTTATCAAGGTGTCTAGTGGGGCGATACTTCCACAATGTAGTTGGGCATGTTTGGGGCATTTGATCATTCACTGCGGGCATAATACTAGTGGCTCGTTTTGGGAAAATTGCGAATTAATTTTTGTACTTCCAACGCTATCCAATGTGCATCCTTTTTTTTGCTTCTCAAAAAAAAAAAAAAAAAAAAAAGAAGAAAATGAAATGAGAAGTTGCAAATAAAACGGGTAGCATGGAAGCTTTTTGCAATAAGCTTGTTGTTTTCTCCTTGAGGTTTTTTGCGAGCTTTGCCACTCAATTCGTAAGTTGGTGTGAAGTTGTATCTATAATGCTGAATTGTGGAAGTGTTCCTGCTCCCTAGTCTTTGACTAATAGCTCCACTTTCCCAAATTATTCACTTCTCACCTTTGACCTTAGCCCCATTACATCCCTATTGCAAGCCCTCATGATTGACACATTGCATATTGCATTCTCGTGGTGGAGAGTAGAGAACTTTACCAAGCATATGGTAGTTGCCTGATTGGTTGGAGTATTGAGCGCCTTGTTACATATTTCAAACACATTGAGGGGAGTGCTCCACTTTGCCCTAAAGTGAGGTCCTACCAGTCCTGCTTACTCACCATTTGTTAAGGAAGGTTATGTCTTACTATGTGCTTCAATATTTGGGGTATGTTGTGTGTTTCATATGGGCAAGATGATTCATGGGTGACATTGCATACATTTTCATTGAGATTATCTACCGCACCTTGACTGGACTACCTTCTATGCATGATTAGCGTGATTCATCGGCATCCATCCTTTCCCTTGAAGAGGGTGTGTTTAGAGGTCCACCATCCTCCCTGATTTTTCATAGCATAGTCTTGCTTGAGGACAAGAAAGAGATAAGCATGGGGGTGTGATGAACCTCTATTTTGTACTATTTTTAGCCCCTATTTGACCCATTTTCCCCCCCGTTTTCACGTTTCATTGTGTTAAGGAAGGGTCAAATCGGCCTCCTTTTGCATACTTTTAACTCATATAACATCTTTCGATATTTTCAGGAACTCTATTGAAGAAACAGAAAGATGAACAGCATTTAGCAGAAAGGAGTGCCAAGAAGGCGAGAAAAGCTACGAAAAAGCGTCGCACGGAAGCCTCGGAGAATCGGACACACGCGACAAGGAAAAAACCGCGACAACCCGACAAATCCGAACCGGCGCCACGTGGCATGGCCTAGCGTGCCACGCGGCACGACCGTGCCACATGGCACGGTGTGGCCGTGCCACGTGGCACGACCATGCCACATGGCACGGCCTGGCCGTGCTGTGTGGCATGGTTGTCCTTTTTGCCGGGTCCCGCGTTTTCGTCCGGCAGAAATTTGGCACGGGGCCCCCGTGCCGTCTGGCACGACCGTGCCACTTTAGTTGTCGCTGTTTTATCGTGTTTTGGGATTGTAATTCCGGTTTTTTCATTCTACCTTTTCTTCTCTCTCGTTTAGGCGATTTCTAGGGCTCTTAGGTTTTGCTTATTGTGCTATTGAATTCAAGCTTTGGATCAAAATTTGTTGACGCTTTCGATTGAATATTGTTGCAGATTGTTCAGGGTACACCTTTCTACCCCTTTTTTTCGTTTTAGTTCAAGTTCTATATTCCTTAACATGTTATTGTTCTTGATTGAGATGTTGTTTGAAAACATGTTTAGCGGCTAAATTCCTTAATCTTGGATTGGGCGTAGCCCCTGTGATGTAAATTGGATTGTTAATTCTAGGTTTTTGTGAATTACGCCAGAGTATAATTGAACTCTCACTTAGCATGCCAGGTGTTCGATGAATTGCCTGAGAGGGTTTCATTCATGTTCTTAATTAGAGTTTAGGAGACTAACGAAAGTTAGGTCCTTTACTTAGAGTAGCTTTGTGAGCAATTGAATTACTTGACACGAAAGTAGTTGGGGGTGCAATTGGGAATTTAAATTACATGATCTTGTGGTCTTGTTATTCTAGTTTCACGAAAGTCGACAACTAGGTTAGTCTGATCAGTCTAATGACCTTCGAAAGTAGGCGTAGATGCTTTAAACCGGTAATAATTCCATTTCAATTATCTTACAGGCAGATTCACACGACCTAGTGTATTTTCCAATGAACGTCATAGTGCGGTGAACCCCAATCCAGGATTTTCTTCTCATTATTGTCTTAGACCAAATAGAGTTAGAATTAGTTGAACCAATTTCACTCGACAACTGCCTAGCTTGAGTTAGTCCAATTAGTTCTAGTAGTTGAAACCAAATTCCCTGTGGATTCGACCCGTACTTGCCGGTTGCTAGCTACAGCTACGTCGTGCACTTGCAGTTAAGTAAAACTGCTAACAGTCACGAATTGTTCATGGGCTTCCAGTATATTTAGATGAACTAAACTATCTAGCCAAAGGACCCAAATCCCACCTTGTTAACCCCTGGCCTCCACTCGGAACTGACCCTGGAACCCGATGCTGTTGCAGACCGCATATGTTCTAGACCCACTTACATAAGTTTCTAATAGAACGATAATATGAGGATGTTGCATTCTCACATGTTCCTTTAATGTGTTTAGGAAGCTTCTACTATCCGCCCCTTGCGAGTTCTAAACCAGGATTCTAATTTCCTAGTGACTACCTGTTTTTAATGGATTCATAAAAACTTAAGCACGTGATCCTCCTAATGGAAGTGAGTCCCTCAACTGGGCTGCTGGGCTAAATGCACATCCAGCCTTCTGTGTGTAATCCGGTTACTTGTTGGACCATTATCCCGACCATCTTCTCGTCTGGATGGGATCCACACATTATTGTGCAAGGTTTGTCCCATGACACCACCCCCAACGCTACCTCCCGTGGGGCCTTATCAGGTGAGATACCTAGTGGTGGAGAGGCTCGCCTTGCCACCTTATTCCTACTTTGCAATACTTGTGCCGAGTAGTTCCGAGAAGGCCAGGATCTGTTTGAGGTATGTTGCATGTTGGACAAAACTGGTTGATCAACATGCAACGTGCCCCGTAAATTGGGCCTTTGACTGAGCCCAGTTACGTGAGGTCCTGCACTGGACCTAACTTACAGATTGACATTACTTCGGGTTGGTGAATTGCCTTGTGGGCCTTGTTTTCTCGGACGGGATTCGACCCATACCATCTGTGCGCTGTCGCGTGGCTGATTGGTAATCCCATGAGGAATATTCTCCTTGTCTACAACGGTTTCTATATCCAGATTCTTCAGCACAATATCCTCATTAATTTCTGTAACCAAAACTGGCTCTTTATTGGGGGGCATAAAATCTTCCTGTCCCCCTGTCCTTGCTCTTCCTCCGTGACACTTTCCAAATCAAGATTAAGGTCAAGGTTTGCTAGGCCCCTAAATCGTGATCCTTGATCGTGCGTTAGATTTGCAGTGCTTTCCTTATCTCCCCCATGATTCGCACTAGCCTGTTAGGAAAGTGATCCTCCATCATCCCCAGTTTCGTTTTCAAGTTCCCTTGGATTCCGCCCTTTGCGGATCGGTTCTGTGGCTCTTGTTTGCAGGTCTAGGCCGAGTTCTGACCCTAACCTCCTGTCGGCCATAGGTGGCTGCCTACTGGATTTCTTTCTCGACGGCTTCCTGATTATCATCTAGCTCTTATAGGTGCTTTCCTCCTCTGGCTTGCTCGGGTTAGCTCTATTCATCTCCACAACTTGATTGTTATCCTTTTCTCCAGATTTATCATGAGGACAAGCATCATATTGAGAGCCTCATATTGAACTCTCCAGATTCTGCCATTAAGGCTGAACTTAGATAAAGGTGGCTTAGTCAAATCGACTTCTACACTTAACCTGGTGAATTGGCCTTGTTCAACATTAGCCATAGTGTTGTCGACTCTTCTAACTTTTCCAATCTTGCTACCCATTTTGTGTCAAAGAAAATCCTTATTGAAGTATTCAACGCTAAGTTTTGGAATTCTTACCCAGGCTGTTAACCTGGTAATGCTATCTTCCTACGGGACAAAGTTTGGGACCCATTCTTGAATCACCAGATAATTGTCCCCAATCATCCATGGGCCATGAGTCATCACATGTTCATAATCCTCCACATTAGAAAACCTAGTGACATAGTAATCACGCTTGATGTCAATGAGGGAAAAATCTCCTTTCAGCGCCAATTTAGTTTTCAAGCGTCGTTTCAGTTGGAGGAATCCAATCCCCTTATCGAACATTCTGATAATCAACGCATTCCTCCATGGTTCTCGTAACATATGCTTTTTAGCAGCGGTGAGTAGGATTATCGGACATGTCGGGTTTTCTTCCTCCGGGGGTTCATCATCTTCTGAAATATCAGCAATCCCTACATCCTCCCAGATTGGGTTTTCCCTGGTCTCGAAATGGAGGTTTGGATTATTACGTTGAAGAGTATTCCTGTAAGGGATCATCTTTTGTTGTCTAGTACCCCAGCATTTGGCAGCACCCCAACATTTGCTAAGGCCGTTTCTGGGACATTGGGGGAGCTTAACTCTATTTCCACCGTGTCTATATCTTCCCTTGCCTCATTTCCTGGTGATGACCCTATAGCAGTTATCTTCATCTTCTTTGTTGAGCACGCTAATTGGTCAGCCTCTTCTAGTGTATGTTCACGCTCCTGTTCTTCCTAGCTCATCTTAGAGAGACACTTTGAATGACAATCAATAACCTAGAACTAGAGTGGAAAGCAAAGATTACACATGCAACAACTTGATTGAGTACAAAAGATGGCAGCTCTATTATGGCTTGTTTGATAAATAGTTATTAGCTGTTCGTATTAGTTATTAATTATTAACTGTTTGAGTTAGCTGTTTGCAGTAAATGTTTGAATTAGTTGTATGTTGAAAAATTATTTGGTTAAAATTAGTTATTTTTGATAAAGTTGTGAAGTAAAAAGCTAAAACTCTTTCAAAAAAACTCATGGAATTAGCTTTTTCAAATTCGCTTTTTGGACCTAAAAAACTCTTCTAAAAAACTGTTTCACCAGACACCCAAATTAACTTGTTTACTTAGTCAAACAGCTAATTTTGATCAAAAAAGCTTTTTTTGGCCAAAAAGCTCATCAAAAAGCTATTGGCCAACCTTCCCTTACATGTTATATTCTATATTTTTATATTCTTTTTTTTTCAATTGCATTGTATTATTTTTGGTATCTACTAGTGTTATACCCTGCTATGCAAGGGCTTGAGTTAATTTTATTATTATAAAAGATATATATATCAATTTTAAGATAAATTAATTGTTGTATGATATATATATATATATATATATATATATATATATATAATATATATAGAGAGAGAGAGAGAGAGAGAGAGAGAGAGAGAGAGAGAGAGAGAGAGAGATCTATAGATGTATATGCTGCCCCTAACAAAAGATAAATTGTAAAACCAGAACTTTCAAATAATTAAAACTATTTGACAAAAATAAATTAAAATTATATTAAAATATGTTAAGATTGACTTAAATGAAATGTTGTAACACTCCTTAAAAGGATCATATGAATTAATAAACCTACATGAACACACACACACACACACACACACACACACACATATATATATATATATATATATATATATACACATAGATATGTGTATGTATATAGTACGCATGTATGTATATATACTAGTGAGAATCTCATGCTTCTCATGGGTATATGCTATTCTTTTAGTAGTTGATGTATTGTTTTTAATATCAAGTGTGCAATTTTTTAACTAATCATAAATATTGTCTTTTGAGAATTATTGTGTTTATGATTTGTGTATGGTTGTAGATAATGTCGTACCTCTTCATAAATTAAGGTGATCTTGATGTTAATTACTAAGCTCTTCTTCGTTCGTTGTTTTAAATATTCCACAAATATGACATTCAAATTTATTCTATATCCTAATGAGCCTTTCTATTAAGTTATTGATTATAACGTTGATGATTTTATATCTAAGAGTCAAATTTCACATTTAAAAGTAACAAATATAATAAATGCTAAATATATTTATCATCTTAATTTCAGGTATAATGTGTAGAGATAGGCATGTAGTAAATACTCATCTTGTGTTAGTAATGTTTACCTTTTCTATCAACTAAGTTTAATTATAATTCTTTATTATAATTTTATAGCCCCTCAATCAATTACACACAAAAGTATTTAAGTTGCATTTCAGTTAGTAATAACGAAGTAAGTATTTGCAAAGAGAATAATGTGTTTTAAAAAACATACTAATGTTGCTTAATTAAAATGCTAATAAAATATTACAGCCGATTGCAAATTTTGACATTAAAAAAATATTAATAGTAACATCTCATTCAGTAAACTTCAATTTGAATGAATAATTACAAAAATAGATGTGTGACTCCTAAATTTAATTAGTTAATTAACCATGAAATATTTATTAATTGGTAATTGTGCCATTAAAATTAAAAAAATCAATAAAGTAACCAATGAAAACACTAATGTCACACTTACAACAACCTATTCAGTTATATATATATATATATATATATATATATATATATATATATATATATATATATATATATAATGATATGGTGTAATATATGATATGATAGGTTGATATGATATGATATGTGTGTGTATGGGAAACAACATATCAAATTTTTGATCTACTATACACCTTAGATTAACTTTTATAATAGAAAATAGATACAATAGATAAAGAGAGATTGCTATAAGAAGTGTAAAAATTGGATAAAGCATGCTAGACTCTTATTGAAATAGATTCTTCAATCCGCTATGGTGTCTGTTAAGGCCATATAATTCTCCTACATTGCTAATAAAGACCTAAGGAAGAAGAGGGAAAACAAATTAGAAAATAACACAACAACAACCATATGAAAAATGAATTTGCTAAACTTACAATTACAAAATCAGTAGAAATTACTCATGTAGGCTACTTAATTATTCCAAATTCCAGTCAAATTATTAACTACAAATAAGATAATAGAAAAATAAATATATAGGGAAAAAAGAGCAACAAAAAAGAGAGAGAGTGGATGATTATGCAGAAAAATAGAAGAAAAGACAAATAAATTATAACTAAAATCAAAATGGAATTTAAGAGAATTCCAGCAAGCTCTACATGTTGCCCCCATTTCTCACTACTGGAAAAGTTCAAAATAACGACGGAATACAGCGATGCAATTATTTAACGACGGACCTAACGACGGATATGACGACGGAAAAACAGTATCACAAAAAAGTCAGAGTATGCAGACAAACTTGGCGACGGACACATAATTCTGTCGCCATAATTCAGCCTTGGCGACGGAATTTCCATCGCTCAAATAAAAAAATCATTTTTTTATATAGGCGATGGAACAGCCATGAAAAATTTTGAAATTCAAAACTTTTTGGGCTAACGATGGAATTTCCGTCGCCAGCCCTTTTGAGTGAAACCAGAACTCTGGTTTCACTCACTCGACGCAAACAAAAATAGAGAGAGAGAGAGAGAGAGAGGAGCGAATGCTAGAGCTCCGTCCGACCACTGCCAGCGCCACCCAGCGTCGCCGCCCCCCCACCGCCAGTAGATGCCGACCGCCATCTCCCGCCCCTCTTGTCGGTTTTTTCAACAAATTTGAGGTAAGTTTCTTCAACTAAATTAGTTGTAATTTTTACAAATTTTTGTATTAGATTGTTAGAATTTCGTAGTTAGTTCATATTTATGTTGAAATGTGATATTTGTATGAGGTTATTATTCTAATTTGGTGTAAGATTTGGGTAAATGTGATTTAGGGTTTAGGTTTGATAGTTTGAAATTAAAATTTGATATGGTGGTAGAATGAAATGGTTTAATTGATAATGTTGTTGAAATATGGTATTTGTGAGGTTATTGCTTTAATTCGTTACAAGAATTTGGTAAATGCGATTTAGGGTTGAGGTTTGGTAGTTTGAAGTTGAAATTTCATATGTTGATGGAATGAAATGTTTTAATTAATAATGTTGTTGAAATGTGATATTTGTGTGAGGTTATTGCTCTAATTTGGTTGGAGATATTGCTCAATGCAATTTAGGGTTTAGGTTTGATGATGTGAACTTGAATGTTGATATATTGGTGGATTGAGATGCTTTAGTTTATAATTTGGTTCAATTGTGATGTTCGTATGAAGTTACAGCTCTTATTTATCTGAAAATTTCGCCCAATGCAATGTACACTTAGATTTGGTAATTTTAAGTTGAAATTTGATATGTTGGTGAAATAAAATGGTCAACTTCGTATGAATTATTAGGTTTGTGAAATTCGTCAGAATACAAGTATATTTGTAGAAATTTATAAGTTTTTTTTTGGGTGCATGTAGAAATTTATAAGTAAACATATATAATATATAATTGAGTAATTTATGTAATTATTATAATTTTAATTGAAATTAATTCTTATCAAATATCTTATGTGATTATTGTTATTTGAGCAGAATATGAATGGTCCTCCACATCGTAGGTGGATGTATAATAAATTATTGCCTGATCATAGTGGTTATACGCAAGAATTTTTAGATGGAGTAAACCAATTCGATCAATTTACACGTAAACAGACACAGTTTCTGAATAGGGAAAATATAGATGTCCTTGTGCGAAATGCAGAAATAGGGTGTACTTGACACCTGATGAGGTCAAGATGCACCTTATGTATAAGGGTTTTGTGCAAGGGTATTGGTTTTGGATAAGTCATAAGGAAATAGAACCTCAGTAATATGATTCTGGGTATTCAAATAGTGAAATTCCCGAAATTGGATGTTCAAGTCATATTAATGATGACTATTATGAATCCTATGTAGATGGGATGGAGGACATGGTTGATGATGCTATAATAACAAATCAAAATGTAAAGGAAAAGGGGTCAAGTACTTGTCGAGAACCATTTTATAATATGATTCAAGCTGCTCAACAACCCTTATATGATGGTTGTTCCACCCACAGTGAGCTCTCTGCTGCGGTGAGACTGTTGAGTATCAAATCTGATTATAATATACCACACAATTGTTTCAATGAAATTGTTTAATTAATGAAAGAGATGTGTCCACCTAACAACCGCGTGCCAAACAACTATGGGCAAACAAAGATGGTTGTTAAAGATATCGGCAACGGCGTGGTCTAAATTGATTGTTGTCGAAAAGATTGCATGCTATTTTATAAGGAGGACGCAACTTTGAATGTGTGCAAGTTTTGTGGGCATTCAAGATGAAAGAGGCAAAGGTCACAAAAAAGGAATCAGAATCCATTGCCATACTCAAGGATGCATTACTTGCCGTTAAAACCTCGAATGCAGAGGTTGTATGCATCAAAAAGTACTACAGAGCACATGAGATGGCACTATGAACATTGGCGTGAGGACGTTGTTTTATATCATCCATCAGATAGGATAGTATGGAAACATTTCGATGTCAAGTACCTTGAATTTGCTACAGAGCCTCGGAATGTGAGGCTTGACTTATGTGCTGATGGATTTAATCCTTACACTTTGTCTTCAAGATTATACTCCATTTGACCGGTGGTAGTTATACCTTATAACCTCCCCCCTGAAATGTATATGACCACACCATTTATGTTCTTAACTTGTGTAATTTCCGACCCAAAAAATTCCAATAACAAGATAGACGTATATTTACAACCTCTTGTTGATGAGTTGAAAGAGTTGTGGGAAGTCGGAATTGAGACTTATGACATTTCTGTGAGGCATACATTTAAGAGGAAGGCTGCACTTATATGGACCATCAATGATTTCCCCGCCTATGGAATATTTTCTGGGTGGAGTGCTAATGACCAAATTGGTATGTCTTGTATATATGAAACAGCAAAAGGGTTTGAGATTGAGAAATGGAGGTAAATTCTCATGGTTTGATTGTCATCGGTGTTTTCTGCCAAGGAATCATGCGTTTAGAAGAAATAGAACAACATTTAGGAAAGACAGAATTATTACAGGGGGTCCTTCTCGTCGACTATTTGAAGAAGAACTTTATATCGATGTGAAAAATTACCCAATGGTAGTTACAAATGGTGACTTTGTCATACCAGGATTTAAGAAAAATGAGCAGAACTAGATGAAGAAGAGCATATTCTGGGAGTTGCCTTATTGGCAACACCAATTGCTGCGCCATAAGTTGGATGTGATGCACATTGAAAAGAACTTCTTCGAAAACATTATTAACACTATTATGGATGTCCATGGGAAAACAAAGGACAATGCCAAATCAAGAATGGATGTTACAGAAGTATGTAATCAACCAGAATTACATTTACATCCAGGCCTAAGTGGTAAGTCGGTTAAACCAAAAGCGAAGTTCATACTTCCTGTGGATAAACGAAGAGAGTTGTGTGAATAGGTAAAGGAGTTTCAAATGCCTGATGGATATTGCTCTAATTTGAGGAATATCGTGGACCCTAATGAGGCAAAGTTCAACAACATGAAAAGTCATGACTGTCATGTGTTCATGGAGACTCTTTTACCCATTGCATTTAGTGCGCTCCCAGATGATGTCTTGAAACCTCTTATTGAGATAAGTTAGTTCTTCAAGAACTTATGCTCAACAACATTGCGAGAGGATATCCTTGAGAAAATGCATCGCAACATTGTCATCACTTTGTGTAAGTTAGAGGCCATTTTTTCTCATGGCTTTTTCAGTGTAATGGAGCACCTGTCAGTGCATTTGACAAAAGAGGCTCAACTTGATGGTCCTGTATAATACCGATGGATGTATCCATTTGAGAGGTAAAGTACACTATAATCGATGAAACCTTATCTCAATTCTCATATGTGAAATCATTTAGAAGTGAATGCAATTGTGAATTTGTTAGGTTATTTGGCCGATTGAAGAAAAAGATAAAGCAACAAACGTGTCCTGAAGGTTAAATCACAAAAGCATACCTAGAAACTGAGAGGACATTCTTTGCCTCTTATTACTTCGGCTCTAATGTGTCCTTCATGCACATTAGATGCAGGAGAAATGAGGATGGCAATGACCATATTAATTATTTGCCAACTCTATCTGTGTTTGAACCGCAAGGAACCGCTATTGGTAGGGAAAGATCAAGATATCTCACAGATGCCGAATATGTTACCGTCCATCTTCACATGCTGTTAAATTGTGATGAAGTTAAACCTTATATAGGGTGAGTGGTATCTTAACTTCCAATTGAGTTTATCATTGGGAGCGCAAGTATATTAATAGGTTTCATAAAATGTGACAGAATTTTCACAGAACAAGTCAGAACTACACGTCCAATGTCAGCAACGCTGATGTTGACATCATCATCAAAACTCATTATGCATATTGGTTTAGTTAGAATGTAAGCACTACAGCTCATTTATTCATAATTTTAACATAACAGTTAATTAGATACATTGTATTAACTAAAACCACATGTTATGTCACCTTAGGTGCATTACATTCAACTATTTGAGACCGACAAACATTGCTACTTGACACAATTGGCTGCGAAGCCAAATCAGTATGTGTTGACGTGGACGACATATAAGGTAAATGGATTCAAATTCCACACCGAAGCTCGCAGCATCGGGAAGAGAACATATAATTATGGTGTTGATGTTTAGGGTAGGGGGGAAGGCGATATTGAAAATGATTATTATAGTATATTGAAGGATATTGTCCAAATTGAGTACGTAGGCGAACCACTTAAATGATGTATGTTATTCAGTTATGAGTGGTTTGATCCCACATTGAATCGTGGGACACGATCTCATAAATTAAGCAAACTCATTGAGGTCCACCGTACAAGGAGGTACCGAAAGTACGACCCATTTATCTTCCCAAACACCGCATTATAAGTATAGTTCACACCACATGCAGATCGCTTAAGGGATAGGGTCAATTGGCTTGTTGTCATACCAACCAAACTAAGGGTGAGAGTAGATAAGCAGTACATTCTACCTACTGCTTACCAACAAACGGATATGATGACAATCGTTGAACTTGTGAATGATGCCATCCCTACATCATTAGTGGATGAAAGTGCACCACCGGAAGAGGTTAATGATAAAATAGAGTTTTCATTCATTCAGGGTAATGACGAGATAGATGAGGTAGAGAATGATGAGGGTGATGAAGAGGGCAAGTGGGATGACGGTAATGAAACATATAGGAGTGTTCATTAAATGGTCCAAGATCGGACCGTCCCGAAGACCGGTGCAGACCGGACTGGACCGGACCGAACCGGACCAAGGTCTTTCGGTTCAGTCCTCGGTCCTGTCCATTTCTGTTTTCGGTCTTCGATCCGGTCCGGATTTGGACCGGCCGGATCGGTCACTGGACCGGACCAGACCGATTTGAATTAAAATTTTTTTTTCACCCTTTTTCTTCCGGTTAGCCTGTTGCTGTGTTGCGTGTTGCCCTTTCTTCTTTCACATTTCTCACTTCTCCTTCTCGAGTTCTCGGTCTCCATTCTCCAATCTCCATTCTCCACTCCGGTCATCTTCTTCTTCTCTACTCAATCTCTTGTCTGTCCTCGCTCAGCTCTCGCTCTGTACTCTCTGCCCTCCCTCTCGAGTGTCTGCTTCGCATTTGCTCTGCCTCTCGTCTCTGCGTGACTGCGTGACTGCCTCGAGGCTCGATCTGCTCTCCTCTCCACCGGCCGGCGGCTTCCGCCTTCCGGTGTGGCATGTAATTTGGTTGAGGTATGCTTGAATTTGTTGATTGTATTATTTTAGGTTGTAATTTGAATTTTCTAGGGTTTTTGTGCGATTTCTTTTCTAGGGTTTTCAGAACTAAAATATGAGATGTTAATTCGCCTATGTTGCAAATTGCAATGGTTTGATGGCTATCGTGATATCAGATTTGGTACTTGAGTAAACGATGTGTCATTTGAAAGATGAATTGAAGTTCTCACTCTATCTTTGGTTGGTTTTGTGTTCGATTGTTTTGGGTTGTTGATTGTGGCCATTTTCGGCCATGAGTTCTTTGATTTTTCTAGGTCTTGACTATTGTGGCTTTTAGTTTGATTTATCGTTTACTTGATCTGATTTCCTTTATTCCATTCTCAATCTCCCCCTCGTTATGATTCATATGGTTCAGTGTTGGGTACACTGCCTGCTGCCAGGATTGGACCGGTCCAAATTCGGTCCGCTTCCTGGTCCGGTCCGGGTTCTGACCGGTCTAGTCCGGTCTGGACCGTATTCCAATCGGTTTGGTCCTCGGTCCTCCCCTAGCATTTTTCTGTCCTCGGTCTAACCGGTCCGGTCCGATCCGGTCCGGTTCTGAACTGATGAACACCCCTAGAAATAGATGAGGCAGAAAAAAATTTGCATTTGTATGATGATGATGACGATGATGATGAAAATGATGATGATGCAGATGATTGAGTGCTTATGAATTCTTATGTATTTTAGTACTTTGCATGTCAAACTATTAGTTGTGACTTTACTTTTATTGTATGAATGAATTTTGTAAAATATGTGTTACCTACATACCTATTATGGTGTCTGAGTAAACGGTTGATATGTGCAATTATTATATATTTGTATTTGCATTTGTTGTCACCTATTTTAGGTATGGATTTCAGTATTCATCGAGGTAAGTCCTCCACTCGAGTTAGAGGACAAGGGCGTAGGAGTTCTGCTATAGATCCAACCACAATGGATCCATCTTCCCCCCAGGTACCTCATACCCCAGTTCACAGAGGAGCCACAATGGCTGCTTACATACCAGGTATTTCAGAACCAATACCTCCCCCATTTGGGGCTTTCTATCATCAGACCTCATACATTCCCAACCAAAGCACTATGTACGGTCAATTTGCCTACAATATTTCTCCAATCTCCCATTTTGTGAACACTGTGCAGCCTACTCCCCCGCCCATTGACCCTAATACAAACCAGTCCCAAGAGAACATTGCAACTGGTGAAAGTGAAGTACAATCCAGTCATGAGAGCACTTGAGCAAAGACTTGGATTAAGCCAGATAGTAATGGGTAAGTCTTCAATTGTTATATGTTATGAACTACTACATGAATTTTGCATCACAAGTAATCAATTTGATGTGTATGTTCAATTAGGTTTCTCCCCAATGATGATGTTGTTAGTAGAATTTTGCTCATATTTCAAAACAAATACGACAGAGCTTGGTCTACTTAGGGTAAAGTGCTCAAACTAGTACGAGATTTGTGGTTTGGAGAGTTCAAGGTAACTATAGTGACTACATATTAACATTTTGTGTGAACGTGATAAATTACTATTGTATTATCTGATGTGTTTGTTGTTTTCATAATTGCAGAAGTGGTTTATTTAGGATCTGGTCCATGAGGACCATATAAGGAGGAATTTTGAAATCCGAAACAATACACGCTTAAGAGACTTCCTTGGCAGAGCAAGGAAGTATAACAAGAAGCCTGTTTGGCTCGATGATGATTAATGGGAGGGACTTCAACAGCACTGGGCAAATGAATATTACAAGAAATTGTATGAAACGGCCCAGAAGAACCGACTGGGTACTCTAGAAAGCGGTGGCCCATCTCTCCATACCTGTGACTCTATCCCTATGCATGAGCATAGGCAGCGTCTAGTAAACAAATTTGCTATGTATTTCTTTAACTTCAATACTGTAGTTTGGCTTGTGGTTGACATCATTCTTTCTGGCACGTACATAGAGGGAACAACTTGGGACGGAACCCACGATTGTTGAATTATTCAGTCGCACTCACAAACTCCATGACAAAGAAGATGCCCCTTGGATTGATAAGAAATCACAACAAATATATGTGAGCAATTAGCTATTCTCAATCTTTATTGGTAGTTCAACATGAGCTTGTATATTTTGCTTTCATTAATTGTAATATACATGATTTCTTACGTATGTTGCGATATTGTAGGAATCCTTTGAACATGATTTCCAAGATGTTATCAACTCTCAAGGGATCGGGGATGACACTTCTCAAGATCCAAACTAGCCACTTTCAAACCCAAATGAGTTGTGAGTAAAGACGTACAAGAACAACAAGGGCCGTATTTATGGCATTGGCGCTGAGACTGCCAACATTAGGGAATCTGGTTACTTCAGTCTCACTCAAAGAGCTGGTACAGTTTTCATATTAAAGTTTCAATGAACATGGTTATACGATGAATTTACTTAATTGCAATACTAATGCGTACTTCACTTAAATGCCTGTCAGCAGGTACCGGTTATACGCCATCGTAACAAGAGTTCAATAACTTAAGGCGTGTAATAACCAACTTGGGGGGTGAGCTAATTTCACAAGTTGAAAGCTACCGTGCTTATAAGGAAATGTAAGCAACTGAAGGAATCCAACAAATTGCTCACCCAAAGCAACCAACAACTGAGCCAGGAAATGATGAGTATCGATGAGCGCCTCCAAACTTTCTTCCAAATGCAACAAGCTTCTGACTCGGGATCTCAGCCACCATTTACTCATTATTCGCAACATAATGAGGATGAGGATGAGGAAGAGGAAGAGGAAGAGGATGATCCTCACTTTGGTGATTGAGTTAGTTGCAGTTTTCCCCCAACTAATGGCTCTCTTGCTTGGTTCTTCATGGAGTTCATATCTTCCTGCTTGCTTCCCCTACCATTGGTGCTTATTTCATTCCCCTCCTCTTGGTGCTTCTCTTATTCCCCTCCCATTTGACACCTGCTTCTCCCTCTTCTGTAAACATAACGTTACTTTTAATTACTAGCAACTTCTGGTTTAATTGGATTTGTAGTTTGTGATATGTAGAGACTTTATTTGAAACTTATGCTTTATGAATTCAAAACCCTTGGTTGGAAGTATTACTTTGAATGTGATATTCCACCTTTGTGTGGCTTGAAATTGTCGAATGAAGTCATATTCGAAGCCATTGAATGTTGATTGAGTGCAAATTTCTTATAAATTTCTTGTAGGGATTGAATGTATGTACTAAGGGATACGATAAAAAACAAGCGTTGTTATTTTAAAAAAATTAGAAACTCAACGATGGTACAGAAATATTTATTTTTTGGGGGGGGGTAGAAGGTGGCGACGGAATGGACAATCCGTCGCTATTTTCGTCAGTGGTGGCGACAAATTTTTTATTCCGTTGCTCCCTGTCTCGCAAATTTTTCTCCGCCAAAAAAAAGTATGTCGCAATATCCGTCTTTGATTCCGTCATTCATTGCGATGGAGTTTCAAAATTCCATCGCTAGGTACTCAGCAACGAGTGAAAATCCGACATCCGTCTTCTGTCACCAATTCCGTCGCTGATATGAAAATTCCGTTGCTGATAAGCCTTATTCCATCGCTGATTCCGCCTTTATTTGGTCTTTTTTTTGTAGTGTCTATTGGGTCCACCTCTTTCAATATTTATTAGCTTTAACAAATTATAATTGTAGACAAAGACTATTCGTTCACTTTGAAAACAGTTTCGGAAGATAAATGGTGAGAGTGTGGATTAAATGCATGTAGAAGAACTAAAGAACATTTCTATAACAATAATACCATATCATCTATATACATGACTCTTTATTGAAACTTTCATATATTTTAAATATATATATCTAAGAAGAAAATGCAATATTTATCCTTTGTCATTTATTATAGAGAGAGAGAGACATGTAGAGAGAGAGAAAGGAGAGAGTTCACTGATGTAAAATTATTAGTTTCATCTTATTTATCCTTTATTTCCCACAAAAAAATATTTATCCTTTGTTGGTTATTGTCAAAATTATTGATGGCATTCCATGTTTTTCTATGATATAATAATACATAACTATATAAATCAAAAACAAAACATAGTAATTACATAATTTTTTACTACTATAGAAAGTATTAATCTCACATTGTTTTTCTTATATATTTTTATCAAAGTTATTGATGGCATTCTATTCATGTTAATACCGTATTATTTCACTCTTTGGATTGTCTTGTGACCATTACTTAGGTTGAATGGGGAGATGCTAATCACCATTAATGGATAACAAATAAATGAATAATTACACAGTTGGTTGGGGGTGCTCATCTGACAAAAATAATTAAGCAAGTAAGTGGTGACAATTAAATGGATATTAACAAATAAATATGCCCATTATTTTAAAAATATCATACCAAAGTTAGGCTGAAAACATTAAAAATGTGTTTATTAAATAAAATTAGGATTTTTTTCTATGCGATGTACAAAATAGTTTTTATTTTTTGCATCTAGTAAACATATATACAAAATAATAAATCATCTTATATTTCTTGTACTGTACAGAAGAATTTTAAGTTTTTTAAGTTAGTAGTTTTCGAACTGAAAGCACTGTTATTAGGTGGTACAAATTATAAGAAATCACTAAATTGAGATTTCCAATGTATTAAGATAGATTACGATTAACTTAGTTGAATATATAAACACATGTCATATATTATGATTAATTTAATGAGAAAAATCAATACAATCATTATAATATATTTATAATCCTATCATAACATTTTGGCAGTAAAATTATATGGAATATCGCATTTTTTGAGAATAGTTGACTTTTAGATACCCTGAGATTTAATGCATTAATTTTTAAGACCTTGGCATTTTTAAGTTTGTTTTTAAGTACTGCCACTTATGAATTCCTTACAATTGATCTTAAAATTACAAAAATACCCTTAGTATTATCATTTTGCTTTTTTTTGGGGAAAAACCTGACCCCTCTCTTTTAAGTACACATAATACTACCAATAGACTATTCAATAGTGGAACGATAATTTTTGGGGGTTTTGCTTTAAAAGGTAAAAATCACAAAAAGCACAATGGTAAGGGTATTTTATAGTTTGAGGACATAAGTATAAGACATTCATAAGTGAAGGTAGTTAAAAATAAACTCAAAAATGCTAGGGCCATAA
>JAKOGI010000137.1:652500-835000 GCA_029747015.1 Carnegiea gigantea | reverse complement strand
GTGTTTATGCCAGCCATGGCGCCGCCTGTCTTGCAACAGCTCCATTCTGATGTTATTCATGCAAATGATAGTCATAATGATAAGCATTGAAAGATTATTGCGGAGTTGGAGACACTTTATATTTGTACTGTTTTGTATTTATGGTTCAAAATATGTAGTGAGTCAGACTATATGGCTTGTGATTTGGACATATTTCAATGTTGATGGTAATTTTTGGTATTGATTGAATGTACTTCTTACTTCTTTTGAGTTCTAATAAGAAACAGGTTTTGTAGTGAACCTTCTCCCTTCATATGGTGAACCAATGCAAAATCAATAGTGAACCATGTATCACTTACACATAATCAGAATTAGGGTGTTTTAGAGTACACCAGTCTCAAATGCTTAGTGAACTACTTCAAAGCTTTTAATGAAGCATTTTAAACTTGTAAATATACAAAATTATTCAACTTAGAGACATCGAGGGAACTATTCATAAAAGAAGAATGAAGTAATTTAATGTGTGTTGTTGACTTTCATAGTGACCAATATTCTATACATTAGTGAATTCCCCTTTTAAAATTACCAATGTTCTGTGTTAGATTTAGTGTGAATACCTATTATGCTATGTAGTGAACATTCCTCATTTAGGCAGTGAACTAATGCAAATTATTTAGTGATCCAAGTAAAACTTACATATATAGTATTATGTACAGTGAACTTCATTCAATTTTCCAGTGAACTACATCAAAGCCCTTGGTGAACCAACTAAATATGTTACCTATGCAGATTTTAGTCATCCAATTTGTGTGTCCAATATTATGAGAATGTAGTGAACAATTTTAAAATGCACACTGAACTTTTGTTCATTTCATAATTGTCTAGTTTATTATCTTTCTAAAATTTTCTAATTTTGGTGTCCAATGTGTTTCTTTGTAATGTGTTTGTTTGTAGTTATGGTCAATACTTGGGCATTAGGCTATATGTGTACGCAGTATGGCGGGTAGATTTGTGTAAGGCATTGTTGATTTAGGAACGCACATTAGCAACTAATAAGTATAGAATACTTTCAATAAATATAGAAAATGAAGATCTGCATTTGTCATATACTAAAAGTTGTACATTAGGAACATTGTGTGCTCTATACACGATTGTTTTGAAATAAGCGAAGTAACTGATAGTAGGGTATTTCTACTGCTGCAAGTGTTGCACTACTTTTTCCCTTTGCTGGAAGTCTTCTTTAGCTGCTTCTTGTACTTGCACCCGTACTTGATTCAGTTCACTCTCTAATATCGTTGCTGCGTATCTTGAACGTAGATGTTTGACGAACTCTTCCTGCATTTTCGACATGTGTATGGGACATAGGCACTTTTAAATGTAATGCGTGTTTTTGAACTTTCCATTTGAATTACAGTTAATTTGAAGTTGAAATTGGTTCAGGAAATGTATAGGTTACCTTATTCTTTTCGAAACTAGGTGACCAGTACTTGACACTTCCTCCCTGAAACTACTCCATATGGCATATGGCATAAATCCCGCAATCATGTATGTTGGTGTCATCTTGCCAAGATAGATTCCAAAATAGGATGGTAAATTTCCTCACGTCAATCCCTTTTTTATGTCGTCAATTCAATAAGTAGATTGCGAACAAATTTGTCTGCACATAATTTCTTAATGTTATAGAGTGATATTTATGTATATGAGTTAAGGGTTTTGTGTTTGAGGTATCTTTACCATGGCCACCACACAATGCTTATATCTGGATGTGGGATTCTCTCCTGCCAAGCGATTGTCAAGTACAATTATTTTCTTGCCTCCAAAGTCGTAACAGAGGACAAAAAAATGATGGTCTTGAAGTATGGGGAAAAACACCTGCATGTCATACAAAATGCATGAGGTTAAGTATATTCAGGTGTACTGAGCTAGTTATAGTGAACTGCAAATTGCTCTATGATGAATGACCTGATATGTTATAGTGAACTATGGTGACATTGAATATGAAAGAATACCCATATTAAATAAAACTTCCTAGTGAACTCAATGAGCTGATGCAAACTTTATAGTGTACTGAATAAGACTTGCATATGGACAGAAATAGTATGTTTGATTGTGTTCTTTACTAAATTATTCAGTGACATGGTCAGCATACACTAAGGGCAATAATAAACAGGCTTCCTTTACATGGTAAACTAAATAGTGAGGATCACATATTGCAAAAGAAGACAGTTGCATTCATTATACAGTGAACCTTCTTCATTTCTTTTGTGAACTAATGCAAACTGCCTAGTTTTTCAATTACCACTGCCACATTCCCTCTGTTTGCATGTTTTATGGGTGACTTTGTCAAGTCCTCAGTGAACTAATTGTCAATCCATAGCGAATCAATTACGGGTTAAACATATACAAATTGTCCAACTGTTACACATGAAGGCAATTTTGCATTTAGTTTCAATGCCAATCAAAATGTATAGTGAACATTCATCAGTCACTCGGTGAACTCAATCATTGCACTCAGTGAGCTAATTGACAACCCATAGTGAATCAATTACAAGTTACACATATACAAATTGTCCAGCAGTTACACATGAAGGCAATTTTGCATTTAGTTTCAATGCTAATCAAAATATAAAGTGAACATTCATCAGTCACTTTGGGTTTGCCCATTTCATGTTCACAATTTTCCCGCCAAACCAAATCATCAAACATCAATAGGTGTATGTGCTTTCAAAATTCAGACTTGTCCTATTCCATTTAGTTTTTGGCATGTTGTTTTTATTCATTAACAATTGTCCACTGACAAGATATCTCCATACCCAATCACTCAAGCATTTCGACCTCCAATTTTGTGGTTTCTTTCAAAAATTTCAATACAAATCACATAATGACTTATCTGGATTTCCTCTTATATGTGAGGGTAACTCCAGATTTCCTTGCCCTATTGTCATTCGTGGAAGTTTTGGGGTTAGGAGCATCTTTAGCCCGCATGCGTTCCTCTGCATCTGCCATGGTTGATGGTTCACGTCTGATATCCGAGATTTTGCTGTTCGCGTTTTATCCGATTAAAATTGGAGTTTCTTGCTTAATATTATGCGTTTTTGCTGCTCTAGAAGTTTGCTCTCGCGTTGATGGTGGAAGAAACCGAGGAGAGGTAGAATTCGTGTAGTTGGAGGAGTGCTGGTGAACTGAAATTGGGGGAAAGTGGACAAGCGACGGTTACGAGAAGTGGGGATGTGGCCCTTTTTTTTGTTTTTGATTTTCGTTTTTTAGAATTTTAATTTCTGTCCTCGCTGGATTTTGTTGTCCATGTGTACCTGGGAGTATAACCCCCCAGGTCTACAATATATGTATTGACAAATAACAACCCCCTCCCCAAAAAGCGCACACACGAACAAAACGTGGCACTGTCACTGTTTTTCATTTAGATGGGAGGTTTAACTAAATATTCATGATATCATTTTGCACCCACAAAAATTTCAAGAAAATCAATGGTTGTACATCAAGGACAATTGGTTACTTTCAGGAGGCTTTGTTGACGAAGTTTTCTACGTAAAATAAATCAAAATGGTTTAGAAAACATCTTTTATTTGTTTGTTGTATGAGAGTAGGCACTGTTATTTAAGTATAAGATTATATCTATCTAACTCTCTCTATGTTGTCTAAGCAAGATCTTTATTAAAAGATGTCAATCAGAATATATATTTAATTTTGTGAGGACTTCCTCAAAGCCTTGTTCTACTTGCCACATGTTCATAAATGACCTCTAATTACACCTTAATTTAATCAACCATCTCACAATAACTTATCATGAAATAATATCATTTAAAAATTTGTAATATAAATATTAAACTAAATTTCTATATTTTTTAAATTAAGATTAACTTTAGTAATAAGAGTTAATTCTTCCA
Source organism: Carnegiea gigantea (assembly GCA_029747015.1). Classification (NCBI taxonomy): domain Eukaryota; kingdom Viridiplantae; phylum Streptophyta; class Magnoliopsida; order Caryophyllales; family Cactaceae; genus Carnegiea; species Carnegiea gigantea. Next base: position 831,116 of record JAKOGI010000137.1, on the reverse strand, counting down.
ATAAAATCGCAAACATAATACTACATTAACTAGCAGAATTAGACGCTCGGACACTTTGGTGAGTGGATTAAGATGATGTAGGTAAAGTAGGAAATGCCCGAGAAATAAGCCCATGCCAACGTGGAATTGTTTAAGCTAATTTCATAAGTCATGTATAGTAGAGAAGAATTTTTTAAGATTATTAGGACTTAAAAAGGAACGAAAAGCATGGCCAAATTGGAGGGGGATGCCCTAATGGAAGGTGACATCCCTTTTGAAATTTGAACAAATTCAAACTTCACTTCCTCCTTTCACTACTCTCTTGATCTTTGGTCTCTTAACTTGTGCTATTGCCCCTTTTATATTTTAAATTTTTCTAATTCAACTTTTTGACACTCTTTTAACTTTTTTTTTGCATGTTTGCTAGTTAATTAGTATTCATTTAACTTTGGTGATTAAACCTTTTGACATTCTTAACCCCTCCCCAAAAAAAAGAGAAAAAAAACCTTTTCAAAAGACATGCAAGGATACTTTCTTGGTTTCTTTTTTTGAAAAGGAAAACAATCGTTACCTACCAACTAGTTAGGTTAGAAATATCCCGTAGGAGCAACTCATGAATGTTTGGATCGGCTTGTCTTTAAAAGAAAGCGAGCCTTATGTATGTGTGAATTATACATTATGAATGAATAAATTCACATTTGACTGTCGAAAAAAAAAAATAATTATCTGTGACCGTCCCCCAAAAAGGCCAAAAAAGAATTAAGCAATAGTAGCTATAAGATATACGCCAAGCAAAGAGACCTTGTTACTGTCACTGATATGATGATGCATAGGCATCTGTCTGTTTGAACAATTCAAAATTAAATTTAAGTAACCAAGACCCACGAAAAGAAATTTGATTGTTCAAAACTCAGTTCAGCTGATTCCATCTGAATTTGTCATTTTGTACATCTGGTCAATTAACCAAATACATACCAATCCCTATCCTCTTCTCTTCTCTCCTCTTTTCTACTCTCCTTAGAAGATCCAAATTTCTTTTTTGTTTCTTTTTCTTAGGGATTATCATTGGCTTTTCACTAATGCCTAGCCTCAATTTCTCTTTTATTAATGTTATTCATAATAATTCTAGTAATGAATGTTCTCTCTCCATTTGTGAGAATCTCGTTACATTTCTTCTAATGTGTGGTGCTATCTCTTGCTCGTAGAGCAGATTTACTAATTTCTTTATTTCATGGCGTTATGCTTGTGTGGAATTGAATTCTTGATTGATTGTAAGATCAGTCTTCAACATTGACTAATTCTTTGAAAATTAATTTTCTTAATGAGAAAGTTACACCAGATTTGTGAATCTTCTTGTTAGAGGCTGTATTATAAAGCAGTGATTGAGAAGAAGATGAATGTTAGTTTCAATTAGTTTTCTCAATTGAAAGATTTATTTTATTATTTTGGTTGTGTTATTTGAGGGTGATAGTTATTATAGATGTCATATAACTTTCAATTAATGAATTTATTCTTTACTTTTTCCCAAAAGAACCCGATTAGACACTAAACTTGCCTCCATTGTAATTTTTAAGATCAATTGATAAAGAGAAAAGTAACTCATTAAGCTAAATCATGCTTATATGAGGTCATCTATGTTATCAGAATTGGATAACAACAACAACCACCCAATCATTAGGTATTCGAACATGATCAATCCAAAATTAATTTGTGTTACCAACGACTTGAATTTCTATCCTACGTACCTATATAAACATCTATGCATTGCTTTCCTGCCCCCCCCCCCCAAAAAAAGGAAACTAAACCTGCTCTGTTTTTGTTTTTTTTTTTTTTTCTGACCTGAGTCACCTGACTTGAAGTGAACTCATCCTGTTTGAGAAATTGAAAACTCATTGTCATAACCACTGGTACCCTATACAATTTGTGTACATTATCACAGTGTCCATGACCTACTTTGAATTCAAAGTGAGGGGAAAGCAGACTTTACACGAAAACTTAAACATTGTTCATGTTAGTAGGCCTACTCTCTTTTGTACCTATCGCATCGATATCTTCAACCCTGAAAAATCTGTGGCCAATTGGTCCATTTCATTCATGCACGAGCTTCATACAATACGAATGAAAAAGACAAACAATAGTATTTTAGCTGAATTCTTCTTCTTTTTTCCCCCCAAATATCAGCTGTTTGTTGTCCCTAACTCTAAAGTATTGTCGTTATTGCGGTGTCATTGCATCCATTTCTTCTACTTGTACGAGCTTATATTATCGAGTATATATCTATTAATAGGTCACATCGATGACAGTCACAATTGATCTAATAATTATTATTTTGATCCGTAAAAGTCATATATTATTATATATAGATGTAAGATATTAATTTGTATATTCTTATTCCAAGCAAACTATTTGAAATAACAATGTAATTTTGGAAAAAAATTTAGTTTTCACATTTTATAGAAATCTTCGATGAAATATGCATTTCAAACTATGTTTATTAAGCATGATGTTTTGAAACATTTTAGAACGTTAGAAGAAATTAAAGGGAACAAATTATCTTCTGAACTTAATATAGATGCATGAGTAGAATAAAAACAAAATTACTATTTATCTATATTTTGCACACTTCTTGAAACTCGGTAACAAGTTACATTCAAAAGAGTACCCTCTTACATGGTATGAGAAAATAATCAATCGGAAATTAGGTGTATGTTTTGTAGGGGTCCTACAACTATTTACTCATACTTTTTCTCTTTTTTAAAATAGGACAGAGGAACCTAAATGCTACCAAGCGTACACAACAAGCTAAACTGTGAAATTCCAAACTCTTCTATCTACTCCAACAATGTAAAATTCCGGTGCATGCTCGATCCCTGTATTTTCTGAAAAATATGTAATCATCTCTGTACGTAACAAACTTGCATTAAGGGTGAACGAATCTTCACCAAACAAAACAAGCCGGAGTTAGGAAAGAAACACAAAATCTAACAAATGTGCTTACAGTATCCAGTTGCGTATTTACATGACAGTCTTGGAATAAAAAATGGACTTGTCAAAGGAACAGTTTAGAAAGCTCCATCCATCCATCCATCCTAGCTTGCAAGCTTAGCCGTTGAGTCCGTTGGTGCCAGTGCTAGGCGCAGATGGGGGAACGGGGGAGCCCTTAGGAAGCATGTTGAAGAACAAAGATCCGAGCCCCTTTTTGGCTCCCGGGTCAGCATTCCGATTAGGCTGAAAGGCGGTTTCTTCTGCGGTGCGTTTGATCGGAGCTTGTCCATGCCCGCAACCCGAAGCCATGAAACCGGGTCTAGCGTAAGAAGCTCCGGATATGATTAAGAGAAGCAACACAAGTACTAGGAGACTTTCACTCATCGTGAGGATCTTGTTCTTGTGCCTCATTCTTGCCATCCGCTCTCGAGAACGGCCGGACCGGAAGAGTTGATTCGGGTCGGGTCTTCTTTTTCAGGGAAGAGTGTGTGTGTGAGTGTGAGAGAGAGAGAGAGAGAGGTTGTAAGGGGGGGGGGTCGGGAGTGAGTATATACGGGAAGGTGAAGTTTGGTGAGTTTGACAATGTCAAAAAGTCGTAAGGGGGTGGTGAGATTGAAAAGGGCAAACTAAAAATGCGTGGAAGAGAACGAAGCCAACGCGCTGAACACGCGCGGCGGTGAGTGACCGAAGCCGTTGCTGTGGGTGACGTGCTCAACAAGACTTGGAATTTTCTAGTTTAGTTAGTTTAAGTTGTGGCCAGGTTTTTAGACTTTTAGCTATTAGTATTACTTGTGTGTTCTCACGCTACAAATAAAAATTATTATTGTGATCCCACCTCTTAATAATGAGTGTCACAGAAAAAGAATAAATTTGGATTTCAGTTGGACATGTACAGGTAATTGGAATAAACTTTTGGCTAAGATGTGAAAAATCTCACATGAATAAGATAAGTAAATTAGTTATTGAAGTCATATAGTCGATGATACCATCTCAACCAGTAAAGTTTCCAAAGATTTGAGTTCGAATTCTGTCTGTATCAACCTTTACACCTTATTTTATTTTTAAAAAAAGGAAAGCATCATAGTTGTATAAGTTTTATGATAGTTGCCTCATTGGTATTAGTATCACTTGCTTCCTGCTATCCTTTCCACCTGGGTTCGAATTTGAGGGGAGCCTTTGCTTGCCAATTATTGGGAGGTAAGGGTGATGATGGTGTTGGGCCTTTGGGCCTTTTGCAGTATGTTTTCCCTTCCCCCTAGGGTCAGTGAGCTTGTTGAGTTCTTTTATGAGATAGGAGACCCAGTAGGTGGTCCAATTTGCCATTATAAAAAAAAAGGTTTTATGACAATGGGAATTTGTGTAAGCATATAAAATTTCTCATGACAGCATGAACGCTTCGTCCACAAAGCAATTTTCTTGAAACCTCCAAACTTTATAGTAATGGGAGAACCAAGTGTGATTCTAAATATTCACCTCTTCGATTGAGGATTGACATAATATATTTTAATTTAATTATCCACGACAGTCTTTCTTTCTTGTTCTCTTTTCATTCGGTAAGAGTACTTTCACTATATGTGAACTATACAGTTGTTAATCAAAATATGCCATTATTAGGCCATGATTTGAATAGCTAACATTGAATACAATGTATTAGAGGGAACTTGACTCTTTTCCCAAATTTGTTGAGGCGTCTTTGGTTCCACGAATTCAGGCACTGAAGAGTGAGAGGAGAAAGACAAATGGGAAGTCAACAAATTATCAAGGTTAAAACATCCTATTTCCCTCATAATTCCCCTGAAGTGTCTCTGTCCAATTTCACAGTAATTATTAGTTGATAGTGCTTTTTCACCTAAATAATGCATGGTGCTCATGGAAGCTGTTGAGCGTGGAACCTAACTCATATAGTCATACACCTCATGCTTGTGACACAACGAAGGAAAGTGACAGCACCAGTGAAGCTGTTAGGTCTTAATGGATAATTATTAATAGCTTCAAGAAATGAATAACTTCGTCATAATGTTTGGGGTATTGTGTCCTCATATAGAAATTAATTTGGACAATTGATTTTGTAATTAGTCACGGCTAAACATGGACGCCTAGACCTCATGTATTTCCTTCTCTGCCTTTCTTCCATTGAATCAATCTCTGAATATACACTTTGCATAACCATGCGTCGCCCAACCCTAGCCATGAGGCACAAGAGTTCTAGCTATTTTGTTGTCTTGCCAAGCAAGAAACCTAAATACATAAGGAATAGATATATCTAAACAAAATTTAGACAATATCTCAAAATAATATGTTTCTCTAACACTCCTCCTGAAGGTGGTGCATGCAAGTTCACCATGCCCAACTTGCCCTTTAGGTACTGAAACTGCCGTTTTCCAAGCATTTTGGTAAGGTTTTCGGATGGTTGATGTTGAGCATTAACATGAACAAGCGTAAGGAGCCCAGCTACTGGCTTCTCTCGAACGAAGTGATAATCTGGTTCAATGTGTTTTGTCCTTCATGAAAGATAGGATTCCGCGCCGTATGTAAGGCAACCTGACTATCGCAGAAGAATTTCATAGGCTGCATATGAAAAACACCTAGTGATGCTAAGAAACTCCGTATCCACACAAGCTCACTAGTGAGTACTGCAATAGCCCTGTATTCGGCTTTTGCTGAAGATTTGGGTCATGAAATAGGAGATTCATCAAGAGTCTCAAAATAGCTAGTCAAGGATCATCAAGAACGGGGACATGCGCCCCAATCTGAGTCACAACAACCATAAAGCTGGAGATTGTTGGTGGCGGGGAGAAATATGCCATCACCAGCACTCCCTTTGAGATGGGGCAATATTTGTCTTGCGACCTCCAGGTGATCTTCCTTCGGGGATTACATAAATTGGGACAATATATGGACCGCATAAGTCAACTCAGGTCGTGTGATGGTGAGATATATAAGCTTGCCAATTAGTTTGCAATATGGTGTTGCATTTTTTAGAACACGTCCAGCGGCCAATGCTACTTGTGATTTTCTTCGATGGGAGACTCTGTTGGTTTTGCCCCCAAAAGTCCACACTCATCAATGATCTCTAATGCATATTTTCTTTGATATAAGAACATCACCTCTGGCTTGCTTGCGGCCTCAATACCAAAAAAGTATTTCAAAGGACCTAAGTCTTTAATGCTGAAGCAAGTATTAAGATAGGCTTTGAAAACCTTAGTGGCATGATCATTATTGCTTGCAAGACTGATATCATCCACATACACAAGTAAAGCCATAAACAGTTCTCCTTTGCAATAGACAAACAATGAATATTTTGCATAAGACTGAACGAAGCCATATTCACATAATTTAGATGAAAGTTTAGCAAACCATTAGTGTGGTGCTTGACGGAAGCCATATAAGGACTTCTTCAATCGACAAACCTTGTTAGGTTGATTTGAGCGGAACCCAGAAGGCATCCCCATAAAAATTTCTTCCTCCAAGTCTCCATGTAGGAATGCATTGTTCACAGCCATATGATGCAACTCCCATCCTTTGTCACAGTAGCTGACAGAAAACATCTTACGCTTGTCATTTTGGCAACAGGAGAAAAGTTTCATTGTAATTGAATCCTTCAACTTGATGGTCACCACGAATCACTAAACATGCCCTATATTGTTCAATGCTTATCTGCATTATACTTGACTCTGTAGACTCATTTACAACTAATAGGCCTTTTTCCTGGTGGTAACTCCTCAATAGTCCAAGTTGCATTTCTTTCCAAGGCGTTAATTTCTTCAGCCATGGCTTAGCGCCATTTAGGATCTTTCACTGCTTCCTGAAAAAACTTAAGCTCAACCACATTTGTTATAGCAGCTAAAAATTTCTGATGAAAAATTGAGAACTTATCACCCATGACATAGTTTGCGATAGGATAACGCGTACCTGAGTATCTTTTTTAATGTACGGTGGTACTGGCGGAGTCCTTTGGGCGATTGGGCCTTGCAGTGTAGCATAAGCAGTCGTTATAGGGCATAGGATGTTCGCTGGGCCTGTCACTTCTGTGCATCTCTCAGCCCATTCTAGGTTGGACACTAACAGACCCCTCGGTTGCAGGCTCGTTGGCACAGTCCACTGTAGGTTGGGCTTTTCGAGGCCCATTTGATATGGGCTATACATTCTTCCCCCTTCTTAATGCATTCTGGGCCTTGCAGTTTGGGCTTGTGTGGCTTCCATATAGCGCACCTGGGAACGGCCTTGACTTGGCACTGTTCTAATTTGAGCCTGGCCCAGAAGGTGCGGACCGATCCCCTGTCCCAGTCAAACTCCCCCTGAGACTGACCGTGGGCGGGTAAGTTATGTCATCGTGGGTTGAGCTCTTTGTGCCCATAACTTCTTGGTCTTCTTTATCATATGGTGTTGCATAAGTAATCGTTATAGAGCATAGGATGTTTGCTGGGCCTGTCACTTCTGCGTATCTCTCAACCCATTTCAGGTTGGACACTAGCAGACCCCTCAGTTGTAGGCTCGTTGGCACAGTCCATTGTAGGTTGGGCTTTTCGAGGCCCATTTGATATGGGCTATACATTCTTCCCCTATCTTAATGCATTCTGGGCCTTGTAGTTTGGGCTTGTATGGCTTCCATATGGCGCACTTGGGAACGGCCTTGACTTGGCACTGTTCTGGCCTAGATCAGAAGGACTGATCTCCTGTCCCAGTCGAACTCCCCCTGAGACTGACCGTGGGTGGGTAAGTTATGTCATCGTGGGCTGAGCTTTTTGTGCCCATGACTTCTTGGTCTTCTTCATCATATGCTGTTAATAGCTGGTGGCCTACCGTTGGTAATGGATTTTCCACACTTGAACATCCATCATGCTTAAAAGGGAATATGTGCTTGTGGAAAAAAAAAAAAATCGTAGCTTACAAAAAAATTCTTATGTATCCAAGTCATACACCCTCCATCCTTTTTGCCCAAAAAGATAGCCCATAAATAGATGCTTCCGACTCCTTGGGGCAAACTTGTCTTTGGTCTTCCTAACTTGTGCAAAGCAAAGTATGCCAAAAACGTGAATGTGATTATATATGATGGCCCTTGATGAAAAAACAACTCATATGGTGTTATCCCTTGTAGCAACTTGCTTGGAGTTCTATTTATTAACGGGGTTGCTGCGAGTACACACTTCCCCCAAAACTTTTTTGGTAGGTTAACTTGGAATAGTAGAACTCGGGCCACATTCAATGCATACCTATGCTTTCGCTCAACTCTACCGTTATCTTAAGGTGTGTCGACACAACTATTTTGTTGTAAAACTTCATGTTCATGACAAAACTTTTGCATTAGTCTCGAGGTAAACCCAGACCCATTGTCGCTTCTGACTACCTTTACACTTTTCTGAAATTGCGTTTTAGCCATGGCAATGAAACCTTTTAGAAGATTGCTTGTTTCACTTCTATCTCTGATAGGATAAACCTAAGTGGCTCTACTTACGTCGTCCATAATAGCTAGAAAATAGTGGGCACCACAAGAGGATGGCACCCTATAAGGTCCCTAAATTTCACAGTGAACCAAATCAAATAGACATCTTTAGCTTTATTTGTACTCGCTGGAAAACTATTATGAGTTTACTTTGCATGGTAACAAATTTTACACACACTAATATTGCTTTGATCAGAAATAACGCCTAAACTATTAGGAAGCAGGGACAAGAGTTCACTGGAGGGGCACCCAAGTCGTTTATGCCACAGACTCGTAGATTTGACTGCATTAACTCGATTTCTTTCCAATGACCTGTTCTTGAAATAATAGATTCCTCCAATTTGCTCACTTGCACCAATAAGAATCCTCGAAGTATGGTCCTGCAACACACAAAAATCGTCAAAAAATGTCGCACTACGATTTAATTCCTTATTAAGCTTTGCAATATAGATAAGATTGCACTAAAGAGATAGGACATATAACACTTTTCTTAAATTGATCCTGTTTGCTAGCTCCGCATTATCCTCTTTGCTAGTTAGAGTACTTGTTCCATTCGGCAACCTAATCGAGATGGGTGCAATTTTCTTGGCCTCTTGCAACATGGTTGAATCTCCCGTCATATGGCACGAAGCTCCACTATCAAATATCCACAAACTTTTACCTGAGAGTTTGTCACAACTGGGGTTCAGGGTTTCGATGAGACTTAAGAGTCGCTGCACCTGTTCTAGACTCAAGCCTAGTACGCTCACAGCTGCTGGATCAGGTGCTGAAATTAGGCCTGCAGTATTGGATGCCACAACACTCTTGGTTTGGGCCTGGGCTTGTGCGGAATTCACCGTTTCATGTCCTCCTTATCCTTGGCCACGGGTGCTCCAATTTTCAGGGTAGCTGATTATCTCATAACAACCCTCCTCGTCATGATCAATTCGTCCGTAATGCTTGCACATCGGCCTCTCCTTTTTTGGGTGATCCTTGATAGCAATTGCTACCGTACTTTTGGATCTTTGATCCCTTCCTAACATAAGCCACTTTTGGTTCTCCTCCTGTTGTACCATATTAAATATTCGGTCGAGTGAAGGGAGCGATTGAAGTGCTAAAACTTGACTTCTAATATTTGCGTAAACCTCATCATTCAAACCCATCAGGATTTGATGGGTTTGTTCGTCCTCTATCATCCACATTACCTTATTCCCAACTTCGAATTCGCACTTTCCACAAGTGCATTGGGGAACCTTGATGTAGTTTTTTAACTCACTCCACATACCCATGAGCTTGGAGTAAAATTCAACTACATCAAGTCTCTCTTATTTACATGCTGCTATATTAGTTTTGAGTTGGTTTATTTTAGGAGTATTGGCCACAGCATACCTTTTTCGTAGGTTTTCCCACATAACTGTAGTCGTTTCAATATAGGCTATGCTCGTATGTAATTTTGGATTAATTACATTGATGATCCAAGAGCATATCATCGAATTCACCATCTCCCAAGCGTTCTATTTGGTTGGATCATCACCTTCTTTTAACTTCGACTTTTTTGGGTTCCTTTGATGAACCGTAACTTGTTTTTTGATTTTAAAGCAGCCTTAACTGCTTGTTGCCATATATCATATTTCTTTCCATTGAAAATTATTTATGTGACCGCCACACTCGGCCCCTCTGATAGATGTAAATAATAGGGCGAGTGATTGTCGATCACCATCCTTTTGCTCAAGGCTCTGATACCATATAGAAATTAATTTGGACAATTGATTTTGTAATTAGTCATGGCTAAACATGGACGCCGAGATCATTTGTATTTCTTTCTATGCCTCTCTTACATTGAATCAATCTCTTAATATACACTTTGCATGACCATGCTTGTAACACCTCCAAATTGCTAATTACTTGATTCATAGGTAACCGCAACTGAAGATTTAATGATGGAAGGCGCTACCGCCATGCTGATAAGGACAAGGTTCACTAAAACTATTCAATCTTGCAACTTATGTTCACAATCACAATATCTATTAAACTAAAACACTCCAAGTACAAAGTCCATAATAGTTCAACGTCAATACAATCAACTTAATTATACTATGTACTAACTAGCACTCCACACTACACAAGTGTATTGAAGCTAGATCCAACTTGACCCTGAGGTCGATCCCAATATTCATGCTATGCTGAATCTACTGTGAGTATCTGATGACTTCCAAAAAGGCTTACTAAATGAAGAAACATGTGATACTTCATCACTTAAAATGAAGAACATGAAAACAATTCGAAAATGTGAGCTAAAATTCAGTACATGCATTCTTGTATTGTAAAATGAATGTAGAAACACTGTTAATGGGTACCCGCCTTTGCAATTCATTTAGTTCGCAACAACAATAAAAATGAAAGTAATATAAAACTAAATTGCTCATTATTATCTGGATGTGAATCCCTTGCAATGATATGATCTATACATAAGTGTACACCTGTCAATTCGATCAAGAGTTGGCCTGAAGCCGCGTAGGTAAATGATGGACTAACACCCTATAGATGACAACTGGCGGGATCACAAGTTAAATGGCAAATCACTGTATAAACTAATTCACATGATAAACTCATTAAGAGTTATAACTTAGTAAATATGTTCTGCTTTCTGAAGATACAGGCAGTAGACATACCTTGAGTCTTTAAAAAAACATCATCTAACTTGATAAATATCATATGTTTTATAAATGTTATTTGACTTGATAAATATGTTCTGACTTGATAACACTTATGCATAACGGGAAACGATAATTAGGCCTCGACTCTGTTTCACAAATGTTATTGTAGGTATATGTAGTCAGTAAATGATTCTTACTCACATAATTGAGTAAGTAAAAGTATGTGTAATAGAAATTGAGTAATTAAATGGTATACATAACTTGGGTATTTCAATATAACCTCAAAACTGAATTAATAAAAGTAATTAAATTTGATATAAAGTAAATGAAAGTAAAATAGACCACAATGAGAAAATGAGATTACAAAAGGAAAATGCCTTGATGGTGACAAATGGGAGAGTGGTTTTGGTCTTTTCTGAAATAGGTTGCTGACACGAGTTTAAAGCTCATTGATATATAGCTTGGTTCAAGATAATGTTGAGTACACTAGATTAACTTGATAAATACATTTGATACATTCTGAATTGAGTAAGTAATAAAGATTTGAGGCTAAGAGAGATGTATCTTGGTTCAAAATAATATAAACTGTAATAACTTAATCTGATAAATATGGTTTCTGAGTCAAAAATTCTCTCCACTTCCCATATTTCATTCACAAGTCCATTAAATATAGTTTTTAAATCCAAACAGATTATTGATCCCAATGAACGCTATTAAATTCCCCAAACTTGGCACTTTCTTTGTAATATCCATAAGTGATTCAAAACTCATAATTAAACTCTCAAAATATATGTTTCTCTTCTTTTCTCTTGTAAATTGAGCTGAAAACCCCAATAGAATCCATGAATATTTATTTCATAGCCAATATCTTAGTAAAGAAAAAGTAAGATCATAATAGGGGCTTAGAAAGAATGACTCGTAACATAGTCTTCCGATCTCCTATTAAGACCCAATACCCCAATATTGAAAGTTTAAGAAGTCCCGAAAAACTTTTGTTTAGAACACCAAACATGATTCCCACCATAGAGTTTCCAAAATAGGGATAGAATATAAGTATGTCAGTTTTGATCCAACCTGCGCAATTCTGGTGAAGCGGCCATAACTTCTTCCAAAGATTTCGGATTAAGGCGATTCAAAAGGAATTTAAAAGTTAACACACTGATCTACGTACCCACCAAAAATACAATTTTTGGCTGGGCCAATCATTATCAGTTTATTGGCAAAGTTTCCTGTGTTTTCTGTCATTTCCCAGCCCCCACTCTCCTAGCTTTCTCCTTTCTTTTTACAAAACCCCTCATCTAAAATCAATCCCTAAAATCATGTAACAAGGACTTGGTCCTCCCATCATCATGCAAAACCATCATACTCAATTTCACTTCAAAATCATATAAATCAAAGATTCATTTTTTAAACAAATATACACAAATAACATGCTTGATATTAAAGGAAACTAAACCTTGCATAATCATTAAAACCCTAATTTTTGGCCAACTTAGATTCACTCTTAACTCCCCCAAAACCATCCAAAACTCCAACAAATCTATCATAATCATTGATAATGCTAAAGATCACCAAATCAAATACAAATCAATCTATAAACATGGTTTTAACTTAAGCTTACATGAACATGATCAACCTCTACCTTTACTTATTATCCAACTTATCTATCAATTAAAACATCCAAAGTAACTCTTATTCTTATCAAAACAATATGATCAACTACCAAACACAACAAGAACAAGAATCAAAACCAAGATATAAGCAAAATCAACAGGATAGGGTTAGGGTGTTACTCACTTTGATGCTTGAAAAAAAGATATAAGTGGTGTTGGATGTTTGTGGGAGCATGGGGGTGTCTAGGGTGGCTGTAGGTGGCTGCTTGGTGGCCAAGGGATGACGACAAGCGGCTGATGTGGTGGCTGGCAGCAACCACCAGAAAAGATAGCCCAGTAGAGAGGGAGAGGACGAGAGAGAAAGGGTCTTGAAACTTTGAGATTTACTTGGATAAAATGACTCCAAAATCATTTGGTTAAGATTTAATCTAACAAAAGTAAGCTTAATCCAATAATAATTAGACGTATGTAATGGTGATTTATCAAACAAATGGGATTGGTCCGAAAATTCACTTTGCGCGATTGAAATTGTTCGTAGCTCGAAATTTTTTTTTTTTTTTTTGCGAGGTTATAAAAAAAATAATAACAACAACAATAACAATAATAATAAGTTCTAAAATTATAATTATCGAGGCCTACTATCAATTCACCTGAAATTTTATGATAATTGAAACCCAAAGTGCAAAGTGGGACCCAAAATTGTAATTTGCTAAATAAATAAATTGGGTGCATTTGAATTAATAAACATGATTTGGTTAAATAAATAACCATGAAAATAAAGATGATTTAAATAAAAATGGGTTAGGGTTGGGATATTACAATGCGTCGCCTAACCCTAGCTGTGAGACACAAGAGTTCTAGCTATTGTATTGTCTTGCCAAGCAAGAAACCAAAACACATAAGGAATAAAATATCTGAACAATGTCTCAAAATAATGTGTTTCCTTAACACCTCACAGTTTTACTATTTGAGCTCCTTTTTTTTTTTTTGAATTTTCATTAGTGAATCCCTCCTATCTAATTAATTTGCAGTTCTTTTTCTACTTTCTAATGATATTCTTTTAGTTCATGCATGTACGAATAAGATCACGATCAGTTAGAAGTAGATTTGCACAGTGCAACTTCTGTAAGTATGTTTTTGAACAGGAGTGAAATCTTCACATTTATATTATGTAACCATAGAAGAAAAGGAGTGCAACTATCAAGACGCATTCATTTTTGCAATTGAGAATTTCAAAAGTACATATGAACTCATTTTTACCATCATGATTTGACTTTTAAATCCTAACTTCCTTTAATGCCTTTTGATGAATCACTTTGTTCTACATGAACATTAACTTGAACGTACGACTTGAATATGCGATCTGCTCCGTTGAATGAGTTGATGTACATATTTAGATACTAATCTATAATATTACATAATGTTGACGTGGATTTTTCTTGAATCGTCAAAAATTAGAATTTTTGGGCCATAGATTAATTCTCACTTTTAATCGCAGCAGTTTAATATCAACGCAACTAATTCTTATGAAAGGAAGGGAAAAAAGAATTAACTATAAATAATTGAGAAGGAAAACATAAACATTAAAAGAAATAAAATTAAGAATGGAAATTATGGTAAGGATCATTGCACAGACATGTTGACATTGTTTATATATATTTGCAGTTTGAAAGATTTTGTTGTTATTTTGCTGTAGATTCCATAATTACATATGCTTCTAATCACAAGCATACATAAACATATTCTTCACTAATCTTCCAAATTGGTAAACCCACAATAATCCCCCCAATAAACCCACGTTACATTGTCGCCCCCCCCCCAATCTATCCTTTATCTTAACTTAATTGATGCTTCTAAGTTATATCCACGCATTATTTATAAAAATTGTCCCTTATAATATTCTCTCTATGTGAAAATAGAATTTTCATAAGGTCAATCAACAATTCTTAAAAAAATTTAATATTTATATTCGAATCTAAAATGCATTCATTTTTCTTTTTATATTCTTTTTCAATATAGGATCAAAACACAACAAGAAAGAAGTACGTGTAGAGCTCAAAATATAGTAAGGAATAAGTTTGCATTGATCGAAGTCTGTTTAAAAAAATTTCTTGCTTCATCCCTTTTTTCTTCTTCTATCTAGATGTTTATATTTGATTTTTTTAAATTTTATCTTCTTTTTGAATTCATAGGGATCAAAATATAGCAAGGAAGAAGTTTTCCATTGATCAAGGTCTATTTAAAAATTTATTTCTTCATCTCCTTTCATTTTCTTCTACCTCGAATTTATTTTATTTTTGATTTTTCATCGTATCATATATCTACGCTTCTATCATTGGGATTTAAGTTCTACATTCTAAAAAGAACTATTCTACCATTTAAAATAAGAAGTACACGACTAGATTAAACTATAAGCAATCTTTTATCTATTTTATGCACAGAAAAAATTCTTCTATCTATTTTACAAATACTGATAATTCCAACATATCTAGGTCACGTATAAATCTGATTCATCTAAGTCGTGTGCAGGTCTTTTACATTAACCACCTTAAACCTATAAAGTACTTCACATATATCGATACTCCCCCCCCCCCAAAGTTTGAACCACTATTGAATACAATTGTATAACAATTACTTAACAAGATACATAAAACTACTGCTCCTGCTTTCTTCAATTCAAAACAATTTACTCTATGAAACATTCAAATTATTCATGAGGATGCTTGAGTTCTTTTGCATACGACCACAACACTGTTAGATGCACATGTGGCACAAGTATTATATTGTTCATCATGTTTTACATACTTTGTTGTTTGATTCTAACTAATTCATGTTAATATTTTCTACAGTTATATGGTCATCCATCGCTACATCCAATTATGGATAATTATAGGTAAATCTTGGGCATTTCTTATGAAGCCTCCGTGACAATGTGAATAGAAAGTATTCGACACTCTTATTACACCAGTTTATTTAAAGAAAGAGGTTCATCACTTATGAAATACTACTACTAGGTACACTAGATAGACAACATGTGATTATAAACTTTAATTTCATTATTTTTAATCAAGTTATTACTAAAAGCTTAATGTTATGTGTAGGTACAAGAAGAGGGGGTAGATTTTTTGTTGTTGATGCTGTAAATTCACTTATTATGATATCATTTACTGTGAGTTTTAGCTTCATTCTGACTTCTTATTATCTTAGTCATACTTACATCATATCCTTTACAATTGTAGTTTATTTATTTATTTATTATTGAGTTCCAACCACAATAACAGTTTATATAATATTTAACAGAAATATATGTCCTTTTTTAATCTTTTTTATTTTATCTTTAATTGCTTAAAAATAGTTATGTGATTTTATAAAACACTCTTTGTCCTAAGCATAAGCATGTCGAAGTGTGTGTGTGTGTGTGTGTATATATATGTATGTATATATGTATGTATGTATATAAACAAAACAAAATGTTTATATTGTTTGACACATCTTAACTATTAATCAAAATGAGGAAATAATATTGAGTCAAATAAATTGCAAGACAATTGGTTATTCAAATAAATGAGTCTGATCACCGTCCATTAATTTTGATGACTCACTAAAACTCAAAGAAAATTAATCCAAATAATTAAACCTAGGACAAAGAACCACCTTCGATGAAGATGGGGGAATCCTTTGTAGATAAGGAACTGCTCCAGCCCTCCGTTGTCTCTCTCAAAAATTCACTACGGAAAAAAAAACGACTACTAAAGCTTAAATGATTGTCTGTTTCCTTTTACTCCAAATTCTCCACACAAAAAAAAAAAAAAAAGAGTTCACACTAATGAAAACACACCTTCTCTGCCACCCCAACTTTTTTTTGAAAAAATATACATTTCCCGGCCTTAGTTTACCCATACTATGTGAACAACGAAGATATAGAAGTAAAAATATATCTGAACTTATACACTTTCACAATTATTTATATATTTTCTTAATCATTTTGATTTTATCTTTAATTGATTAAATAGTTATGTCAAAGTAATTTATAATTTATATGATCACCATAATTTGGAAAAAGATAATTGAACATAATAAAAACAATTATTCAATTATATTAGTTTACCCACTTAATTCAGTTCCTTGAGAAATATAAACCTATTATGTAAAATCTTGCCTTCAAGAAAGTGTTTGACTATTCGTGGGTTTCATTTGCTATTCTTAAAAAAAATTGATTCATTATAGTTTTGTTTCTTCTATTATTATCAGATGTTGTACGATTTAATTATTATTTTTCTCACTTGAGTTCTATTTCACTCTTTATTAGATAATGTATGATTTTATGATTTGTGATTTGACTATACAATTTCTATAAGGAAGTTAATATGTACATTTTTTTCTGTGATATACCAAATTTAATAGATTTGTAAAATCAAAACCCTTGCCTTGAACAAAATCCACTCCCACTTACAAGTACATCATCTTATGGACAAAGAGCGCCCAAAATTTTTAAAAAACCTGACCGTAAATAACTTTTAAAAATTATTTGAACCCCAATTGAATAATGTTGTATGATAACAACATAACAAATTACATAAAAATACTACTTCTGCTTTTTTAAATAAATAACATATTACTCCGTGAAAATTAGACTTACAAATATAAAGGTAATTAGGGTATAAGAAGAGAAGGTGGACTCTTCGTCGCACCATAAATTAACATATCATCATGTCATTTAGCATTATTTTTAGTTTCTTTTTGACTACCTACAAGCTCTATCATACTTTATATCATTTCTTTTACAATCATAGGTTGTTTTAATTATTGGGTTTCAATGGTTGCGCATGAAATTACTATCTATTCATATTTTTCAATAAATTTGAGTTTTCATTTCTAAATTAGAATATTAACTTTGTCTAAAGTGAACATTCCTCTATTATCTTGACTATACATATATATATATATATATATATACACATATATGTGTGTGTGTGTGTGTGTGTGTAAATATATATATATATATATATATACACACACACACACATATATACACACACACACACACACACACACACACACATATATATATATATATATATATATATATATATATATATACACACACACGTATATTCAAACTATCCATTGTAACATGTACCATTTAAAGCATGAGTCCAGACTAGTTAGCTAAATTATTAAGATTTTTAAGGAGTTATCACTAAAGATTAAACTTAAATCGATCCTGTCCATGTTGATTGTTGTGTTTTCTTTTACAACACGCACATAAAATGTCTAGGTATAGCGGAACATTAGTTAGAAATAGACCTGATCAACGCGTCAGGGATCCGCTTGACCCGACCCTCAAAAACGAGGGTCTGGGTCGCCTTTTCTTGTCTCTAATCTCCTCGATCCTCAAATTGAGGGTACCCGACTGTGGTAGAGGTTGGACTTGGGTAAATGTTTTGACCCTCTGACCCGACCCGCTGACCCTCACATTTTTAAAAAAAATTAAAAATCAAAATGAAATAAGATATTTTTGGTTTCTTTGTTCAAAACGTTTTCGCTTTTACTTTCCCATCTCCCCTTAGCATCTTCCCCTCTATTCATCTCACCAACTCTCTAGTGCGTAACCTTCTAATGCGCTCTCTCTGATACTTAAAGTAGTCATTTTAGTGAACTAATTGATCTGTTAGTTTAATAATTAAATTACGCATTAGAGTGTTTATAGTGACGATACACTTCATTAGAGCATTATATTATCGTTTGACATTTTATTTTGTAATGTGCTTAATGTTGAGCTTTATAATAAAAAGAAAACTTAGTGAAAAATCTCATTTTCTATACTGAGAGGTTTGAGGATCGGACCTGACCCGGTGACCCAAGGGTACCTGCAGGGTCAGGATCAGGGTCATGGTCATGGTTAAGGTCAAGGGCATGCCGATCTGTATGAGGGTCAGGTAGGGTCAAGGTCGAAAAAATCCTGTTTGCCGACCCTCATGACCTGATCTTCAATTTGATCAGGTGTAATTAGAAATAAGTGATCAAAGCCTATTAAACTTATGATACAGTAATCCTTGCGTGACTCAGCCTTTTTTGGGGGGGATTTGAATCCTCCATTTCACTGGGATCAAGTTATTATTGGCCAATAAGAGATAGAATTCTCCTATTATTTGGCCAACTATAATTCGATTATAGTGAAATAAAAGATCCAAAACCAACCCAAAAAAAAAAAAGAAATCTCATATGAGATGGTTCCTCTTTTTTTGAAAAAAGATTGGATTCTTACATACATAACCCAACTACATTTTACTTACCCCTCGCAACTCATTAAGGTGAATTAATATCATTCAAGATAAGCTTACTAAACTAGAAAAAGAATTAATAATTTAAAGTATGCCACAAATCATATTTCATTAATTTTAATTCAAGTTCCAATCAAAAGTTTATGCCCAATTAATATTTGGGAGAAAATTAAATTATACCATGTCATAAATATTGTGGCTGATAAAAATTTGCCTGTAGACAAATAAGATATTTGGACAAAAAATTCATATCAGAACCCTGTTCGAATTATAAATCGGACATTCTAATCAGACTCGAATCTGGACCTGAATTTTCAATGTTTCGGACGCAGCTGTCCAAATGTCCGAATTTGCAACCCGAACTCTAATGTCCAAACTCGAACCGGATCCAACTTTCAATTCGGACATTACCAATTGTCCAAATTCTAAATTCTGAAAAAAATTTTAAACATACTTGATTCTTTTTAGATTGAAAAATTAAATAAATCGGACCAGACGGATTTTTGCCAACCTTAAATTAAATATTATGACTCAAAATATCATAGCAGTCACGTCCGAACACTACAAATCAGCTGCCGCCTGGCCAATTGGCGTGGCTGTCCTTGGGCGGAGCATTAACTTGGTCGGAAGGCGCGTGCAGCTGACGTCTATTCCCTTCGGAGGTGGAGCGCGTAGGCAGTGAAAGGACGAAAGAAGAGTCAAAGGAGACACGTGGAGCGGGACTTGGGGAAGAAGGTGGTGAGTTCCAGCCGGAAGAGAGAAGCTTGGAGGCTACGTATGCGTCGCTGCCGGAGGGGCCTTGGAACTTGAAAGAGAGAGGTGGGCCCTTTATTACTTATTCACAGCCAATGCTTGACCCCCACGTAAGCCTCCCCCACTTGGCCGGCCTTGGCCCAACAAACTTCCTCCTTTAACGCCACCATTATTTATGGGTGTTGCACTATTATTCTCCCTTAACCCCCACCTCCATGTCCCTCCAGATATTTGGCTCATCAACTCCCATGGCTTGTCTTGATTCGAGCGCAAATCTCACAAATATATGTCCTGGAGTTCTTCATAGGTGATGGGATTTAAATCTTTATGAAATTATAATTAATCACTCTTCGATCATTCAATGATGAGGAATCCTTCCATAATGTTTTTGTATGGTAATAAAGAATGTTACATGGATACTGGATGGAAAACTTCTAAGGTTATGATTCCTCCAGTGATCCGTGTATGCTATTGGAGAGGACTACTGTCAAAATGAGACCACTCAACACTAATCAATACTTTTCAGTGGTGATTAACACTTATGAGCACTTGAATCATATATCCTAGTTATCATTTTCGAACACTCAACAGTCAACACTTATGCACCAACCAGCATTGATTAGCAACAATTCGTCATAAATTACTTATTATAAGTTAACAAGAACACGCCCAAACCGATATAGAATGAAATCCTTCATTGTCTAGTATTGCATATATATATATATATATATATATATATATATATATATATATATATATATATATATATACACACACACACCAAAAAATTATAATGGCCGTCACTATATGACAACCACCATAATTGGAAAAATCTGAAACGTACCCTTATTAGAGGTTAATCGTAGCCATTCATTTTATTTTATTTTTGAATAATTTAAAATGTATTATAAAAATTATATAATGTCTCAAAATATTAAAGAAAATTAATTTTGTAACGGTTTGTTTGTTTTTTGTTAATGCCTATTCTATTAACAACAAAAATGAGAAACTTTTAAAAAGAAAAAAAACAAATTGAAGAGTTGTTTATCTCCATGGAGATATCTTCCGATGACCATGAAATTCTCCGGTAGCCCTCCGTAAATTCCGGCTACCACGAAAGTCGCCGGCACCACCGAATTTTTCATCTCCTTGCTCTGTTTATAGGGAGGTCGGAGATGATGGGCGGAGAAGACGTCCACCATTGTTACCGGCGACAAGGTGGATGACGGTGGGAACTTATTGGCGCCACGCTGGTGGGCCGTGAGGTGCTTTGCTTGACGGCTAATTGTGTGGGTTTAGGTTTGGTTGCTTGTTTTTTTTTTTTTTTTTTTAAAAAAATAATCCGGCAAAGAGATTAAATACAATTGATGTTAGCTCATACAGTAGGGAAAGGCTAGTGGGACATTGCATAGGAGGGGGTAGGGATGGGCATGGGGTTCGGGGCGGGTTGAGCTATTCCCGCACCCATACTCATTTTTAAAAATCATACTTATACTCATACCCATATCCATCGGGTTTTGAATGGTTGTACTACCTATGGCCGTCGGGTTTTTCGGATTTACGAGTTTTATTGGAGTATATATAGAGTGTGCAAAGTATTACTCATATTCAACCCATATTTACATACACGGTATATTTAATTAACAATTTCAAGCGACGCTACTAAAATTCATGTCGGATAAACTCACGAAAGTTAAAAATGTAAAAAAGTTTAATTTTTTATTTCTACATAAATAAACACTATACAATTAGAGTTTCATGCCAAACATTTATTTTTGGATTTTACCGTATTTTGGTCGCCTTTTACTAGCAAATCGGGTACACAATCGGGTATGGGTTTTAAGAATCTATATCAATACCCATACCCATTTTCAAGCACAATATCTATACCCGCCCCGTATCCATTTTTTCACAAGTTTTCGAACCCATACCCGCTATAAATGGGGCGGATTTTTCGGGTTCGGGTGCAACTCCTACCCCTAGGAGGGGGTGCCGTTGACATTTGCATCGCGAATTCGACTCTTACATCTGCCATTTCACTCTTTATGTTTTGTTTTTGGAAAATAAATTTGTGATTTGCACCTATTTCAATTTTGGATTCTCTTTTGCTTTTTGAAAAGGAAGGTGTCATAGAATATAACAAATTTGTTATCCATTTATAAACCAATATTTTATTTAATTAAATTATTAATTAATTTCTAATCACAAATATTTTCGTGAAGAATTGAAATGCATAAAATAAAAGCTGCGTGTTGTATAAAAAAACGTGCTAATCATGTATAATTATTCTATTTATACTTTATGTAGTCATCTAAAATGCGATTGGAGCAATTGAAGTATGCGGCAAAATAAAAGAAGACTCGTTCTCATGGACTACTAGCGGATAACCATAGGTCACTGTCTTCAGATTATGGTTGATACCAACAAGTACCACAAGTAGCTTATTATATGCATTCCATGTGTAGGTGCTATCAAAAGCCTAAACGTGTCTAAAAGTTTTATAATCTATGCTTGACATCGCACCAAAATAAGTTCTCCAACCTGACATTCTCTTCTTGGTGTATCTCAAAAAGTATGAAGTATCAACTTCTTTCTTTTCCCGCAAATATGTTAAAACACCATCAGCATCACCGTTTTTTACTTGCTTTTTTCTATACTTGTGGAGATGATTTTTGATGTCATCTTTTATTAACAATGTTGCCAATCTACTATAATATTGAGATTGCTATTAATTCCCCTAAAAAAATCTATGATAATATTATTTCCATATTATTTCATCAACAAAAAAAATATAAGTCTAATTCTACTTAAAGCTCATTCAAAACTAACAAGGTAGCAACAAAAAAAAATAAAATTAAAACAACCATTATGAATTTCACATGTTCATAGTACACTTAAACCGCAACAACAGAACAATTTAAACGTACGCTTATATTTGAGGAAATAAATTGTCAATATAACAAATTTAACAAATTTAATGATAGATACTATTTTATTTAGTAAGCAATAGACTGAATATTAACATACCAATGTCAAAAGTTTAAGGAGATGGGTGTTCAACAATTTTGTCAAAGACGTGTTGAGTAGGAGACGACATTGAGTGATTTTATGTAAGAGTTAATGACTAATTTGTGATGGGGAAAAAAATTTATAGAATAAGGATATTAGGGTTTCAACCATAACTCTAAAAAACAAATATGAAAAAAATTCGTAGCATCTTAAAAAAGGGGGATTAATTGGAAAGACATTACATGGAGATTAAAACAAAAAAAATTACATGGAGATTTTTTTTGAAAAAGCAAATGAATCCTAAACCCGTAAATGAGGAAATGTGAAGTTAACAGGGGTGGTGCAGGAGTCGAACTTGCAACATAAAAGAATAAAACACCCCCCTTTTTAAAGATGCTACGAATTTTTTTCATATTTTTTACTCTTTAAGAATTAACATCAATTATATGTAAATGCTTCGTTGGATTAAAATTTTTGAAAAACCAAGCAACCAAACCCTAAACGAGCGGAATTAGCCGTCAGACAAAGCACGTCGACGGCCACGTGTCGCCCACAAGTTCCCACCGTCGTCCACCTTGTCGCCGGTAACAATGGTGGATGTCTTCTCCGCTCATTATCTCCGACTGCCAGTCTCCATGTGAACAGATCAAGGAGATGAAAAATTCGGCGGTGGCCATTAATAATGGTGAACATCCTCCCTTGGTTGCCGGCAACTTTTGTAGTGGTCGGAATTTATGGAAGCCCCGCGGGAGAATTTCATGGTCGCCGGAAATTATGGATGAGAAATTTGCCTGCCCCATGGAGATAAACAACTCTTCAATTTGTTTTTTTCCTTTTTAAAAGTTTTTAATTTTTGTTGTTAGTGGAATGGGCATTAAACAAAAATCAAACATACCCTTACAAAATTAATTTTTTTAAATATTTTGAGACATTATATAACTTTTATAATACATTTTTAATTGTTCAAAAATAAAATAAAATGAATGGCCACGATTAACCTGTAACAAGTGTACTTTTCAAATTTTTTCAATTATGGTGGTTGTCATATAGTGACAATTACTATAACTGCACTATACACACACACACACAAAATAGAGTAATTTGCTTAGCTATTTTTCTACAGTCGCTATAATTTTAGGAACAAAATCCTTTTCCAATTACGATAAAGTGAAAATCCAATTTCGTATTTTTTTTGATGATACAAATAGTCCCTTCCTACATTTTCTTACTTTTTTGACATGATAGTCATCGTTTAATTACACACACATACACACATATTTATAATACATATATG
The DNA here is from genome assembly GCA_029747015.1 of Carnegiea gigantea. Taxonomy (NCBI): domain Eukaryota; kingdom Viridiplantae; phylum Streptophyta; class Magnoliopsida; order Caryophyllales; family Cactaceae; genus Carnegiea; species Carnegiea gigantea. The sequence continues at coordinate 807,120 of JAKOGI010000137.1, read as the reverse complement.
AGTTTAGCTACACACACATACACACATATTTATAATAAACTAGTCGTGAGACCGCGTGCGTTGCGTGCGGTATCCCGAGAGATCCGGATTTTGGAGGTTAAATTTTAGGTTAATTTTTTTGTCAAGTTTGTTTGGATGTGGCTATTTTGTTTTTTTGTGATTGTAACTTGTTTGATTTGTTGTTGAATTAGTTTAGGGAAAGTTGACTTTGTTTGAAGTTATGTAAAACTGAAAACTTGTTGTGTTAGCAAGATTATTTCATTTGAAGCAATGAACGACAAGTAAGTTGTTGACCTTTTAGTCCATATTTTAGCTAGCATTAAAACAAGGGAATTGTGAAATAGTAAGAACTATTGGATTGTGGGACTATTAAGAAGGAAACTTACAATTAATGAATGTAAGAAGAAATTGCCCCCCTAAAGCATAATGCTGTCATTTGTGGCTAGAAAAGTGCAAGTAGCCAAACTAAAAGATCTTCATGTTAAGACCTATACAATGATGAAGAAGAAAATGTTCAAGGAAATTGAAGGAAAATGGCAACAGCAAGATTATTGATAAAATGAATCATGATGTTTGTAAGATTAAAACATAGCAAACAACATAGTATTGAACTTGCGTTAATTATAATTTTAAAGAAAGTTAGAAACTGTTAGAAGAAGTACATAGTCAAAGGTAATAGAATGAGTGAGACTACAAAAGTAATACAGAAGGTAAAACTAAAATAAAAAAATTAGTAGCAGTAAGAACTATTGGATTGTGGGAACATTAAGAGGGAAACTTACAATTAATGAATATTTGCGCATAAAAGAACCTCAAAGGCAATTACATTTTGTAAGTATCGTTCTTGTTATGGTGTAAGTGTTTTCTCATTGTAGAATATCCTTAAGTTTTTTGATTTTCTTGCCCTTGACAATGCGACATATAGTTGTCCATGTGAGAAGCATGGTTCTTTGAGATGAATGCCAGCTTGTTCTAGTGTTTGACCTTAAGATTTATTTACTGTCATTTGCAATGACAGTTTAATGGGAAATTATCTGCATTCAAACTGGACTAGAAAGTTCGAAGAGGATGATGGTCGCATAGATATTCTTGGTAGTAAAATAGTTTCTCCTTTGTGGTATCCTGTTGCAATGGTACACTATATAATATTGGAGAAGAACTCTTTACAGATAAGTCTGGTTCCATTGCAAAGTCCACCACTGGGATCTAAATTGTGCAACAACATAACTAGGCCATTAGGCTTTAATATGAGTGCATGGGGACTGATGCCAGGTGGACATAATGTATGCAAAAATTCTTCTGTATAATTTGCTGCATCTTTCCCATCAATGCTGTCAAAGCTATTGTATGTAATAGCTTTTCCTGGAAATTCAGTTATTACAAGCTCATTGATTACATCTACTTCTTCATTTCTTGGAGACAATATAGCTCTTTTTGAGAAGATGTTAGGGTCTATATATTCTTGTTGCAATTCTGGTAAGATATTATCTATTAGGTCAGAGGATTCTGTATGGATTGTTTTTATGGATGACATCATATGTGGTGGTAGTTCCACCTGTGCAATAGTTTCTGTTTGCAAGTTTCCATTTCTGAGTTTAAGAAGAAAATCTGAAAATGGAGGGTCTTCTTTGGCTCTCATGTTTTCTGTGAGGCTGATTTTTTCCAGTTGAGACCAGAGTGGGGAGCTTACTAAACTTGCATCAACAGCTTCTGCTTGTGTTTTGTGAGTGAGTACTAGTAGTACTTGTCTAAAGTCACCTCCAAATACGATAATTTTTCCCCCAAAAAGTTCATCGAAGTTGCATAAATCTCCAAGTAGAATGTCCAGTGCTTCAATATTGTGTCTATGAGCCATTGAAGCTTCATCCCAAATGATCAGTGAGGATTCTTTTAATAGAGCTGCAAGGCTACTTTGTTTTCCAACATTACAATTGATACTACTTTCATAATGAAGCGGTAATTTAAAGCGAGAATGTGCGGTTCTACCAGTTGGAATGTTTACAGCAGCTATGCCAGAACTTGCTGTTGGTAAAACAATTTTGCCTAATTGTCTTACTCTTACATATAGTGCACAATATAAGAACGTCTTCCCAGTTCCTCCAGGACCATCTACAAAAAATGCACCTGGTTTTTTGTGCTTGATGTGGTGCATAATTTCTTTGTAAGTCAATTTTTGTCCGGGGTTGAGTTTTTTTTAGCAGAAAGCAGGTTTTCTGGAATTGGTGCTGTCAGTGCATCTTTTACATCTTTTGTCCAATTAATGACCCAATTAGCTTCTGTTAATAATTCTAATAAATTGAAATCTGCTAGTGACTTTCCCATGCCTTCTAAGCATTTTTGCACTGCTGTGACTGTTTTGTGTAAGATCCAAGATTCATTATTGTTGTCTGTTGTGTATTGGAAGTCTTCTGATAAGTGTGTATAATACTTGGACCACACGTCTTTTACATTTGGAGGCTCAGAAAAGATTAGTAGTGTAGCAAATAAGCGACGTAATGCAGATGGCATTTGAACTCTAATGCCTTCTTCCATACAGGTTTCAACAATGTTGTTTGATTCAAAAAATCCATGTTGGGTAGCTGCTTCTTGAAATGAACTACATAATTTGCCATTTGCTGTGAGTAAGTCTATGAATGATGTAGGCCCTTGAATATTAGCTAATAGTAGTCGAAGGTAGAACCTTTCGCCTTCTGATGGTGCTGCATAGGCAATTCTTCCTATTGCTTTCCCTGTTGTTCTTTCTCTCCATTCTTTTTCTTTTCCATCCCAAGTGAAATGCTCTGGGAATTCTCGATATAATTATTTGTGATTTGGTCCCAACTTTGAATTTTTTTTTGAAAAATGCAAGCAACATAGTCTTTGTTCGTTGTTCATCTTTCATAATTCTTTCAAGCCTTTCTTTGCTAGAAAATTGAATTGTTTGCATGCTTGGTGTATGTATAGGCATTGGTACTACAGGAGGATACATTGTGTAAAGATCAAAGCCGAATATTCTCCATGCAGCTTCAGGTGGTGAAATCCAATGAGCTGATTGGTATCTTGCAATTTTATCATGTTCTGTTCTTGATTTGTTGAAGATAACCGAAAAGAAATTTTGTCATGACCTTTGTAGACATATTTGTATAGGTATTTCACTGCTTTTATTGTTGAGCATACTTCAACATTAACATGACTATCAAACATTGCAAGGAGGAATGGATTATATGGGATGACCCAACGGTTATCAAGCACAGCTCCTCTCATGTGTATTTCTTCTCCTGTATTTCTTCTTCTATAAAGTGGGTATAACTCAGCATCAGTTGTTGTATACTCTGAAAATGCTTTTGGATAGTTGAATCTACATATCTTTTGTTGACCTTTGTATTCTATGCAACCACAAGTTGGGTAGTTTGGACCACATGGACCATGCGTCATATGGTTAAGCACTAAATTCCTCAGGTACATATGGTCAGTAGTAGGTATCTCTGCACTCACATACTTGTCAAACTTCTCTAGTTTTTTGATTTTGTATTGCTTATCAAGGATAATTAAGATATGTGCATGAGGTAACCCTCTTTTTTGAAATTCAACGACTTGTATCTTCGCTGTAACTTGACCAAAAATGTGTTTGTTCATTATTTGGTCTGATAATTCTTTTAGTTTGGAGTGGAATACTCCTGCGATGAGATCTGGTCTGTTCTCAGCTTTCTCATATTTTTGGAGTTCATCTTGGATTTCTGGCCATTTGGGATTGCAAGTAATAGTTATAAACAAATCTGATTTGCCATATTTTTAGACGAGAGATATAGCGTTTAGAAATCTACGTTTCATATCTCTTGGACCTCCAACAAATGAAGGTCGGAGTATGACTCGATGACCAATATCTTTACCTACTATTTCTCCATGCTCTAAACTATCAAGAATTCCTTGATATAATTTAGATCTGATCTCCTTTTGGTTCTTTTGGTAGAAGTCAAGCCTTGTGTTCTCCAGTTTGACATACATATCTACTATGTACTGCTAAAATAATTTTCCCATTTTGAGTATGTAACTTGTATCTGTAAGTCTAATCTGCAACTTGTAAGCGTAATATTCTCTATAAGATATGCATTTTGTCCTGTCTACTGGACCTATATTAAACACTGCGTATTGAAAATAAGATTAATAGAATTATGATGTAGTATATGATAGTATAGAATATTTAGAGTACAGTATAAGTTAATGGAATTATGATATAGCATATGACAATGAATAACATCAGAAGCATACAATTATGTATTGATATTGAGTAAATACTTGAAATAAATTTATCAGTTAACAATTTTAAGGATAGGATAGTGTATTAAAAATCAGAATATTGAAATTTCTGTAATATGTATTATGAAGTGTATTAAGATGAACATCAATTTTTCTTTCTCAATCGTTTGTGATGAAGTAACACATTAAGAAAATCCTTCATATATATATATATATATATATATATATATATATATGATGATTGTGTAGTTGAAGTTATGGATAATTAAGTTTGTATTTTTTATGCTATAAGCGGTGCAGTCCTTCAATGACTAATAAATCAATAGTAATACTTAAATAACAACTTCCACAAAAATCATTGCATTATTTTTATCATGAAAGACTAATAGCTTAGTAGTAATGTGTTACTTAGGATTCTGACAGAGGTTATTGTATTACCAGTATAATCTTCCATGAGAATACTTTCCTCTATTTGCTGAGAAGGATTTGAACAAGTAGATATTCGTCTATGATAGAGCTGTTTTGTATTCTTAGACAGCTTCTCTAACCTGGAATGCCAACCACAATCTCCAAAAGGGAATATAATTGGGTATTATAAAGGATCATAACAACCATAGTAATGCTTTATTTGGTGTGATTTATTTGACTTTCTATGCATAAGTATATGTGGACCATGGTCTACATCACTTTGAGGTGTATCAACCCAAATTCCAACTACCTCTTCCGAAGAAGGTTTATTATATGTTCTTTGATCTGGAACAGAATTTTGGTTAATGGTGATTGTTGTTGTATCATGAAGCACATAATCTTTAAGTGACCTGAAAAATTTGCCATAAGAATTTTCCTGAAAAATGTCAATCAATTGGATCACTACATCTGCCCTTAGCTCATCATATACACCAGATCTGTTTTCAACTTCATGAGATGGATCATAGAAATATAGTTGTAGATACTTTGGGGATGTGTATCTGAAGGTATAAGATTAGGTAGATAATGGTACAATTGACCTTGCAGCTTAAAGACGTATATTCTTTTGACTGATTTGCCCTCGTGGTTCCCACCGATGGAGCTAAATGCAAATAGATTGTTGTAGATTCTAGCGAACTGTCTGAAGTGGACAACATCTTCATCCCTTAAAGTGAGAAGACGTTCCAACTCTTTAGGCACAGAGTTCATAGCAAGCATGATTTTGCCTTTTTGACAACAGAAATAATTTGTCTGATGCTTAAATAGTTTTGCCTGACAATATTAGCAGATTGTGTAATGTGGTAGTTTGAGAGGGAACTCAGGTGCATGATTTTCTTGCAAAGCAGCACCTATTCCTGCAATATGTATGTTTTAGCTTTGCTCTTTTGTAATTTCAGGGTACAATGTACACATAAAATATGGAAAAAGCTGTAGAAATAGAGCAATAGTTGTATGTGAGATCATACTTGGTTTTTGTGTACGCCTTTTCTTTGTTGCAAATGGCTCTATGCATTCATTATAATAACTGTTAGTGATTATGTATCTAAACCTTTTTGTAGAGACAAATAAATTTGTATACTTCATTTGATAATTTATATATATCGAAAGTGCTACTTACGCAGTTGTTGTTCACATGTTGTTTGGATCGGTGAATGTGCCTCTTTCTTATATCTTCGACTTGATCTTTTTCGTGGATTTTCTGATGTGCCATACGATGTATACATCTGCTGCTCTAAACTTGCACAACTTGGTTGTGACATAGAAACTGTCATACGAAAGCATCGTTGCCTAGGACAAAGGTTTGGTAATGTATTCTCAACATTGGTAGTTGTTTCCTTAGTAGTTACATCAGTATACCTCTTTAAACATTTTTGTTGGCGTCGTGTTAATATACTTGTTGAGTTTTTAGCACCCTTTACAAGGATCTGGTTTTGTTTTCTACTTTTCTGTGTTTTGCTTTTTCTATGAATTGGTATACTTGAAATTGATTGAGCTGATGGGTGAACATGATTTGCCATTCGGTAGCATCGTTGTCTACTTTGAATAGGAACTTCATCAATTGGAATAGTTCCCTCTGTATCATCATCTTGTAATATACCTCCTCCAGATACTATGTCTTCACTTTTGCTTTTCTTCATTTCAGTAGATGTCATCTAATATAGGTATTCCTATGAATTTCTACATAAAGAGTAGCCTTAGAGAATATACTCATATTGTGAGAAGTATAATTCTATATAGAAGGTAAATGAAACATATACCAAATGCAATTATAAAGTTAGAAATTCATATTGAAGAAGACTTACATTGACAGACATTTCTAAGAATTTATAGGTTATATATTGTGGTTGTTACATTATAGCTGTATTTTATGAACAAGATATATTCATTGATTGCTAAGACATTGATTGATCAATTGTTGTTTTCTTTGAGGGAATGCTGGACATCACTTGTTGTTTAGTAGCATTGCTGTCTATTTCGCATATGAATTATATCACTTGAAAAAAGTTCTTATGTGTCATTATGTTCTAATATAGCTGTTGTAGATACTATGTCTTAGTTTGTCTGCCTTTTACTGGATGTCATCTTGTATAGGCATTCCTATGAATTCTAAATAAAGAGTATTCTGAGATTCTATATTTATGTTCTAACATAGTAATTAAGTATTTGAATTAGACGTAGAAGATATTTTTATGATATTATCTTACCATCTATTTGTTTATTTATCACAATATATATGTAAGCAGTAATGAAGGCAAAGTATCTTCAGAGACACATGTTACAAATATATATATATATATATATATATATATATATATATATATATATATATATATATATATATAAGCTGAACAGAACATATATCAAATGCAATTACAAAGTCACTAATTCATATGCAAGAAGATATTCATATGCAAGAAGATTTAAACAGGCAGATATTTTAAGAAGCCTACAACTTATATACTACATGTACTATATTATAGATGGATAATATAAATAAGATCTATTGATTGGTTAGTGAAAGATTCATCAGTGAGTTCCTATTTTCTTGCAGGGAATCAAGGAACAGTTTATAGTATAATTCTATACTGCAAACTTGTAAGGCTTGCTATCTTAGCTCCCATTTTAAATAGTTGAGAGTAGCTTTGGCTACTTATGGAACCATATTCTTCAGCTTGCTTTGTTAGTCTTCATCTTGAGTATTTGACAATGGATTTGCCCTTATCTTGTGTAGTAATCTTGCTACACAGCAATTCACACTTTCTACGCCTCCTGGAACATTCAGCCCATGCTCTTTGAAGTGCTTCATAGTTAACATCATACACAATAAAGTGATATGATGCTTGTAGGTAGTTGAGAGTTTTTCTTACAGCATTTTGCATTGCATCTGCTGGAGTCTTGCAGATATCACTTAGTATGTAATGCTCTTCATCAACATATGCAAGACATTGCACCATGAGGCATGATTGATAGCGGTGATTATCCAAAGTTACATTCTCATAGGGGTGTAGTCTGATAGGTAGCTCATTAGTAATCTGTTCAAGAAATTCCATGAAGTTCATCATAATTGTACTTGCTAAGGTTATGTTTGAATTACTTATTATAGTTGGCAAATATGTAGAAGGCACAAGGATTGATTTCAACTTCTGAGCTTGCTCCTTGTATAACTGGGCAGATTTCTTGTAAGCAATTGTTAGTTCTCAATTAACATCATAAACAGTGATATCATATGTCCTTACCAAATGCATAACTGCTTGTAGGGCAGTACTTTCTTCAGCTTCTATGACAGTGTTTTTAGGGTCTCCTTGGTGTACCATAGATATCAAGCTATGTTCATTTTTTAGAAATACAGAGCTGACCCCTTCAAATTGACCACTCCGCACATAAACTGGTGGTAATAGATTCAGGAGACCAATAATTCTTGCTAGAAGACTTTTGTAAGAAATTTGAAATGTCATTTTTGGTGGATCCATTCTGGTGAAAGAAATCAGAGTCAAGTTTTTATTAACTGATGTTTGAAAAATACATGCATGGATAGTTAACTATTACAATTGATGTAATATACCTAGGTTAACATATTCAGTTGGAACTAAAAAACTATAGTTTATTTCTAGCATAATCATAACTTAGTAAATAATTGAGTGAACATATATAGTGAAATATCACATGGAAAGTTTGAACATACAGTCTAGATACCATAAGACTGACATGTGTGAAGATATTATATACCTAATAGGAAAAAGCATGCATTTCTCATAGATATTGACTTTGCTGAACTTTAAGTTTCAATTTGTACAATAGGAAAAATACAATAAACTGTTTAAAACTGACAGAAAACCACATGAACAAGGAATCTATGTCTGTGCATGTGAAACATAAAGAGTAACAGAAATAAAGTTGAACCAAAACACACAAAGATATAGGAATTGACCTTTCTACCTCTACTTTACTGAACTACAATATACTGTTAGTAAAGTTATATGAGCTTCAATTTGCAAGAACCAACATGCATAGACACACACACACACACACACACACACACACACATACATATATATATATATATATATATATATATATATATATATTATATATATATATATATATATATATATATCTATATATATATATAGAGAGAGAGAGAGAGAGAGAGAGAGAAGAGAGAGAGAGAGAGAGAGAGAGAGAGAGAGAAGAGGAAAGAATAAATCAGCAAGATACAATAACAGAATGAAAAGATCTACCATTGCATGGTATCCTAAACTGCAGGACATTTTCCCATAGCCAGTTAACTATGACAGTTAATGTAATATACATTAGTTTAACATATTTAGTTGAAATTGAACGTGCTAGTTTACTTGGAAAATACAGTTGCTAGAAAGTTTGGACTGTAGATTTCTTATATGAAGAAAAGAGTTTTGTATGTTCATTGAACATGCAAGTTAAAATTGAGGGGAACACAGATGCACAGAGAATCTATGTGTGTGTATCCATAAGACAGATAAAGACATATAGAAGGGAAGAGGAAGAAAAATGCACAAAGATAGAAAAATTGACCCTGGTACCTCTACTTTAGTGAACCAGAATAGACCCTTGGAGAAGTTGTATCAGCTTCAATTTGAAAGAAAGAATATAGAAGACACCTTAATATAGGGGGAAAAAAATCATAAATGAATAAGATAGAGCAATAAAATAGGAGTATCTGTTCTTGCATGGCATGGTAAGTTGCATGAGATTTCTTACTATAAGATAGAATTGTTATGAAATTTGAACTGTAGATTTCTAATTTGTAGAAAAAAGTTCTGTATTTTAATCACAGATACAAGCTATAATTTAGAGAAACATGCATACACAAAGAACCTGTGTGTGTATGGATGACATAGAGAAAGACACATGTATATACAGAGCGAAAAAGGAAGAGAAATATACAAAGATAGAAGAACTAACCTTTATACTTCCACTTTGCTGAAACAGATTAGAACCTTGGGAAACTTTCTACGTCCACCTTGCTAAACTAGAATACAACCTTAGGAAAGTTATATGAGCTTGAATGTCAAAGAAACAATACAGAAGATACCTATATCTAGGAAAGAAACTAATATTATAATATAAATTACTAACATAGACCAATATAAGGAGACCATTTGCTGTTGCATGGCTTACTAAGATACATCTATATAATGAAAACACCTACTGTTGCACGGCACGGTTAGGTGCATGAGATGTCTGACTTTTCTGATGAGTAATTATTATAGTTTTCTTTGTATAGAAGAATATCTTATCTTGAAATTACAACATATTTCAATTAACACATGCTCTCCACTTTGTCCTCCGTTTTTTTGGGACTTTATTCTTCAACCAGATTCAATTTTTATCTTCTATATATACATCTTCCTAATGACTACATTTTCGTCAGAAACATTCCTTGTTTCTACTATAAAGATTTGTTCCAAGAAAGTTATGATAATCAATATATTTCTGCATAACTCTGTTCTTTGCTATTTGATATAATATATATCTATGCTTTATATTCTGCTTTTCAAATAGGACTTTAACTCCAAAATGTTATATTCAAATTTAACTTCTTTTTGGTTTTATATGTACTTCTATATTGATTTACTCTCTCACCTAATGGCACATGAAATTATATTTGATCTGATGTGATGCTAAACAGATCAATTCAATAACCAAAAATTATCATACATAATTGACCATAGATTTCAATTAGTCATAGCAGTTTTACTAATTTTTTATTTGGGGAAAAAACATTATTAAAATTTGACCATTTAATAATGCAATTGGAAAACATGTCAATAAAAAGATAACTTCAAAACCTCTGTACTCATATGTAACTGAACCATTTGTTGATATAATTTGCTAGTTTTCCATGAAACATCTAAATACAGCCAGGAATAGGTACTATTGTATATAGTCATAACCAAAGAATCAGTCCAACTATATATGCTCTTTCTTCACAGACATGAACCACCACCATCAATGTTTACAAAATAACCAAAAAACATTAGTGACCACCAGTCATGTTTAGCACCAAAATGAAGACCATCTGCACAGCCAAAAATTTGCACCTTCCAAGTTAAACTTTCACTGTCATATCACCTATGTCTGACATAATCACCATAACTAATGATATAACCCTGCAAAAACTATGCACTGAAGGATGCCAAAGCTTCTCCTTCAGATTTTCACTTATACTTTCATCTGATCCTATTTTTATCCCGGCGTTAGCATCTTATGTACACCATCATATACACCTTCATTCCATCACTTGGCAGGTTCATCTAGAAAAACCTCTTTCATCACCCATTTCAAGATCCTACTTTTAGCAAATGTTGCTCCAGGTGTGAACTTGATATAGATTGATTTTCTTGCAAGTAGTTCAGCAACTTCAGCATAAAATTTTTCACGATCCTTAATCAACAAGCACAGGTTAACAACACTATCTGTGAACTCTAGAAAAGAAGACTTCCTTTTGTAAATTATATTTGCTAAGGTAATGCAGAAGTTACCTCATACTCCATCCTGTATAGCTTGTCAGGTTCAATGCCAAGGACTTTACTTGCATCATCAGAAAACAGCGTAACATTCCATGATCCAGTTATATCAACCAAATCAAATTGGAAAATCATTCTATCCATGTTTAACAGTATATATATTAAAATGAATCTTTGATCAATCAGCTGAATTTAATTTAGAGGTAAATATATTGTAGAAACCTAGCTACTGCTGTGCTTGTCCTCGTAGTACAAGATGACTTGGAACATTTATACTTGGTTCCTATGTCTTCATATGTCTTAGTCCCACAAGCATCACAACCTAGATACAAGCGAATCATTTTCTTGTCTAAGTTCTGAACACAGCCACAAATCCAAATGCATTGTCCATGCGTAGTATTCTCGCCCTTCGAAGTCATATGTTTGTCAAAACAAAGACACAAATACAATGGACATAATATCATATGAATTAACAAGTACTGATAAGCTGTAATTTGAAATTGAAAGTTCTTGCAATAGCAAGTCCACATCACCTAAAATCGTAGCAACATGAAAACACGACATTTTACTGTAGGAAACCATTAAAGTAAATATCTAGCAGCATACTTAGGTTAACTAACCTTCACTGCTTTAAAATCACTAATCGAGCGCAAGATAGCTTTCTTTACTGATACTTTAGCTCCTTCAACAGCTTCCCTTAGAGATTTCAGGTGAGAACCATTTTCAAAAGACCTACACATGTAACAGAAAAGAGTAGTTACATTAAAAACAAGTATAACCTAAACAGAATATTAGCAAGGGGAAAGAAAACATAATACCATTTTAACAATTGCTCAGCCTTCTCTACCCTAGGATGCAGATTTATCAATGTCAACATAGTTGTCGACAATGAGAAACCTATACAATATAATCGTACGTTAACTATTTAACTTGTAATTACCAGGAATACCACTATATTTTCTTCTTCATACAAATGAAACATGAATATCAAATCAATATGTTGAAGATCAACTAAAACAAACCTGTATGATGAGAAATCCTAAGTGCTGTAACGCTAACAACAGGGAATGACTCCAAAATACTAACCAACTCTTCACAAGTACCAGTTGCCGGATCATTCCAGACTGATACAAGCAAAGTCTCTTTCCCTTTACAACTGTAAAAAAATTTCTCAAAACATTAGAAAGAGCATTGAAAACAACATAGACAAGTCATTCTAATGCGCACACATATCTTTTAATATAAGATTACTACTTTGGAATTCAAATGAAAATCTCACACCTTTGATCAACAATAACAATTTCTCTGACAGGAACTTCACAACCACCTTCTTTCCTATCATCTTGAGCGTAAATTGTCCGTAACGGCTCCACAAATAAGACAATACCTAGAATATCTGTAATTTTCATGTTACCAAACTCAAAGTTAAATCAAACAAATAAAGAGGTTTAGTTAAAAACTTGTCATACCTACAAACAAATAGCATAGATCATCACTTAATTAGCTCAGTTGTAAACTATAGTGATAATAACTCATAGACTACAACATGTCCGTTAGTGATAGTAAATATATATGCTGAAAGAATAAAAACTTACCATATCTCTCTGTAGACGAAGCTGCATGATTTATATGAGAAATTGCACAATAGTCAGGAACGTCATCTATATCTATTTCAGTAAAAAGTGGTCGTATGATTGTTCGATGAGTAAATTCCATTTCATATTTTTCTGATCTCAATGGAAACTGTCTCTTCAAAGGCTTGACAACTGCATCTGAGATCTCATACTCTTTTCTACACTTGATAGCTTCAACATATGAAGCAATGTCATCACCATATATAGTCACTCCTATTTGCCCACCCTAACAAATAGGAACCAACAACAATTAGATAATATAAACATCAATACCATTGAATATTCATAATGAATTAACTTAAACTTATCAATGCTAATATATAATAAGAGCAAAGATTTTCTGAAAACATTTCTAATACCTTTTCATCCTCCATGCAAATTCTCTGGTACATTATCTTGCTTGAGGATACCTGTGGCCGAGTTTTTTCTATGATCTTCACTTTGACAGTAAAGTGTCATGATTTTTCTATCAATTCTCTAAGATACTTCTTACATGGAGCCATAACAACACACTACACATCATAATCCAAAGTCATTCAAAACCATTAGTTTGCCCATTACAATTTATCTAATTCATAAAAACACTGCAACATTAATTTAGGAGAATAATACTAAAATTAATGAACCTTGCATGCAATGAAATTCTCTATAACACCAGTACTAGAGAAGCAAACCATTAAAAACCACAACTGGGAATCTACTATCTAATAAAAAACAGCAGTGATAGAACCATCCAAATTTAGAACCAAGCAACATACATTAAAAGAAGAAGATAGCATAGCAAACATCTAGGCAAAGAAAAGCAATAGCTACTAAGAAAACTCATTGAAACTCAATAAAAACTACCATGCATTCAAAAAAGAAGAAGAATCTACTAAGAAAATCCAAATCCAAATACTAAGAAGAAGAATGTACTAAGAATCTACCACTGCAAAATGCAGGCAACAACACTGAAAACACCCTGAAATTTGGAAGGAGAAAATCCAAATACAATGATGCATGCAAGTCAGATATCAAGACTTCTGTAAGAAACAAGTCACAAAACCTTACCAAGAAAACTCATCAAAACTGGAAAAAAAAAAAAAAAAACCTAACATGCATTCAAAGAAAAAGAGGAAGAATCTACCAAGAGAAATCATCGAAGCTTTAAAAACCAACATGCATCCCACATGCATTCAAAGAACCTGGAAATGAAGAGCACAATGCAGAGAAAATGACACATGCAAGTCATATATATACACTGGCACAATGAAAAAATCACTAACATGCATTGAAATTCTACCTAACATGCATTTAAAAAAGAAGATGAATGTACCAAAAACACTTATCAGACCTCAAAAAAACAAACTAACATGCATTGAAGGAAGAATAGAGAAGAAAAACCCTGCAAATTACTTAACCGAGAAGAAATGCAAGCAAGATGAGTCAGAGAACCTGAGAATGAGGAGCACAATGCAGGGAAATCACGCGTGGAAGCCAAAAAAAAAAAAAAACAGAGGAACAGCCCCCAAAAAACCAGGAACAACAAGAATGTACCAACAAAACTAATCCTAGCTCCAAAAAACTAACATGCATTGAAGGAAGAATAGAGAAGAAAAAACTTGAAGATTAGTTAGCCAAGGAGAAATGCAAGCAAGATGACTCAGAAAACCTGGAAATGAGGAGCACAATGCAGGGAAATCAGGCATGGAAGTCATATATATACACTGCTACAATGAAAAGATCAGAACTGGGCCTCATAAACTCCAGCCCAACACTGTAGACTGCTACAGTGCCGTATTACTGTTCATTGCTATAGTGAACATGCAGTTGGAGGGTTTTCCACACTTAAGATATAAAGATATATGAGTGCAAACATTCAGGTTTCGACACGTCTCGATCTCTCAAGCATTATTAAGATTTTATTAAAAAATTAAAGTGTAATAATATGTGATTTAAGTTTACAATAGTGAAGAAAGCTACTTCTATGAACAGAACAGAGGAACTTAAATGATTGATACTAATATTCTTATTTTTCTAAAAATATAATTATATGATTAATGCCAATATTTTTAAAAATTGCTTAGAAATAAAATATTCTAGCTAAAATTCCAAAATAACTCATGTATAGAGGCTAGTATAACTTATTTATCTTACTTTTTTTGGGTGTTATGATGTTATCCAGATAAATACATTTGTTGATGAAAGGCACTGATAAAGGAAGAAGATGGCATATCCCTATGTTCGAAACCAATGTCTCCTAAACTTGCTAGTCAAAATTCTTACAGAATTTTGTATAAAGTTTTTAAAAGATTTTAAAAGAATGCACATATAATAAATCAGTGTTAGTTAAATTTTACAAAATTTAAAAATGAAACATCGTGGCAAAAAAATTTTTCATCTGCCATTATAAGAAGGTCAAATTCGATGACAATAAAAAATGAGGTGATCATATTGGAAGTCCATAAGAAAGGTAGGCTAGTGGCACAAAGCAACAGACTGCATGATATGAGGAGACTCTCACTCACCAATATATACATCATACTCCTGAAAGTACATACTTTCAACAGCCACATTTGCAAACATATATTAAAAAAATAAATATGACAAATACACACGTGAAAAATATATACACGTGGGCAATGAAAGTATGTGCTCTTGGGAGCACATAAGAAATTGTCCTTACCGATCATACCCATCCATATTTATATGTGACATCAAGCTGTGGTTGCGATGGCATATGTTAGTCAATCCTAGTCGGAGACGTTAAATGTTAGATTCAAAAATATTATATGAATAGATTACAGAAGGGACTAGTTCTCTAGTTATGATCGAGGGTTATGTAAAAGGATACTGAGATTGTCTTCCATACTTTAGTTCTAATAGACCAGCTATATATGGAAGAATTAGAGCCTCTATTGACTCATGGGTGGTTCTCTCTCCTTTTCATGCTCAACATCTCGCTATGAAAACAAACATGAATTTCTGATTAGTATACGCTTTTGATCGTCATCACTATGATTATAGAGTAGTTTCTAATCAAATACGAATATATAAGCACACAGTATATACTATTTTCTATGAATTTTAAATGAAAACAAAATCAAATGATTTGAGACCAAATGAAACTTGAATTTTAGATGAAAGCAAACATACCCGACGCATAGTATTTTGCACTATAAATTAAAGAAGAAGCCTGATCTTTAGGTAGCATGTCGTTTTTGGAGAGTACCTATAAATTTACTGATCTTATCTTTTACGAATTTGTCTGACTGTACAAGAATATGTGGAGCTCAGCATGTCTGGAAGCACAGGAGAACGTTCTTTTGCCGATATTATTACTAGTATTCGATATTGGGTGATTCATAGTATTACCATACCTTTCCTATTCATTGCCAGTTGGTTAGCCAAAACAAAATGCTTTCTGTCAGCGTCTATTCTCTATTCCTATCCGAGTCCCTTTTTCAGGGATAAGCCACCTCTTCCATGGTTGGTACCTACCTCGAAAGAACTCCTAATTCTCCCAAGTCAATCTTTCAATCTTGAGACAAGTCTCGCCCCTCGGCCTCAAAGCACTATATGCTTGGGTTATAACTCAACCCCTAAATCGAAGTATTTTGAGATCTAGTAAGCATTAATTTAACCACACCTCATGATCCACGATCTTACAATGCATCCTAAAGAACTTACTAATGATCAAGCCATCAAACATAGCTATCACCTACCACACCGAGTAGAAAAATATTTCAGCTTTAATTTTCTTCCACTTATCCATGCACCTTTTCATATTTCCAGCAGCTTTTTTGCTTTAGTCTCTTCAAATCATGTATTCTATTACACATGATCATTCAAAACTGAATCATTTGGCGTGGTCATACAATGCTCCCCTGCTGCAACCTTTTTTCCCTTATTGTGGCCCTTGCAAATTATTATCCTCCTCCCACTAATTTAACGTCAATAGAATCACTATGCTTTGTTAATTTTAATTTTAATTTTAATTTTAATATTATTAATTACCTTTATATATATACCCATATATCTCAAATGGGGCTTTCCTGATCTCTTTCAAACACAAATCCCTCCACCAAAGTCCCCAAAAAATTTGGAAAAAAAAAAAGAAGAAACTTTTGTTCTTCAAAATAAAGGGAAATATGGCTAGTTTGAGGCTCTACCTGACCAGGGTTAGTCCCCTGCTTCTTGTAGCCCTTATGTGTTGGTGTCTGATGATCACATCTCAACAGAGATATCAATGGCAGGGACGTTACGAGCTAGGCCATCCCGGGTCGCCTTTTTCGGCTGCCGGAGAAACAAGGGATGGCGGCCAGAAAATTAGCAAGGGGAAATTGTTGGCTAGGAGGCTCATGCAAGATGATCAAGATTATGATTATAATTATGAATCTTACAGGAAGCATGAAGACATTCCAAGCCCTGGTATTGGTCATTGATTTGTATTTTTTAAGTTCATATGTTTGTAATTAATGTCCTAAGCAATGTACTTATTATATATTTGTATTATTTGTTTGGTTTTGACACTTTTTCCCCCTCCCCTTGATTCGGTTTAGTTAAGGAGTATTGTGTGGGATTTGAGTTTCAAGGTTCTTTCTTCCTTTTTTTTTTTAAAAAAAAAAAAAAAAAAAACACAGTTCACATTGGCTTGGCGTATGCAGAGCATCCTAAGTGCTCTAATGAAGCATTTGATTATTATTGTTGTGCTAAGATTGCTTCTGTAATGCTTAATAAATTAGATGAATGAATAGTTGCAATTTGGTTACTGCAGATAGCTTGTCATTAGCTTTGGGTTATCTATCCACAATACACTGTATGCACTTATCAAACATGTAAAGACATTAGTTCTTGGCTCAATTAGCAGTCATTTTTTTCTTTCTTATTTTTATGTGCAAAAAATATTTCTGCTCAAAAACCATCTCAACCAAAAGTTTAAACTGATGATTGAAGATCTAAAAATAGGTTTATACTCTAACACGTCTCTTTACATGAATGGCCTTTGGATTTAAAGTGTCGATGCTGTAAAGGCTCCCATACCTCGCACAATAAATCAATATGGGAGCTGTCTAAGAATAGGTTTATACTCTGACAGTTTCTTATATTTATCCATTTTTTATTAATTTTCAACCACAATGACTAATTGACAATCACTACATCCAAACAAAACTTATTTAATAGGAGTATCTTGCAATTTTCTTGGGTAGGAAAATTATATATAGTAGAAGCATTCTACGGAGGAACTTGACTTTTGGTGATGAAATGCATATTATTTTGTATCTAATTACTAAAAGTAACTAACAGATGGATAATTTGCAAAAGTAACTAGCATACTCGTAATTAAGTTGTTAAATACAAAAGATCATGCAGTAATTTAAGAGATCGAAGATTCTCAATTATGATCATGATCGATGGGAGCTGCTTAATTATCTTTGTTTCTAATTTGTCGTCCTCTTGTTCTACAAGTATCCCATGATGATCAATTACCCTTGTCCCCCCCCCCAGCTGTTCATTAATTTTGTGTCTATTAATTTACGGCCTACTAATTAGCTTAGCCAGTTAGTAAACACATGAAATTCTTACCATATATATATATATATATATATATATATATATATATATATATATATATATATAGTTCAAATTGCACTGTTGATATCAACTTTTGTACTATGTTGGTGTCAATTGCCTCAACTAATAAAGTCTTTAGAAATGTGGGTGTCAATTGGAGTAGTTGGTAAAATCTTTAAAAGTTATTATCAAGGACCTGAGTTCAAATGTCATCTATTTTAGCCTTTGCACCTCATATACACTTGGGAAAAAAAAAATCCTTAGAAATTGTTACTAGCGACTTATACTCGAATATAATTCCACCTACATTGCCCTTCATGTCCCCTTTTGAACCGAAAATGAGAAAACTTTAAAAATCTTTTATTAAGAGCCCATAATAAATAGTACCCTATTTTGCAAACGAACACAAATATTACATTAGTAAGACTAAAACTACTAAATTTTAAGCCAATAAGATCTTAATCGAGTGGTCCCGAATACGTTACATCTCAAATTGAATTCCTCTGTTCCCCTACCATATTGTATTTCTTAATTATTCTCTTTCTCACCCTCCCTCGTCCTCCGGCGTGGGAGGGGGACTTTTCCCAATTTCCCCAAAATGGTATGATCTCAATCCTTTTACTTTTATTCCCTGTCTCGTTTTTAAAAAAAAAAAAAAAATCCTTTTACTTTTATTCCCTGTCTTGTTGAACTCTATGCTTCTTTTACTAAGATGGGGTTAGGTTAGGTGTGTTGGCTTAAAAAGGCTATTGAATACGCACAGTCTCGTCACTAACAACCCTTTTGCAAGCATGGTGATTGGTGGGCCATGAAGCTTTTGTTCGTTTTTCAAAAAGAAGGGCATACAGCCAGAAGTTGGAGGTCAATAGATCTCCCTTATGCACTTAAATCTCCAAAAGCTTATAATGCATTATATATTGGGGTCTAAAGTACTTAATTCGTTAGGAAAGTTTAGTTCCAACTTACAAAGTTAGAAGTTTATCATGTTGTGCCATGCAAATTGGCCTTTTATTCCCCGTAATTTATTACGTATAATTGGGTGGACAACTCAATTGTCCACCAGGACCCACCACCAACTGTAAATTAATACATAAGGTGCTTCGGTTCAACATTAATTATCAGCACTAATAGTAGGAATGAGTAAGTGGTTGAGTGGCAAGGGTGTTTCACTCAAATTGGTGAGGGCATGGGTTCAATGAGAGGTAAAAGCAAAGATTAGTTTTTTAATTATTATTTCTTTTCGTCTTAAAAGTCTTTTAAGCGCCTTTCAAAACAAATCCTAATTTTTTTAATTCTTCCATTGAAATATTAAGGCATACAGCATACACTTGTATTTACAATATGGTTCTACGTTCACTATTTTCGTATAAAAATCAAAATTCTAAGATAAATATTAATTGAAAATTTGTATATTTATTATCTGTATTTTTACTCAATAGAAGCATATAGTATAATACAAATATAATTGAACTCACTAAAATTATGTCATAGCTAACTAAATATAAGTCATAGCTAACTAAAAGACGAATATATCATACCTTAAATATGAACAAAAAAGTATATGTGCTAACTAAAATTGTGTACTATATTATTTGTTCACTCATTTTTTATTATGAATAATTAGTATTCCACGCTAAATCATATTGGTCATAAAATACATTTTATAGCTCACCAAATATCTATCATAACTCACTAAATAAATAGCATAACTCACTAAAAAGAATAGTATAGATGGTCAGCAAATAATATTGTCAAGTTCTTCGATTATGTTACAACTCAATTATTTTTTACTATGACATAAGGGTGTTTGTATTATATTTTGTGAGTATAATAGAAATGTAGTGAATTAATTAAATATAGTCCAGCTCACTAAATATATGTCATAGCTTACTAAATATATGTCATAGCTCACTAAATATATGTTATAGCTCACTAAAAAATATAGACAACTAGAACATAGTTTAGTAAGTTTCAGATGCACAATTATATTATTTTTTATTATGACATAAGCGCATTCATATTATATATATTTAGTCAGTATAATACAAATATAATCCAAGTCACTAAAAGTATGTCATAGCTCACTAAATATAAGTCATAGCTCAATAAAAGATGAATATATCATACCTTAGAGTATGAACAAAAAAGTAAATGTGCTAACTAAAATTGTGTACTATATTATTTGTGCACTCATTTTTTATTATAAATAATTAGTATTCCACGCTAAATCATATTGATCACAAAATACATTTTATAGCTCACCAAATATCTATCATATCTCACTAAATAAATAGTATAGCTTACTAAAAAGAATAGTATAGATAGTCAGCAAATAATATTGTCAAGTTCTTAGGTTATGTTACAACTCAATCATTTTTTTTACTATAACATAAGGGTGTTTGTATTATATTTTGTAAGTATGATAGAAATGTAGTGAATTAATTAAATCTGGTCTAACTCACTAAATATATGCCGTAGCTCACTAAATATATGTCACAGCTCATTAAAAAAATATGGACAACTAGAATATAGTTTAGTGAGTTTCAGATGCACAATAATATTTTTTTTAGTACAATAACACATTTTAATAAGTTATATAGTATTTTTACTAAGTGAAATCTAGGGTACATATATAAGATGCATTTGTTTGATCTATCTGCTCACTAAACATATATGTCAGCTCCCTAAAATTATGTCTCAGCTCACTAAGTATTGTAGTGAGCTATACATTTTTAATGAGTTGAAATTCGATTGTACAATTGCTTCTATGTTATTGTAGTGAGCCATATATTTTTAGTGAGCTGAAATTCGATTGTACAATTGCTTTTATACAACCGATTCTAGGATATAACAATTCAGTAAATAAATATTATAGTTCACCAAAAAAATATAGACAACTAGAATATAGTTTAGTGAGTTTCATA
Source organism: Carnegiea gigantea (assembly GCA_029747015.1). Taxonomy (NCBI): domain Eukaryota; kingdom Viridiplantae; phylum Streptophyta; class Magnoliopsida; order Caryophyllales; family Cactaceae; genus Carnegiea; species Carnegiea gigantea. Next base: position 785,799 of record JAKOGI010000137.1, on the reverse strand, counting down.
TTCACAATAACATTTTTTTAGTACAATAGTACATTTAATAAGTTATATAGTATTTTTACTAAGTGAAGCTTGCATACATAAGATACATTAGTTTCGGCATATTTACTCACTAAAAGTACGTATTAGCTCACTAAAATTGTGTTTCAACTCACTAAAATATTTTAATGAGCTATGCATTATTTTTAGTGAGCGAAATTGGATGCATAGCAGCATATTTTAGTGAGCTATAGGGTATTTTTAGTGAGCCGAAATCCGACGATTTTCTTTGTTTTTTGTACGTGATGCGCCAGATGGACAATTTGTGAGCTCGATTGTACAATTGCATTTGTATAATTGAGTGAACCATATACCAGCTATTTATTCCCTACTTGTTTCCTTTTGCTTATATCACCTAGCTTCCACTAGGGCAATTTTCCCCTCCACTATTATGAATGAGCTTTGACAGATATAAACTGCTTAGGTATGTATCATTGAACTCTAATTTTCTTTGTAAATTCAGATATGCATCTTACCATCAATATATTACCCCTCATGATTAGGCCAACAGTTTTTGTCTTCTTTGGCCCCCGAATGAGCCATAAAAAACAGTGCAATACAATTATCATACATACAATAGGAGAGGAGGGGACTCGAATGTGGACTTAATGATTAGGCTGACTATTGATGGTGTGATGCATAAAGCATCAAGGGCAAGTTTGATTTGTAATTTTGCAATAAATGAGTTTAGGATGAATTAAATTATTTATTTTATTTTATCTAGTTTATATAACCCAAGCCTCAATAAAAGGGATTAAAAAAAAGCATAAAAATGAAGAATCTACTATCATAATCCAAATCAATTAAGTAGACAAATTGGGTCAATTTTGGTCCAAATAAGTCCTGGTCAAGAAAATCAAACTTTGGTTAATAGTGGTCAATATGGTTCAAATTTTGGTCAAAGATCAAAGTCAAAGTCCAAATATCAAGCCTCGAGATAAGAAAGAATTTGGTCAACTCATCTCTAGCTCAGAAGAATTTCAATTTTCATGCATTTAAATTGTTGTTTGAATGTGATTAGTTAGAGTAGATACTTGAATCATGGTGGTCTATATTAACCCCACAGTTGCTTAATTTCTATTGGCTTATTTTCGTAACTTTGAGAAGTGGGCACTAATTTTTGTAACTATCAATTAGCCTCCTGGTATTCAAGTAGGCGGACTTGATGTTAGAACTAAATGAATGAAAGTTAGACTGTTTTTCTCTCCCAAACACAAAATGTATTTTTTTAATTTCAAATACTTGTGTATCTGGATGGTGATTTAGTGAATCATTTAGATTAATTCTTGATACTTTTGCTTTTGAGAATTAATTGATGGATTGTTAGGCTAAGTGGTGGCTTGAACCTTTTTCTTAATTAGTCATATCCATTCTATTCGCCTTTTTTCCATATTCAAAATCTACAAAAAAATTTCTCACTTTTCCTTTGGTTATTCAAGGCCTACCTTGGTTTAAAGTTATGTTGATTAATAGTCGTTAAAGTTTAATCATGCTTATGATTAGGAGCCCTCCACACTCTTCAGTGCCTAACCTAATTTCTCAATTTCTTATTTCTTTTATCTCGACCTCCACATATATAAGTATATAGAAAAGGAATCACATAATGTTAGAATCATATATCACTACATACACTGATGTGTTACTATGTTAGATAACAACAGTAATTATTTTGGCTATTTGAAAATGTTGACTGCTCAATCCCTCAAAAAAGCAAAAAGATTTTTTTTTTCTTTTTTTGAGATTGGTAAGCAAATCTAGTCAAAGAGTCTATATCGTATGAGGACACCTTTGAAGAAAGGACGTATAGGAGGGGAAAGGGGACAAGGGAAAGAAAATTTTCCTATGTCATGTGATTTGAACCCTCTTTTTTTTGGGGGGGGGGGGTTGGAAGGTGAACTAAATCCCCCAGACTATTTTACAAGGTTACAAAATTAAATAAATACCCAATATGCGCAAATGAAAATTTTTGCTTACCCTTATCTAAAAAAAAAGTTTTATTTGTCATTATCTAAAAAATATTAATCTAATGCATGCATGCAATAGAATTCATTTCAATCTATTAAGGGCATACTCTTTTCCATTTTATATCAAGATATCCAATTCCTTCCAATTCTAATACTTTTCAACTTCTTTCAATTCCTTATCATTTTTTCTTTTGCTTTTTGATAGAAAAGAAAGTTCATTAATGCAAAGTCATGTGATATCTAAAAATACTTCACTAGAATAAATCTAAATATCAAAATAGATTCTTATTTCAATAAAGTCAATGACAAATATACTTCCAACTTGCTCTATACTTGCAACATCATTCTAACCACAAATCATATTCTTCAACTTCAATCCTTATTTCTCAAGTGTTCATGAGATATAGGCCCTGTTTGGAAAAATTAGCGGTTCAAGTAGCAGATAGCGGTTCAGGCAGTTGATAGCGTTTTTAATTTAGCTGTTAGCGGATAGCTGTTTAGATGAGTAGTAGAAATAAATATGTTTGATAAATTTGACTGTTGGGTTAGCTGATTAATATAAATTAATATAAAAGGATATAGATAATTTTCAAAAATAAAATATCTAAAGGATATTTTTTGGGCCAGAAAATATGACAACGCTACTTTCGAATGCCGAATGTTAATACTATTAGCTTTTCAGAAATGTTGCTTAAAATGCTAAACGCTACTTGAAATACTAGTCAAAATACTATGTTATCAAACACTAAAAATTACTTGATGAGTGTATTGACTTAATCAAAACGCCAAACACTATCCAAAACTCTGTTGCCAAACATGCTTATGGTGTAACTTCACATAGCATGTATATTTGTGATATAATAATTAATAGGTCCAACTTGAAAGAGACTTCAGCTTGTTCGAGCTACATGAATTTCCATTTGTTAAATAATTCCTAATCAAAATCAATGAAGCTAATTGATAAAGTTACTAAAAGAATTAATACTCTTTCACCAAATCAACAACTATGATAAAACGTGCACAAATAGACAAGAGAAATAAACAAATAGCTAGCCCAAAAAGACCAAAAACAAAATTCTAAAAAGAAAAACCATGACTCTTACAAGAAAGAGAGAAACCTAGCACTCATAAAGAGAGAATTTATTAGTGGTAAAAGCAACGATGCCACCACATAGATATTAGGCTCGATTGAAGAAATCAAAGTAAAAAGAGGCATACCACTAGTTATAATCAGGCACTAGTAGCCGCGACAACCTAGAAAAGATGAACAAGCAGTGGATACAAAACTAGAGTGTAAAGAGGATGCGAGAATTCTTTACCATTGCTTGGATCTAGTGTGTATTCTAATATGGTTTTCTTAACCTCCAATTCCTTTCAATTCCTTCTACCTCCTTTCAATGATTACTCTCTGACACTGTTAATACTAGGTATTTGTCGTAAAAAAAAAATAGGATTTAAGAGCATATAAGAGTAAAGACAATTGAAAACAACCATTTTAGGTAAGACCTTTCTTTGTGCAAGTTCGACCCCTCTTTGACAGACCTTTCTCTATGATATATCTTATGAAAAGTAGATATATTGATCTAATGTGATTTCCTTAGGATAGTTTTCAGATATAAGAAACTCCATTTGAAATGTCAAATTTGATCAAAGAACCGTTTTACAATACAGTGAGGTTTCATCCTTCAATGCGGACATAAACAACTACTCGAAGATAAATTAGAACAACCATAATGGAAAACTCTTACAACCAAAGGGAAAAGTATCTTCTACTACTAAAAGTTGTCTTTTATACTGTTAACTTAAAGTTTTTTATATTTTTAAAAAGTGAGATTGTTAACTTGTAGTTTATGCCCTTGGAAAAGCATACGTAATTCTTTACACTACATGTATAATTTTTACTTACAGATGACGGGTATTGAAAAACAGCTTTCTAGTTAAACATGGAAAGGTCAATAATAACTATAAGCTTAGCAAATCAAACCTTACAGTGGCGCAAAATGAACCTTGCTATGGTCGATACAGACATTTGAAATATCGGACCATCGCTGTCAGTTTTGTTAGTCTCCAATTTCGATATTTTAAGCAAAGTGGCAGTTGAATGACGAAGCACGAGAGGTCAAATAGTCAAAATCGTTGGTGGGGTCACTTGAAAACAAGCTCATTTGGAGTCAAATCGGATTATTGTGGATATTCCATCGACTTACAGTTGCGGGTGGCAACATCCAACCATTTTTTCTGATATAGAAATTTTTTTCTGTGAATCTGATCGGATAATGATCAATTCATCTTAATTTAATTCGTTTGTTATCATTTTTTTGTTTTGGGGGGTCTGTATATGACATTCATATAGTAGGAATATATCTGACTAAAACAATTTTAAAAGAAATGTGAATTGTTAAGATTGTAAAATCATTTTCGGTCTTTCAACTATTTACTTGAGATGATTTTTAAATATATCTTATGGTGTTAAAGTCTTTTTAAATGAAAGGTTTTAGGGATTCAAATCTCAATAACCTCATAGTGAATTATTATGTGTGATTGGAGTTCCATAATATACATACTTCAAATACAAAGGACATTCGCATAAGAGTGCATGTCAATGTATTTATAAAACCTCTCATTCTCTGGGTGTTGCCTCAAATTCATTTGCTGGTTTTGAAAACAAATTGTTTTCCTTTTTGTGAAGATTATTGCTTGGCACTCAAGGTACGACTTGTGTGGTTGGAGAAAATCTATTTTACGAAAATTATATTGCTTCCATATTTGGGTTGAGGATCTTTTTCTTTTTAGAGAGATTGTGCTTGGTGGCCAAGGCAATATTTAAGGCTAGGGTTACTCCTTAAGCATCTGTGGTTAAACCTAGATTAGTGCAAGCTTGGACGTTTGGGGTGCCGTTCAAGCTCCTTGTGGGGATTTGTGGTGAGACCATAATTATGTGCCTTCAGGCACTCTGTGAGAGTTGTTTCTCATTCTATTCCACTATTCTAGTTTTGGTTAAAGTTTGTTTATGAGAGTTTAGAATATTACAATCTACTCAAGTAATTGATCTCATTATGATGGAGATCTTTTCTCTCTTTTGGGATCTCGATTTATGGAGATTTTTTGTGGCTTGATCACTTATGTTGTAGAAATCGTTCGTTGTAGTCTCTCTTATACAGTTCGTTGTACTCATCGCTGTCCGTGATTTTTCCTTAACATTAGTTAATAATTTAACAAGGAGCGGTATGCTAACTAAGAGAGAGAGAGAGAGATATTCACTAAGATCTGTAAAATCGATGCATGTTTAATTTTGTGATTGCGCTAGTCAACCAAAATTACAGCCACCATCTCTGAGGCCATGCTGTTTGACTCAAATTAAATCAAACAAATATTTTTCTTACCAATATTACTATATTTTTGTGTGCGAATGAGCCACAGAAATCAATCTAGACAAAATGCAAACCCAAATCTCACATAATATTGCTATTTATCTGACTAATTAATATTTGACATAGCAGTTCGGGGTTTTCAGCTGAAGCCCATTCTCATGAGAGGGGCCAGAATGCTAGACTTGTTACATTATACTGGGCTAGAATCAGCCCATATCACAAGGACCTAAATCCACCTACTTACGTCTTATTTTCTTTTATTTTTTCGTTGAATAATAATTCCTTTAAGCATGCTTCGGTCTTCTTTCCAACCTTCATTCTTCTTTGGGTAGGTCTCATTCAATCAGTCCGTTTTGGTCACTAATTAAGTGATAAATTGTTGAGAAAAATCCGACTCACAATAAAAATAAGATCAAGGAAAGGAGCATGTGAAAAATAAGGAAGCACAAAATTAGAAGCGGTTTAAGATTTTCAGCTATTTCATAAGCATATCAATTCTCCAATCAAAGAAGAATTTATAAAGACTGCAACTCCAATCTAACTCGGAAATTGGAATACAAACATCTATCTGTTATTTAAATTTTAAAGGGAAGCTCAACATAGATTTTCTTACATGAATGCGGCTAACATGCATCATGATTTAACTTATGCACGAGATTGTTTATTTAGAATAATTATGAAACAAATATACATGTACATTTATACACGCGAATACAACTACGAAATATTGACCATCTCATGACACGAAGCTGAATAAAAAGATATCACCTTTGTATAATATTATCTTATACAGATAACCACACTAGGATAACAAATATATATTTTGTCATTTGGAGATGATTGAATTTTTATTTGTCATATATAAAAGGGTACATAAGTAAATTAGCTGGTATTGACCTATGATCTAAAGTGTGGTACAAGCTAAGTCAGAGTAAGCCGCTCTTAAAATCTGACATACACCAAAAATTTTGTCTCCAAACCCTTGGCATCTTTACTTGGGAATATCCTTGTGTCTTCTCGATGACCGATATGCACATGAACTTGTTTGGAGGTTTAAATTTACATACATGCATGTGTCTAATTATCTAATAGAGATGGCTGCATTATTCAATTTAGGGCACATTTAAAATTTTCCAGAAAAGCAAATATGCTTATTCCATGATGTCTTCTCAGATCAACAAATTGCTATACATTATTAGCCTGCTTAACATGCTTGATACAAAGAGCCTAATAGGAACCAGTATCTTGCACATTTTACATTCATTTTTGCTCCTTATTTTATCATAACGGGATGCAAGAAAGAAAAAAAAGATTGACACTAATATAACATCGTTCATGATATAAGCCTATAACTTTTACTCATTCCACTTCGAGCATATATATATATATATATATATATATATTCTATTTCTTCGAGAGTGTTACATATTTAACCTTATTTTAGAGAAGTAAATGATATAAATGTTCTTACTAATGGATTCCTATCAATCAAGTGCACCTCCCCTCCTTCCTTTGACACTGCCTGCCAATTATTAGTTGATTTTTCTCTCTTCATTCTCGAGAGTTATGCTCTTTCCTAAATTTAGAACTTCTTTTACTTCCTAAATGATTTTCTACTTGCTAATCATAGGTATCTTTTGCTTTAAATTCTCGAAAATTGAGTTAGAACTCAGGAAATGTATTTCAGAGATACATAGGGTTCTTACATATTAAAATATTAGCTAGCTCAACTAAACGGTCCATAATATTTCCCAAATCTAAAGTTATATTAATATTTGCATCCCTATAATTAAGGGAAATTTCTTTTTTCCCCCACATATATATGATGTAGGCACTTAAAAATATGAGCACTAGTGCTCTACTCACAGTCACTGGGGGGAAAATTCAAAACCAATATAACAGTATAACACTACTAGTAGTAAACTCTAAAGACGGCAAAAATATTCCCCTTCACGTTCACACAACTCGCTATATATGCATGAGCTATATGTGTTATATTTGTCCCCCATGGAATCTCAAATATTCCCAACAATATCTTCGTTTCTCGGCTTCCCATACATGCATGTCTCACAAGTTGTAGGAGATTATATAACACTAGTAATTATTAGAGAATTTGGTCCTATTTGATGATAGCATTTTAAATAATGTTTAGAGTTTTGACTAGTTTAAAATTGTATTCAATCTAATTTTGAATGTTTGGTAAATTACTGTGTGTAGTGTTATGATGAGCGTTTTGCCACTTCATACCCATTAACGTTTCACGGTTGGTGTTAGCGTTCCACAATTTGATAGCTGAAAATGTCCTTGGTTTCCTTCATTTTATTGCCCAACATCTTGATAAAGTCAGAAAATTGCCTAACTTTTCAATTAAATAATTAATTTAATGACTTAGTCAAAAAATAATTAATTTGACGATCAGTCTATCCGTTTTCTTTTTTTTTTTTGGGGGATAAGCTAGCTATAATTATCATTAATTTCTCAAAAAGGATGGAATAGTACAAGGATGTTCACAATTCGGCACAAAACAAAATCACTCCACTCACCAACATGATTTCCCAATCGAGTTCATAAGGGTAATTCAATATGCTTCACTAGAAGAATACTATCTCTATTCTTATATTGAAATTTCCTAAAATATCGTTCATGCCAAGTCTCCTAAACAACACAAGCAAAAAGAACTCTTCTCCACTTGCATAGATGGGAATTGCCTCTAGACTTGTTGACAAACCAATATAACTTCCTGTCTGTTGATCAAAAAGTAATGGTCACTTAATCCCATACATAATTACACTATAATTACCATTGTTTTGGCAGTTACAAGGTGATTAATTCAGTATTAATGAGCCAATTCAATTACATGATTTTATTACAAGCTTTGTGCTATTATAAAAGGGGGCGATCAAATCCGAGAAGACATATAGCTGAGAAGCAAACATCTCCTAGATCAAATCTACTCTCTACTCTCTCCCTCACACTAATCTAGTCATCTCTGAGATTTGGGTTTGGGGTGTGAACCTTCTTGGTGACTCTAATAGCCACCTAATTCACGGATAGTAATCAGTTGACGTGATCCACATAAAAGCTTCCGCATCAAGGTGAGTCCTCAACTACCTACAGTGGTAGCAAAGCCTTGTGTGTCTGATGTTAGCCCCAAGAGATTCATATTTGATAAATGTGGGTTATGATTATGTTACACCCATAATGCTAATATGTGTATCATAGGCAAAAAACCATATGTATATATGCATGTATGTACGTACTTACGCGCGCACACACACATACATATATATGGGTTGGGTAGAATGCATATATATGATCGACACATTAGGTACCGTATATGATGCCGCGTGGGATAGGAAGGCCATATAGTAACACAAAAGATCCTCTACCACGTAATTAATATGGAGGTAATCAATCAATGCAATTTTAATTCAATTTAATAGTATAGCCTTTCACAAGTCTTGTAACTAATTATTACTTAACTTTATTCTTTAGAAAATTTAATTTATATAAAAGAATTTAAATTTTAAAAAATAATTAATGTGTATTGTACATTAAAGAATGAAAATTGAGAATATTATTAATATAAATGAATAAATAAAAAATATTAATTTTTTAATGAGCTAAATTATGACTTTTTCTCTAATAATATAAATATATAAAAAAATGTATTTGAATTACAAACTTGCAAGGCAAGGGGTATAACCCTAGTAACTACATACAAAGTTGAATGACTTCACACATTCTTGCCAAATGTGATAACTTTATTGGGTTGGATATCAACTATTATTTTAATTCATTTTGTGTCTTTTAGCATGTATACAATCCTTTTTTATTTTTCTTTATATATACTCCACAAGACCTTCCAAGTTCACCTTACTTAGTTACTTAGAAATATCATTGATAAACATTTACTTGTATTTATAAAAATAGCATATATGTAAACCTAAAAAATTCAATAAATACAAAGATGATTTAACTAATAAACTAAATATAAACAATAAAAGTAATATTGTTGATAAAATATTTGTACATGTTCTTGTATCGCAATGGAAATAGTTATGGAATAGTATTTACTATTTACTAATCGACAGTGAGTGGTGACTGTAACCATAAATTTCAAGTCTAAATCGAATTAAGACAAGAAATATGGAACAAATTCAATTTTTGTATTTATGATCAAAGAATGGGTACAATCTCTGTATATTTGCTACAAAGAACAAATGTAACTCCTCTGATTCGATATCTTGTTATAACTTGACAGAGGGTTGGAATAGTTTGAATCTCGATTAAGTGTATGATTTGATCCTTTGAGTAAACGACATGTTTTGAATTTTGATGTGCTTATTGTCTACTTCTGGAAAGTCTTCCTCTAGAGAATTTTTTCTAACCCCTGAATGAGGGAGGGTAGAACTATATTTATAGGAATGAGTATTCCCTCTTCCTCTAAGATTTTTGAATTAATGGTCTTCTTGAATCGATGAATGGGTTTTGAATTTGGGGTGCTAACTTGAAAGTGTACTTGAATTAATGACTTGGTAGCCCACTGAGTAGGAGGGTTGGTAATCTTGCTTGGCCATTAACTTGAGATTTTACGGGGCTGTTGACCTGGAATTTAATTAGGCTGTGGACTTGACAGTCTTTTGGATCCAAATAATTAAATTAATTAATTGAACTAGTCAGCATTAATTAACTTCAATTATTTAGTGACACATATTTATTTTTTGGTAGTGCCTACCGTGACCTACTTTTAGAATTTCAATACCTTATTTTAAGCAGGGAAAATGGATTAATAAATCACCATTGCCTGTGATGTTATGTTGTGGTCGCTTTGTCGAATTCCACCGAAACACACCTCCTTTACCAAAGTGAACAGGAATAATTGACATTTCCTTGTCGGTAAGGTTTAAGGAATTAGACAATTAATCAATAATTTGAGCTGATTTCACGACTGTTCGGTAACAAAACCCGGCAAGGCTTGGAAAAGGGAAAGAGGCAGTTGTATTTAATAACTTATTCTCAACTGAAAAAGTGAAAACTAGAGCCAATGGAAGATCAAATCAAAAGTTCATAAAAGAAGCCAAAAGTGATCAACAAAATAAAAAAATTGTCAAATTTTAATTTCACACCCTTTTCTTGACTCCTTTTTTTTGCTCCTAATGTGAACATTAATCGAAAAAAGTGGTGATAAAAAATTGTCTGATATTAATTAATTACCTTATTAATAATAAAATAAAGATCAATGAAGAGGTGATATTTTTGACAATAAATAATAAAAATCCAACAGTAAGTCAACAGGATTAAGAATGAAGAGTAAGTATTACATAATACATATCATGAGAATGACACTATTATGGTGACTATTAATAATTGCTGGATTGACAAATAATTCATTTAGAAGTAATTATAATAAAAATCACCAATAGATAAACTATTAGTCACTCGAATAATTGTTAATAATGAAATAAGCACCAAGGGGAGGGAAAGCAAGCACCAAGAGGTGTACTCCATGAAGAATCAAGCAGGAGAGCCACCAGTTGGGGGAAAGCTGCAACCAACTCAATCAACAAAGTGAGGATCATCATCTTCCTCATCCTCATTCTCATCCTCATCCTCATTCTCATTATGTTGTGAATGATGAGTAAAGGGTGGCTGAGATCCCGAGCTAGAGCTTGTTACATTTGGAAGAAAACTTGCAGACGCTGATCGATGCTCATCATTTGTTGGTTCAGTTGTTGGTTGCTTTAGGTGAGTAATTTGTTAGATTCCTCCAGTTGCTTACATTTCTGCATAAGCAACCAGTAGTTTTTAGCTTGTGAAGTTAGCTCACCCCCCAAGTTGGTTACTACACCCCTTAAGTCATTGAACTCTTATTTCGATGGCGTATAACCAGTACCTGCTGACAGACATTTAAATGAAGTACGCATTAGTATTGCAATTAAGTAAACTTATCGTATAACCATGTTCATTGGAACTTTAATTTACCGACTCTTTGAGTGAGACTGAAGTAACCGGATTCCCTAATGTTGACAGCCTCATCGCCAATGTCATTAATACGGCCCTTCTTGTTCTTGTACGTCTTCATCTACAACTCATTTGAGTTTGGAAGTGGCTGATTTGGATCTTGAGAAGTACCATCCCCGGTCCCTTGAGAGTCGATAACATTTTGAAATTCACGTTCAAAGGAATCCTACAATATCAGAACATGCGCAAGAAATCATATATATTACAATTAATGAAAGTAAAGTATATAAGTTCATGTTGAACTATCAATAATATTGAGAATAGCTAATTGCTTACATATGCTTGTTGTATTTTTTGTCAACCCAAGGGGCATCTTCTTTGCCATGGAGTTTGTGAGTGCGGCTGAATAATTCAACAATTGTGGACTCCATCCTAAGTTGTTTCCTCTATGTACGTGCCACATAGAAGTATGTCAACCACAAGCCAAACCATAGTATTAAAGTTGAAGAAATACACAGCAAATTCAGTTACCAGACGCCTCATATGCTCATGCATAGGGATCAAGCCACAGGTGTGGAGAGATGGGCCACCACTGTCTGGAGTACACAGTCGGTTCTTCTGGGCTGTTTCACACAATTTCTTATAACCTTCGTTTGCCCAGTATTGTTGGAGTCCCTCCGATTGAGCATCACCGAGCCAAACAGGCTTCTTCTTGTGCTTCCTTGCTTTGCCAAGGAAGTTTCTCAAGTGTGCATTGCCTCGATTTTCAAAATTTTTTCTTATACGGTCCTCATTGACCGGATCCCAAGTAAACCACTTCTGCAATTATGAAAACAACAAACACATTAAATAATACAATAGTAATTTATCACGTTCACACAAACTGTTAATATGTAGGCACTGTAGTTACCTTGAACTCTCTAAACCACAAATCTCATACTGGTTTGGACACTTTATCCCAAGTAGGCTAAGCTCCGTCATATTTGCTTTGACATATGAGTGAAATCTTACTAACAGCACCCTTATTGGGGAGAAACCTAATTGAACATAACACATCAAATTGATTACTTGTAATGTAAAATAGTTGAAGTTTATAACATATAACAATTAAAGACTTACCCATTACCATATGCTCAATCCAAGTCTTTGCTCGAGTGCTCCCATTACTATATTGTACTTCACTTTCTCCAGTTGTAATGTGGCCTTGGGACTGAATTGTGTTAGGGTCAATGGGTTGAGGAGTAGGCTGCACAGTGTTGACAAAAGGGGATTTGGAGGAATGTTGTAGGCAAATTGGCCGTACATGGTACTTTGGTTGGGAATGTATGAGGTCTGATAATGGAAAGCCCCAAATGGGGGAGGCATTGGTCCTGAAAGACTTGGTATGTAACCAACCATTATGACTACTGGGTGAACTTGGATATGAGGTACCTGGGGGAAGATGGATCAACATCCATTGCGATTGGATCTACAGCAAAGCCCTTACGCCCTCATCTTCTACCTCGAGTGGAGGACTTACCTCAGCGAGAACTAGAATTCATACCTGAAATAGGTGACAATAAATGCAAGTACAAATATATAATAATTGCACATATCAATCGTTTATTCAGACATCATAATACGTAGGTAACACATATTTTCAAAATTCATTCATACAATAAAAGTAAAGTCGTGAACAATAGTTTTCCATGCAAAGTACTCAAATACATAAGAATTCATTAGCACTCAATCATCTGCATCATCATCATCATTGTCATCGTCATCGTCATCATCATTATACAAATGTAAATTTTTCCTTACTTCATCTATTTCATCACCGTCATCCCACTCATCCTCTTCATCACCCTTATCATCCTCTACCTCATCTATCTTGTCATTAACCTAAATGAATGAAAACCTCATTTCATCATTAACTTCTTCCGGTGGTACACTTTCATGCACTAATGATATAAGGATAGCATCATTCACAGGTTCAATGATTGTCGTCATGTCCATTTGTTGGTAGGCAGTAGGTAGCGTGTACTGCTTATCTACTCTTGTTCTTGGTTTGGTTGGAATGACAACAAGCCAATTGGCTCTATCCCTTGAGCGATCTGCATGTGGTATGAAGTATACTTGTGATGCGGTGTTTGGGAAGATGAATTGGTCGTACTTTTGGTACCTCCTTGTAAGGTGCACCTCAATAAGTTTGCTTAGTTTATGAGATCGTGTCCCACGATTCAATGTGAGATCAAACCACTCACAACTAAATAGCACACGTCGTTTAAGTGGTTCGCCCACATACTCAAGTTGGATAATATCCTTCAATACGCCATAATGATCATTTTCAATAGCGCCTTCCCCCGTACCACAAACATCAACACCACAATTATATGTTCTCTTCCTGACGCTGCGAGCTTCTGTGTGGAATTTGAATCCATTAACTTTATATGTTGTCCACGTCGACACATACCGATTTGACTTCGTAGCCAATTGTGTCAAGTAGCAGTGTTTGTAAGTGTCGAATAGTTGAATATAATGCACCTAATGTGACATAACATGTAATTTTAGTTAATACAATGCACCTAACTGTTATGTTAAAACTATAAAGGAATGAGTTGTGATACTTACATTCTGACTAAACCAATCTGCAAAGTGAGTTTCGATGATGGTGTCAATATCAGCGTCGCTGACATTGGGACGGGTAGTTCTGACTTGTTCTGTGAAAATTCTGTCACATTTTATGAAGGCCATTAATACACTTGCGTTATAAATGATAATCTCAATTGGAAGTTAAGGTAGCACTAACCCTATATAAGATTTAACTTCATCACAATTTAACAGCACGTGAAGATGGGTAGCAATATATTCGGCCTCTGTGAGATACCTGGATCTTTCCCTACCAATAGCGGTCCCTTGTGGTTCAAACACAGAGAGAGTTGGGAAATGATTATTATGTTCATCACCATCCTCATTTCTCCTGTATCTACTGCGCATGGAGGGCACATTAGAGCCGAAGTAATAGGAGGCGAATAATGTCCTCTCAACTTCTAGGTATGCTTCTATGATTGAACCTTCAGGACACGCTTGTTGCTTTATCTTTTTCTTCAATCGGCCAAAGAAGCTAACAAATTCACAATTGCATTCACTTGTAAGTGATTGCACATACAAGAATTGAGATAAGGTTTCAGCGAGTACAGTCTACTTTACCTCTCAAATAGATACATCCATTGGTATTGTACTGCACCATCAAGTTGAGCTTTTTCTGCCAAATGCACTGACAGGTGCTCCATTACATTGAAGAAGCCAGGAGGAAAAATCGTCTCCAACTTACACAAAGTGATGACAATGTTCCGATGCATTTTCTTAAGCATATCTTCTCGCAGTGTTGTTGAGCATAAGTTCTTGAAGAACTGACTTATCTCAATGAGCGGTTTCAACACATCATTTAGGAGCGCATCAAATGCAATGGGTAAAAGAGTTTTCATGAACGCATGAAAATCATGACTTTTCATGTTGTTGAACTTTGCTTCATTAGGATCCATGATATTCCTCAAATTAGAGCAATATCCATCAGACATTTGAAGCTCCTTTACCCATTCACACAACTCTCTTCGTTTATCCACAGGAAGTATGAACTTCGCTTTTGGTTTAACCGGTTTACCACTTGGGCCTGGATGTAAATGAAATTCTTGTCTATCACATATTTCTACAACATCCATTCTTGATTTGGCATTATCCGTTGTTTCCCCATTAACATCCATAATAGTGTTAATGATGTTTTCGAAGAAGTTCTTCTCAACGTACATCACATCCAAATTATGGCAGAGCAATTGGTGTTGCTAATAAGGCAACTCCCAGAATATACTCTTCTTCATTCAGTTGTGCTCATTTTCCTTAAATCCTGGTATGACACAGTCACCATTTGTAGTTACTATTGGATAATCTTCCACCTCGGCATAAAGTTCTTCCCCAAATAAGCGACGAGGAGGACTCCCTGTAACAATTCTGCCTTTCCTAAATGTTGTTCTATTTCTTCTGAACGCATGATTCCTTGTCAGAAAACACCGATGACAATCAAACCATGAGAATTTACCTCCATTTCTCAATCTCAAAGCCTTTTGCTGTTTCATATATACAGGGCATGCTAATTGCCCATTAGTACTCCACCCAAATAGCATTCCATATGTGAAAAAATCATTGATGGTCCACATAACTGCAGCCTTCATCTGAAATATATGCCCCGTAGAAATATCATATGTCTCAACTTCAACACCCCACAACTCTTTCAACTCATCAATAAGAGGCTGCAAATATACATATATTTTGTTCTTGGGATTTTTGGGGTCGGGGATTACACAAGTCAAGAGCATAAATGGTGTAGTCATACACATTTCAGGGGGAAGGTTATAAGGTGTAACTACCACCGGCCAAATAGAGTATGGTCTTGAAAACAAAGTGTAAGGATTAAATCTATCAACGCATAAGCCAAGCCTCACATTCCGAGGTTCGGAAGCAAAATCAGGGCACCTGTTATCGAAATGTTTCCATGCTCTCCCATCTGATAGATGACATAAAACACCGTCCTCACATCGATATTCATAATGACATCTCATGTGCTTTGCAGTACTTCTTGATGCATACAATCTCTGCAGTGTTTTAACTGCAAGTAATGCATCCTTGAGTATGGCAATGGATTCTGATTCTTTTGTTGGGACCTTTGCCTCTTCCATCTTGAATGCCCACAAAACTTGCACGCATCCAGGTTTGCGTCCTCCTTAAAAAATAGCATGCAATCTTTCCGACAACAATCAATTTAGACCACATCGTTGCTGAGATCTTTAACAACCTTCTTCGTTTGCGCATAGTTGTTTGGCACGCGGTTATTAGGTAGACACATCTCTTTCGTTAGTTGAATAATTTTATTGAAACAGTTCTGTGGCATGTTATAATCAAATTTGATATTCAACCGTTTCACCACAATAGAGAGCTTACTGTGGGTGGGACAACCATCATATAAGGGTTGTTGAGCAGCTTGAACCATATTATAAAATGGTTCTCGACCAGTGCTTGACTCGTCTTCCCTCACATTTTGATTTCCTATTATAGCATCATCAACCATATCCGCCATCCGATCTACGTACGATTCATAGTAGTCATTATTAATATGACTTGAACCTTCAACTTCATGAATTTCACTATTTGAATACCCAAAATCATATTGTTGAGGTTCTATTTTCCCATGACTTATCCAAAATCAATATCCTTTCACAAAACCTTATACATAAGGTGCATCTTGACCTCATCGGGTGTCAAGTACATCTTATTTCTGCATTTAGCACAAGGACATCTATACTTTTCCCCATTCAGAAATTCTATCTGTCTACGTGCAAATTAATCGAATTGGTTTATGCCATTTAGAAATTCTTGCATATAACCACTACGATCAGGTAGTAATCTATTATACATCCACCTATGATGTGGAGGACCATTCATATTCTGCTCAAATAACAATAACCACATAAGTTATTGCATAATAATTAATTTTAATTAAAATTATTATAATTATATAGATTACTCAATTATATATTACATATGTTTACTTATAAATTTCTACATGCACCCAAAAAAAAACTTATAAATTTCTACAAATATACTTATATTCTTACGAATTTTACCAAACTAATAATTCATCCAAAGTTGAGCACATTATTCCACCAACATATTAAATTTTAACTTAAAATTACCAAATCTAAGTCTACATTGTATTGGGCAAAATCTTAAGACAAATAAGAGTTACAACTTCATACGAACATCACATTTGAACAAAATTATAAACTAAAGCATCTCATTCCACCAATATATCAACTTTCAACTTCACATTACCAAACCTAAACCCTAAATTGCATTGAGCAAAATCTCCAACCAAATTAGAACAATAACCTCACACAAATGCCACATTTCAACAACATTATCAATTAAAGCATTTCATTCCACCAACATATCAAATTTTAATTTCAAACTACCAAACCTAAACCCTAAATCGCATTTACCAAAATCTTGTAACAAATTAGAGCGATAACCTCACACAAATACCATATTTCAACAATATTATCAATTAAACCATTTCATTCCACCACCATATCAAATTTTAACTTCAAACTACCAAACCTAAACCCTAAATCACATTTACCCAAATCTTCAAACAAATTAGAGTAATAACCTCACACAAATACCACATTTCAATATAAATATGAACTAATTACGAAATTCTAACAATGTAATATAAAAATTTGTAGAAATTACAATTAGTGTAGTTGAAAAATTTACCTCAAACTTGTTGAAAACAACCGGCAAGAGGGGCGGCTGGCGGCGGGGGAGGGTGGCGACGGTGGCGGCTAGGTGGTGGTCGCGGTGGTCGGACGGAGCTCCCAAGTCGATCGCCACTCTCTCTCTCTCTCCCCTCAAATGTGTTTCGCGTCAAATGACACCAGACCAAGATCTGGTTTCATTTAAATGGGGGATCACCACTCTCTCTCTCTCTTCAAATGTATTTCGCGTCGAATGAAAGCAGACCGAGATCTGGTTTCATTCAAATAGGCTGGCGATGGAAATTCCGTCACCAGCCTTATTTTCTTAAAATTTTTTGGGATGGGCGACGGAAATTCTGTCGCTATATAAAAAAAAAAAATTTTGAATATGGAGACGAAAATTCCGTCGCCATATGTCAATTATGGCGACAGATTCAGATGTCCGTCGCCTAATTTGAGTTTTTTGTAATACTGGTTTTCGTTGCTAAATCTGTCGTTAAATTAGTCCGTCGCTGAATTCCGTCGTTATTGTGAACTTTTCTAGTAGTGCACGTACATATAAATCATTCTAAAATTTTAAAAAGTTGTGCCCAAGTAATCTGTAGCATAATAACTCTTATGCAAGACAAGCTCACCCAATAATTAATTTGTGATTAAAGGTATATATTATTAGATAGAAGCCAAAATATTTTTATGTCGATAATTGCTCTAATTAACAAATCAAATGATTTAAATTGGAAAATCGTTAATATTTGCTAAACATTAAAAAACATGTTGAGCTAAAAATTTTCTTGGTTAGCCTTAAGTCCTTAACATGAGAAATAAAAGATATATATATGCCTCATATTTAATACATTGTTCCAGCATTATCATTTCAGCTTACAATTTCCACGTACATATATATTACATATATCATGTTTTTCCGTGAGGCAATATAATTTATCAATTAATTATTACCGTCAATAATAAAAGCATAATTGAATGACCCTATCGTAATGTAATTGAATTTGAAAAGAAAGCTTTGTGTTCTCCTAAAAAAAATTGAAGATATATACAGAAGAAAAGAGAGCAGTCAAGATGCAGGCATTGTGATGTAGTGGGACAGAGTCACATAAAAAGGGCATGGCTAGCTCTTCGTCTTAGCATGGAACTCACATGGTTTTGCACATGACCCCCCCCCCCCCCCAATTTTCTCTGTCTTGAATGGCAACGTACTGTGCCTTTCGATCTGGGCTTTCAAACTCTCCTTTTTAATTGACAACGTTCTTTGCCTGCATATTTCTTAGCTTGGCCCCAATCATGAATTCTCTACTGCATCATTTGTTACGCAACTACTTTTTTCCTTCGGCATCCATCTAAAACGAGTCTTTCAGTATGCACGTGCTAGTTTACAAAATTCATAAGTGAGTTACTTATAATTGTCAAGTTATAAGTAGAGTTATTGATTTCGTCGCTTTCTATGTATACAAACATTTCTACCAGCATCAGCGAAAATTCAACGGATTCGATTGAGGAAGTATGGTCAAACTGTAAAACTTTCATCCGAAGCAATATGTGAAATTTTAATTTAAAAACCAATCGAGTTTTGAATTTTCAGGAATTTCTACTTAGCTAATTTGGGCAACCAAATAGTCAGGTTATAGGCATAAGTTTGGCCTAGGATTTCCATAAATTCGTATTGAAAACTCTATGCAACTAGTCAACTAGATCTAAATAGTGAACAACTATTTAGGTGTTGGTCAAATCTAAATTTAGATCCAATAGGATTGTCTAGGTTGTAAATCCAAATAGAATCTAACTAGTCTTGGCTATATTTTTGTAGGTTCCAAGTGGTAGCATAAAAGTACTTAAAGTTGATAACATACTATAAGATCTAGCCATCTACTCTATAATCCAATCACATTAACAGAACAACCTAGTTTGACTCTGTAGGATTAAATTCCAATTATAATACTAGAGGTACAATTTTTATATTATACTTCTAGTTAGAGGTGTATACTTTCATAAGTCATGTAAAAAATACACACATCAAAAACTACCTATATAACAAATATACATATATACTCACAAACAAACAAACAAAGAACGTACACTTAAAAGTATAACATAGATTGCCTTAGAGATAAGGTTAATCCCTAAATTCTGGCTATTGCGTTATAGTAATGGAAGGTAGTGTTAATTAAGCCAAAGGTTGAAATTGTTTGACTTTGTTTAGAGAGGGTTTAACATATACAATCATGAGTCAAAATTTTGGCTCACAAGTAGGGGTCTACTCCTACTACATCATTTCACGAGTCAATTTTTCGACTCTCAAGTTTTTCTCCCTATAATATAAGGCTCATAACTTTGACTCATCAAATAAAATAATATCCATGAACCTATTTTATAACACATAATTTTATTTTTAGAATAAAAAACGAAAAACTAATTAAAAATATTTAAAAAATAAAAAAACAAGAAAAAAGGCTGTGTGATTCCCACAAGCAGGCTTATGGCCCGAGTCTTCCCACGAGCCGCGAGGTAGCCGTTGCAGATTTCCCCACCTCATGAGCTCTCTCTCCTCTTTTTTGTCTGGTGAGGTAGCCGTTGCATTTGGTCTTAATCAACACAAGGGGGGCATTCTAACAAGTTAAGAGTTAGGTAATGGTTTGGTAATCAGATTCTTTTGTGTTGATTAAGAGGAGAATTTAGGGGGCACCTAATCAAGTGATCCGAGAGAGAGAGCTTTGATGAATTGATGGCGGTCTTTATTTTCGGTGGGCTCCTTGGTATGACACATTAGTTATTGCAAGGGGTCGTTGGGTCACGTGATTGGGCTCCTCTCCTCCCAAATCGATTTCATATTCTCTTTCAATTGTTTTCGTGGACAACACTTTCATCTTGCAGCTCACTCATTAGGCCACACTCTTAGCACTTATGGCTGGAATTTGGATCAATACGTTCACTGATGTGACATGATTTAAATTACATAAACTTTATTTTTTTAAAAAAGATTATAAAGATAGGAGACGTGTTTTAAAAAAATAAAAAAATACCTATTTATGATAACCAGGGTTCTAATAATATGTTCATACCCACATACATATTCAATTTTAGTGTCGCTTTTAAATAACAGATTTATCCACTTGTATATGCACAAAAAAAGTGTTATATATGTGATCTATATAATTAGACTGTTGATTCATTTTATTGAGATATCTCATGAAAATTTAGTATAAAAATATAATATTTAGTTAATTTAAATTCTTTTTTTATATTCTGATTACTGGCATATCAATCGTATCACAATAACTGATTGTAAGATGGCTTAATATAAAATGTTTTGCTTAAAGTTCGTATTTATTCACTGGCTGTCTTGTAGGAACAAATTACAAATAAGATTACTTTAATAGACTAAAATATATTAATTCCAATAATCTTGTGCTAGTATCACATTGAATAGTTATAAGTATTTAATGCTATGCATATATCAATATTTATAAGTATGTTAAAGGGCACACAATTACGGGTATATATTTTCAAATACTACATAAACAAACACACATTAAAATAATCGGTAAAATAGACTATACCTGTCCCATTTTTATATTCCTATTTAACAATAACTCTTGTCTCAAAACAATCTTCCTAAAAGATTATTAAATAATGTATTATCGACCAATAACTTTATCTCGTCTTTATCAAATGAATCTCCTGTTGGCTAACATTTAATCTTCTTAAAACTATACTTTTTGCATTTAGGAACATAAAAATGAAATAAATCAAATATAAAATATATGAGATATTATTTTTTTTCCCCTTTGGAAGTGATATGAGAGCATCTGTTTCTAGTGCATATGTTGCATCAGTTTGGGTCAAGTTACTACACTTAAAAAAAAAGGGTTGTTGTAGGTCTTCACTAGACACATTGCCCATCTGTATATTTTACCGAACGATGAGTGGATAAATTGGTGGAAGACAGGAGGAGCAAGAAATGACAGTGGGATGAGCTCTGCAGAGTATCATCTTCGTTCTCTCTCTCCTTGGAATGCAGTATAAGTTAGGGCCTCAGCATTGAAGAGTCACACCATCACAGTCCCACATTCTTTGGAATTCCCCCAAAATAATGCCTCTTGATAATCCTGGAGATTCATATAGTATTTAATTCCATAACTTTTGAGAGCACTATCTTTCTTTCTCTTATCCCAGATTTATATTGCTTGCTCAGAGCGCAGTCATCTTGCTACTCACAGCCAACATAAAGTTGATGATGGCATGTGGGTTCCCCAAAAAGTTGCCTAGTTATCGTCATTTTTGATGACATTTTTTATAGTTTCTCGCCCATTTTTTCATTTTAATCCAAAAGCAGAGATTTTAATTTTCTGGGTTACCTTCTCATCTGGTTACTGGGTATATATATCTCCACATTCTGCACTTTGTTGTTTTGTTCTAGAAGCATCTGAATTTCTCTGCTGTTCCCTACTTCTGTGTTGCCCAGAAAAAAATCATGGATCTTAGTCATAGCAACTGCTGGAGTTCATCCAAGGTTTGCCCATCTTAGACATTTTTGTTGCTAGTTGAACTAATTGCAAGCTGTAATCATTCCAAATTTATTAGCTTTGGTCTAATTTGGTTTGGGCTTAAAAATGAGTATATGGGCACTGTGATTGTAGGAGAATTCTTGGAGAACAGTTTTGCTGTTAGCATACCAAAGCTTGGGAGTAGTATATGGAGATTTGAGCATTTCCCCTTTGTATGTCTTCAAGAGCACATTTGCAGAAGACATTCAGCACTCAGAAACCAACGAGGAGATCTATGGTGTTCTTTCATTTGTTTTTTGGACTCTCACTCTGGTCCCTTTGCTCAAGTATGTCTTCATAGTCCTTAGAGCAGACGACAATGGAGAAGGTAAGCCCCCGATTTTTCCATTTTAGTTGAATGAGTCTTTTAAAATTAGTCTCTCTATAGTTCATAGCAGGGGTAAGACTGCATGTATCTGGAGCTTCGCATACCCCATCTCATCATATCGCATATTGGGCTGTCATCATTCATGTATCTTAGACCATGTTAGATTTCAAGCACAGATTAAAACTTTGGTGCATTTGTGAATTTGTAGGTGGTACTTTTGCGCTGTATTCCTTGATATGTAGGCATGCCAAAGTCAGCCTTCTTCCCAATAGGCAGGCATCTGATGAAGATGTGTCCACGTATAAGATGGAGCGCCCACCTGAAACGCAGAGCACCTCGAAGGTAAAGAAGGTGCTCGAGAAGCATAAGGGCTTCCATACGGCATTACTAGTGTTGGTTCTTCTTGGTACTTGCATGGTGGTTGGAGATGGGCTCCTTACTCCAGCTATTTCTGGTACGATTTGTTCCCCTTCATAGTTCTTTCAGTTTTCAGATTTGGAATTGGTTTGCTTGGTTGGAATGTATTTTCAGAGAAAAGTGATCTTCATTCCATGTTGTTTCCATGTTTGTTATCCTATCATAGACCTGGCAATTGCATCGCTTAGTTTCAGTTGGTTCCATGAATGCTAGATCAGAATGGATTCAACTTAGGTCACAGTCGGGCTTCCCGTTGGGTTAGATCATCCAATAAGCTTGTCAATGAAATACAATCAATATTGGTCAGGCATATTCAGATAGATTCAGTTTGGATGGTCAGGTTCAGTACACTGTTGTGCTACGTTATTTTACACTGGCTATGTTTTGGTTTTGGGTGATCAGATTTGGTTTAGGTTTAGTTTTGAACAGATCTATTCTACAGGGGGAACAATGACTTCTGTGAGAAATTCGTCAAAAGATTTCAATTGTCGTTCTGGGGTTAGAAAATGACTTATCAAGTGTTTTTAACTGACAAAATATGTTTCTTTTTGTTTTTACCCAAACTAAATTGGGCCAAAGTTCTTCAACCCACCTCCCCTGGCCCCCTTTTTTGACCCTGATGTTGTATACTTGTATGCTGTTTCATGTAGTTTTCACGGCTGTTTCCGGTCTCGAGTCATTGATGGCCCCGCAGCATCACCAATGTAAGTTCCTAGACTCATGATGATGACCCTTCTTTGCTACTCTAGGTTGGCCCTTCAAATTGAATGTGTTGGCCTAATATCTGATCACGATCTATCCTAGTTGTTGAGTTCATTTATTTCACACCATTAACGTGTGATGCCTGTCATGTTCATATGGATCTTTGTTAGGTGATGTCTAGAATATCTTTTTGCGGTGAAATCGGTACAATGATCATGAAACTATGCTTATCTTTTGCTGACGTACAAAGATGATGCAGAAAAATGTATACTTTTCAATTTTGGGTGGCGAAAATTAGAAACAGAAAGTTTGTAACGAAAAGGCTAGCTCGAGAAGGGCGGTCTGGAAACCCAAAAAATAAAACGAAAACATTGCTAGTCTAAGAGCTTTGAGTGGGTACTGGAGAATGGTTTATGGGAGCTTGTAAGGTGGCTTCTCTGGTTGGTTTCCATAAATGTCCTTCCTCAGGGAAAGATATAACCTAGCTTTATTGCGCCAGCAAATCCACTTGTGCAAATTGCAATTATCATGTGCATCTTTTCTGCATTTATTTTGGTTGATTTCTTTTTAACATGTATTTTTCTTGGTATATTCTTCTTGTATTTCTCTGTTGTAAGGTCCAAATGACAGACAATAGATTGCTAGCTGGAGGTATGGCTTCAATTGCGGGATTTGGGCACTTCTTTTTCCTTGTTCTATTTTGAGTTTTGTGGCTAGGGATGGGGATGTTGAAAAAGATTGCTGAGAAAGATGGTCCACCTATCATATGGTACAATACCAGTGTGGAAATGTCTATTCTGCCAACCAGTGGCCAAAAATTTAATGCATGTGTTCTCCCCTGGTAATTTTTTTCGCCCTACATGGAATTGGAGCTGCCGTGGAAAAATTGCGATTGCTATCGTCTACATTTGGAATAAGACTCCAACAAGAGAAATATCAAACTGTGGTAACAATTACTATTCCTCTTAGTGTGGATCCTCTTAGTGTGGATCCTGCTTCTACGGGGGATGCAAAGATCCAAATATACGCAATCTTATCCTACAAATATTTCTGAAAGTAGAGATGTCAATTCCAAGAAACCCACAAAAGAAAATAAAATTGAGAACTCTGGATTTGGAAATTGAGTTGCAAGTTATTACGGACCTAGTATCTATGTGGGCGTAGGCTAGCTTCATATGTTAGTTGGTAAAGTCTAAGTGTGTTGGTAAGTAATACATGCGTTCAAGTTCACCTACATTTGTATTTGTGCCTTCCTTCACATTAAAAGCAAACGAAAGGAAGAAGATGAGGAAAAAGAAACTACCCTAGCTTGATGAAGAACTTGAATTAATTGGGTTATTGTATAACACATCATATAGGATTGCCTAGTGCAAAGGGTTCGAAGGTCACCAAAGCTTGGATACAGCCATCGAATCTGGTGATGCTCATACTCTCCTGTACCAAACACCCCATCGAGTCTTTCACTACATATTCCACAGACAATTGATAACGATTGTACTACTGCTAGCGAGCAATATATATGAATTACTTAGCACAACTTGTAATCAAGTGAACTAAGCTTGAAAGGCATAAAAGAGCTCCAAGCTGTCTGTGTCCGACTTGTTTCTCTAAATGATCAATAACTTCAATGAAATTTTAACCTTGTCAATTTCAGATTATTTTCTTCAGTTTGAGCTCAATTAAGTGAAGCATACACCTTATACTGATTTTATTTATACGTTTCATTTTTATAATCCTGTAGTGTTACAGCAAAAATGACTTCCAACTGTTCACCCCAATGAGCCTTTTTTTGGGCTTTGTTTTTCATCTGTTTCTGATAATGTTTGATTTCCTCTTTGCAGATGCTGTGGTTCCAATTACATGCTTCATCTTAGTCTGCCTATTTGCTCTACAACACTATGGAACTCATCGAGTTGGATTTTTCTTTGCACCAGTGGTCTTGATCTGGTTACTCTGCATTAGCACTTTAGGCTTGTATAACATATTTCACTGGAACCCCCGTGTTTATCAAGCCATCTCCCCGTATTACATGTACAAGTTCTTGAAGAAGACTAGAATAAGTGGTTGGATGTCGTTGGGAGGTGTCTTGTTGTGCATAACAGGTGAAATAGAAATTTACACTCACATAATCCCTATAGCTTTAGTGTGTGATTGGATTCGGGTCAATTTTGTCAATCTAAACTCAGTATGTGACTGTTGAATTTGCAGGTTCTGAGGCAATGTTTGCTGATCTTGGACACTTCTCCTATACAGCAATTCAGGTATGTTTGAGGGCTTCGATACTTGGATTACTGTTGACTTGCTTTTAGTGAGATTTTCATTGTGACCTCTCAAAGTTGACCTGAAGCCCGAAACCCTCACCGAATGACCTAGACCTGTAGCTGAATGGACACCGCAAATAGGGTTAACCGCATTTGGAACCGGAATCCAAATTGCTTTTCACTGCAAGCCAAGTTTATTGGACGAAACGTCTACAGACCCCCAAGTCGAGCTGAACAGGAAATGACCTGACTTGAAATGGTATCCCACTGATCCAATGCAAACCTTAGCCAATGACCCTTGATCTAATTGTGATTTCTGATCCTCCAAACCTAGAGGGATACAGTGAGTCTCTAGCAGGATTCTGATTTGTTTATTTTTTCTGCAGGTTGCCTTCACTTTTCTGGTATATCCAGCGCTCATACTAGCATACATGGGCCAAGCTGCTTATTTGTCAATGCATCATGAGAATGCATCCGGAATTAGCTTTTACCTTGCCGTTCCAGGTGCCCTTTTGTTCACTTATGTTTTCTTACTTGAAGATCTTTACTCAATTCAATACTGACAGCAATGTGGCCAAAACTGTTGGGTGCAGAGAAGGTGAAGTGGCCTGTTTTTTTGGTTGCGATTCTTGCATCAGTTGTTGGAAGTCAGGCAATCATAAGCGGGACCTTCTCTATAATTAACCAGAGCCAATCACTGGGTTGCTTTCCTCGGGTTAAAGTAGTTCATACGTCTGATAAGATTCATGGCCAGATCTATATCCCTGAGATCAACTGGATATTGATGATCCTCTGCATTGCTGTTACAATTGGATTCAGAGACACAAAACACTTGGGAAATGCCTCAGGTATTTTCACCTGTATAAGTTACTGCCACTCATGCTATAATCTGAATTGTAGAGAGTGCCACCTCGCTTAGCGCGGCAGAGTCTGAGGGGTCAGTCCTTGAGACCTATGTTGAGACTCTCTGTATCAGTCTTTGTGCATTATTGACATGTGCATGGAAATGAAAAACAGAAGAGGTACTTGAAATGTTAAATTTCATTTCTGCTGCAGGTTTAGCAGTGATGGCAGTGATGCTGGTGACAACATGCCTGATGTCTTTGGTTATAATTCTGTGCTGGCACAAACCACCCGTTGTGGCCCTATGCTTCCTCCTCTTCTTTGGCTCGATTGAGATACTCTACTTCTCGGCTTCTCTAGTGAAATTCGCTGAGGGTGCATGGCTTCCTATCCTCCTAGCCCTTTTCCTGATGACCATCATGCTAGTTTGGCACTATGCCACCATAAAGAAGTACGAGTTCGATCTCCACAATAAGGTTTCATTAGAGTGGCTCTTGGCTCTAGGCCCAAGTCTAGGAATCTCACGCGTTCCAGGCATAGGGATGGTGTTCACTGATCTTACGTCTGGTATCCCTGCCAACTTCTCTCGCTTTGTCACCAACCTCCCTGCATTCCACAAGGTATTGGTCTTTGTGTGTGTGAAGTCCGTGCCCGTGCCCCATGTGCCCCCGGCTGAGCGGTACCTCATGGGTCGTGTGGGCCCCCCAAGCCACCGGTCCTATAGGAGCATAGTAAGGTATGGGTACAGGGATGTCCACCAAGACATAGATTCTTTCGAGTCCGAGCTTGTAGGCAGGTTGGAATCATTCATCAGGTATGACTGGACCCAGGGTCAAGAAGCGGGTGCACCATCTAATGAGCACAATGAGTCCCAGGTCAATACACCCAACGACTCGGAACTAGCTGTGATACGGACCATCAGATTCTCCCACTACCCTTCATATGAGATTGACGAAAACTCACAACCTGCCAGTGTGTCCATCGGGTTGCCAACAGTCGACAGCATGGCAGACATCATGGAGATGGGGCCTATCAAACGGCGAGTTAGATTCGCAGATGATCTGGCAGGGGGTGACGAGAAGGAAGTTGAGATGCGTCAGGAGCTAGAGGACCTATGGGATGCTCAACAGGCTGGGACTGCATTTATAATAGGGCATTCTCATGTTAGAGCCAAGCCAGGGTCAACATTCCTTAAGAAGATTGCCATTAATTTCGGCTATAATTTCCTCAGAAGGAACTGCAGAGGACCAGATGTGGCGCTGAGGGTGCCACCAGTGTCTCTTCTTGAGGTTGGCATGGTCTATGTTGTGTAGGACTGGAACAAGTTACGTCAAAAACCACTAAGTGCGAAACCTCTTGAACCAATATAAGATATGCAGTCTTGCCCTGGTGACTGTGGGCTAAGATATGTAATTAGTTCTGTTTAGTCGGTTTTGTACAAAAGGGGAGAATGGAGGGATGAGGCTGCTGCTCTTTGTGATTTGCAAACAGACAGCAATGGAAAATGCTGTTTAACAGATATATATGTTGTATAGCTGCTGTTTCTGAATCTTTTTTGTTTGAGTGAATGTGAATCTCCCATTGGCTTGAATACCACCTCATCGAGATAGTGACTTCCAATTCCATCGAGATTCTTTTGCAAAATCGCGGTTCATTTTCCCCCCATAAAACCGGTAGACTGTTTCATCTAAAAAATAGTAATAAAGTGGGCCTAAGATAAGTATTAGCAAACTCATCAGGCTAAATGTTTTTGCGCCAATAAAAAGGCACACTCTTTCATCTAATAAATAATAAGGTAAAATGATAAATGCCTTGTTACAAGACACCTTTAAAGTGTCTTACTTTGACCTAAAAATTATATTATAATGTTTCTAAATTTTTAAAAATGATATAATCTAATAGTGAAAGCAGATTACAACTTATAAATTATTTTAGCGCCAATCAAAAGGCGGACTCTTTCATCTAATAAATAATAAAACAAAATGATAAATATCTTACTACAAAATACTTTTGAAGCGTCTTATTTTGACCTAAAAATCATATTGCAATGTTTTTAAATTCAAAAAAAAGGTATAATCGAATGGTGAAAGCATATTACAACTTATAAATTGTGTAAAATTATCTTTTTATCTATAATTGACTACATTTATAAAATACGCGCATCATATACCCTTGTGGATAGGGTTGATTCAATTAGAGTATCAATCATACTCCATCGGCATAGCCGATGCATATTTAAGTTTAGCCATTTATAATTAAGTGTCATTATTGAGAATTTGATGTTATAAAATAGCATCCAAGCCATTTAAGGGTGTCTTATGACAAGACACCCATATCATCACTCAAATAATAAAGTGTGCCTAATATAGGTATTAGGAAACTCATTAGACTAAATGTTTTTGAGTTGTACAAGTAATTTCTCCACCACTTGAAACTTGACAAAAATGTCATTTATTAACATCTCATAAGTGTTTTCGAAATGTTTTTTCTGAGTAATGAAAATGACTTTTTTGACAAAAATTTCATTTATTAACGTCTCATGAGTGTTTTCGAAGCGTCTTTATTGAGTAAAGAAAATGACTTTTCATTTAAAAGGATAAAGTAATAAATGATTATTCATTCATTTTGATTTAGTTTTTCAAATTTTGACAACCTTTTGAAAACGGAGGGGGAATTATATTATCTTTTTTAATAAAAACTCATCTAGAGGATTCACTCCAAACATCATTGTCCATAATTTGGACCTGCGAGTTGTAACATAAGTTGGTTCAATTGATAAAATTTTTTAGAGGCGTTATCAAACAATGCTAATTAAATATGAATCCTACTTACATCAATCTATGCACGTTAAATGGGGGAGGGGAAATCGATAAAGTGATGTGAGGACAAAGCAAATTAAGTTCAGGAAGGTTAAATTACTAATGGCCTGATGGAATTAGCAAAATCAATGGCATACAAGAAAATCTAAAAGCAAACCTCTCAAAATTCACAAGCAGGCTAAACAGCCACGTCTTTCGTCTCTCATAACCAGGTCTTGTGAGTGGTACCAAGCTTCCCCAACCCCACAGTTTGTGGCCTCAACTTATAAGCCCCATGAAATCAAACAGTATAATTTCCACAAAAATTTCCCATATTTATATACCTCCAATTCATCACAACTCTGCACACTGAACTTCAGAGAGAGAAAGCAGAAATGGGACTCAGGACTCTTCCCCTCTCATCATTTTCTCAGAATGGGTTGTTTCAACAATCAATAGCTCCTCCTCCTCAAACTTGTCTTAGACAAAGTCATGGAGGAAGCTACAGATTAAGGGTAGTCTCAGCTAAGAAAGAAGAAAAGAGCAGCAAAGATGATGAGGGGAAGAACAACAAGCAGTCTTTGTTCACCAGTGTGACGGACGCTCTTGACTTTGCTCAGGTTAGATCAGTGGAGGATGCTCAACTTCTTGAGGATGCCAGACAAGCCACCAAGTCCGGTGGCCGGATGAGCAGAGAGCAGGTAGTCACCCCTTGCATTCGGTTTTCTATGAAGTCTATATTATACTCCTTGGAGTACAGGCTTTTGAGAAACATATGAGCAAATAAATGGTTTATTTTCTTGGATTGACTCGAGACTGATAGTGTGTGTGGATTCTTTTGATGTAGTATGGAGCACTTAGGAGGAAAATAGGAGGAACATACAAGGATTTCTTCAAGTCTTATGTTGAAGGTACGTCCTACCCACATCCTACTCTCTAAATAATGGGATATGGGATTGTAATCTATATGGTTTCATTCTTCTTTCGGATTAGACTTGGAAAACACGTCGTTCAGGTCAAGTTTGAGTCATGTTGCCTTTGAATTGGGTTTGGAATTACATAAATTTGTTCTGTCATGGTCTACCCAATAAGTTGGTCATGAAAATACAATTGATATTAATCAATGAAGCTTTTGGGTCAATTCAAGCTTGCATCAGAGGGGTTTTCCCCCGGGGGGGTGGGAGGAGTGCACAATCTAGTTATTTTATTTCGGGTTATGATTTATTTTCATGATGTTTGATGGTGGTTTCGGAAATGTGTAGTGGATGGGCAATATGTGGAGGAGGGATGGGTGGACAAAACATGCAAAGTGTGCAAGAAAGATACAGCAGGGGAAGCCAGGCAGGTGGATAAGTTTGGCAGATATGTTCATGTTGCTTGTCTTGAGAAGCAGCAGAATTTCGGCAACTTTTTCACCAAGCTCTTCAATTTCTCCAGATGATCGAATACAGAGGAGAACATTTTCTTTCCTTGTTCTATAACGATTAGCTCATTTTATACCAAAAAATAGATACTAAAATATGATTATTTTTTCCCCCTAACAAATTTCCTACCACTGTATGCATTACAATTAAGCTTCCTTTATATAAACAGCATTACAGTTGGATGGAACCTCTTTTTTTGTGCGTGTGTGTGCGCGCGCGTGCACCCTCCCCCTAGCTATCATGTCAAGCTAGAATCCTCTAGGTCTATAGTTTATTTGCAAAAATTCATTTGAACTAATCAATTCAACTGTTTCACAATCATGATGAGAGGGAGACCCAAATAAAACTTTCTGGACTCTATTACTGATTTGAAAGATTCAAGATATGACTTGATTTGATTTCCAAATAATGCAGCCTACGATTTAGTTTCAACCAATACCCAACTGATATCATCAACCATGCCAGGCTTAATAACTCACTAACATAAAACCAACATAGTCGACACTTAATAAAATCCTTGGTCCTACGGAAACAGACTCTCTCCAATTTCAAGACACGTCACTAACTACAACTGCAAAGCTTACAAAATGAAACGGGTTTAGCATAACAAATGGGTTCAATCTATCAGTCTGGACACCAATGATTCATTGCACAGGGGTGGAATGACCAAGCAATCAGCAAAAATGCCCAAAGTCAGGTAATGCAACGCAGTCACAACTGTAAGTCATCCATAATGAAGCGGTATATCTAACAGCATCACTGACAGGCCAACATATGCTCAAGACAAACAACCGTGGTTTAGCAGGCAGAATACACAAAATAGGAGATCGTAAACAAGTTACCATGCTTCTCCGATAATGGTTGACAATGAACAGAAGTCAATGACTGAACAAAGATTTGCACCAAAATAATGGCAAAAACTCGAAAATGAAAAACCACTGGATGCTGAGTTGAAAAAACTGGAAGCCCTCATTACGTAGTTTCACCAACATCAGTGAAAATGAAAAACAACAGCATATGGCAAAACAAGTCAACTGGGCAGAGAGCGAGTCTTTGCATCTTGAAAGTACGACACAAGGAAAATATCATCTGGATGGTACACCGAAATACTCGGAAATCCGAGGGGTTCAAAGGACATTAAGCGAACTTAAAGATGCTAGAACTCAAGATTCTGCTGCTGGTTGAGTTAGTCCAGACTTGGTCAGCAGCTTGTCCAAGGATTCTGGAGAGTGCACATGGTACTTGACTTTCCCAGAAGGCAAAAGGAAAACTTCAGCCAATTCGAGCTTCTCGGAGGTAAGACTAGTGCTGTCCATTGTCTTACTAAGGACCTTCAGTGCAAGCTGAACGGCTTCTTCCCTGGTTATATCATCTTTGTAATCTTGCTTAAGCATTGACTGTGCGGCTTGATTATTTGCTCCAATTGCAGTGGCTTTCCACCCACCGTAATTGCCACTTGGGTCACTCATATAAAGTTGGAAGCCAAAATTCTTATCCCACCCAGCAAATAAAAAGGAAACCCCAAAGGGTCGGAGCCCACCAAATTGTGTGTAGCCTTGTTTTGTGTCACAAAGAGATTGAACCAGCTGCTCAACAGGCATTGGCTCTTGGTAAGCAAAAGTGTAACGTTGAGCTTGGACCCTGGCTGTGTTGATAAGGATGTTAGCATCAGACATTATACCAGCCACAGCGCAAGCCATATGATCATCAATCTTGTACATCTTCTCAGGTGAGGTGGAGGTCTGAAGGAGCTTAGAAGTCACCTTCTTCTCACCAACCAAAACGACACCATCTTTAGCCAAAATTCCTATGGCACTTCCAGCATTCCCAATAGCTTCCATGGCATATTCGACCTGGTATAGTCGACCTTCTGGTGAGAAGATCGTTGTGCGGCTATCATACCTCCTAGACATGATTCACTGCCATGAGAAGAGAAGGATGTCGTTAATGAATACCCACACAGATAAAAACACATAATCATCCATCCCAATCAATAGAAACCAGTGAAGCACGGGCACTCCCAAAAACCTCATGTATTTGTCACACAGACATTCTCGGACACTCCTTGCGTCCTTGGACGCTATCATATGTACGCCAAACACATTTGGCACAAACAATTGGGTTTCATTATAGACAGTTGTATGACATACATATTATAAGCAATTTCTTATTGTTCCATCCAAAACATGACCCTCTCCAAGGCTAAAAAATAGAACAAACATAAACACACAATTGACTAAAGAAGCATTTTTTTAATTTATAAGAGCCCATTACATGCATCGTATAACGGTGCCTGTGCTTCTTAGAAAAATACATCCATTAATCATATCACAATGAAGAGAAACGGAAGTCCATGGGCTTTCACCAAAAGACCTAGGGTCAGCCATGGCAACAACAAGCAGATCATCTTAAGCATCAATGCACAATGGCATTATTGATCAGCCAAGAGTAGATTACCAATTTACCACACAGATTAAGCCTAGCAGAAAGACTAATAAGCAAGATACCAGGCATACAAGATTCCAAAGAATTAATCCAACAACACATATGTGCTATACAAGTCATGCAGATTGAGAAGCACCTTTTTTTTTTTGTTTTGGTGATAAGGAAAATATGATATATATCA
The DNA here is from genome assembly GCA_029747015.1 of Carnegiea gigantea. NCBI lineage: Eukaryota > Viridiplantae > Streptophyta > Magnoliopsida > Caryophyllales > Cactaceae > Carnegiea > Carnegiea gigantea. Next base: position 752,216 of record JAKOGI010000137.1, on the reverse strand, counting down.
TTAAAGAAAGAGGATAGGTACAAGAGATGATGCTGAAAAGGCATCCATAGAAGCTAATTAAAACCTCAAGAAAAGACTATCCACAAAATTGTCAGTATCAATCGAAGAGGAACAAAAGACCTCCTCCTTCCAAAAAAATAAAATAAAATCTTAAGCCTTGTCCTTCAACCGCTCAAGCGAAGTTTCGACCCCATCAAAACCCCTCCTATTTGCTTCCGTCTATAAAATCCAAAGTATAGCATGCAGTGTTACTTGGAACACTTTATATTTAGCCTTCCTTCCAAAAAAACCTTCCCGAACCAAAAACTGATGTCTCACCGTGCTAGACACCACCCAATGAAGATCCAAACAACTCCACACTATATCCCAAGGGTTTGTAGCAAATGGGCAATGAAGAAGAAGATGGTATGTGGTTTCCAAATCAGATTTGACATGAAGCACCTATTGACCAAAATTTTGCCGCTTTTTTGTAAATTATCAGATTGAGAAACACCATGGGCAAAGGAAAGGGAACTTCCAGATGAATGGGATCCATACACTAGTACTTCGAGACATGACTTAAATGTATAAATTCTCAAATCAATATTCAGGCAAATCGCAGTTCGAATTTACTGTTACACACCAATGGATAAGATATTCACTATCAAAATGTTCCTTGTTATTTTGATTAGCTCACAAAGAGACACCAATCAGTAATCTTGCAACAAAAGTTAAGCTCGGTAATTTATCCAATTATGTATATATGTGGATGGACATGGGCAAGGATACAAGGCCTTCAAAACGGATGCATAAATTTTATCAATTTCACACGTAAAAAGAACACATTTTAACCTACATTGAAGCAAACCAACTCCCAATTCTAATTCACAAAGTCTGCAAATTGAAGGTATACATCCCAGCAAAAACCTAGATGTCCACCCAAACAATAACTTTAATTCCTTTTCCAAAGAGTCCCCCTCATCCCCCATATTTCACCGGACAATCCGGCGGCTATCCTAATTCCCAAATCGGAAATGGAAACCCGAAATTCGATCAGTCAAAACACATAACCAGTTCACCAGACAAATAAAAACTTCGATGAGGTTACCAAGAAACCCTAGGCCGCGAGTTCAATCAGATCAGGAGATTAAGCCTCAAATCTACTTCAATTGCGAAAAGAAAATCAAAAGAAACCCTAGACTCTGATACATAAAAGAAAGCGCTGGATTGGACTAGAGAGAAATGGAGGGAAAACGCAGATATCACACTCACCGGAATCGCAAAGTAGAGCTTGGCAGCAGCTTTTACACACACACACTCTCTCTCTCTCTGGCTACGGTGTGTTTGCGTTGCGTTTCGACTTTTGCTGGTAGTGGTAGACTTCTGATTTTTTAGTGCTTGAATTCTTTTCTTGGGGAAGAGGGTACCCAGCTCATGGGCCCAACCTTTTATTGTTTGTGCAGGCCCAGCTCATCTGTAACTTTGCAATTTTCTTTTTTTTTTGGATCCTTTTTTGGAACGCTGGCAATGCTGAGAATTAGGGTTGGGAGTTGCACCTGAACTCGAAAAATCTGTCCCGAATTCACCCATTTATAGCGAATATGGGTACAAAAACTTATAAAAAAATGGGTATGGGGCGGGTATGGGTATTGCATTTGAAAATGAATATGGGTATGGGTATGGATTCTTAAAACCCGTACTTGATTGTGTACCCGATTTGCTAATAAAAGGCGATCAAAATACGGTAAAATTCAAAAATAAATGTTTGGCATGAAACTCTAAATGTATAGTGTTTATTCATGAAACTCTAAGTGTATAGTATTTATTTATGTAGAAATGAAAAATTAAATTTGTTTGCATTTTTAACTTCCGTGAGTTTATCTGATATAAATTTTAGTAGCGTCGCTTGAAATTGCTAATCAAATATACCGTGTATGCAAATATGGATTGAATATGGGTGACACTTTGCGCACTCTATATGTACCCGAATAAAACCCGTAAACCCGAAAAATCCGATGGGTATGGGTATGGGTACAACCATCCAAAATTCGATGGGTATGGGTATGGGTATGACTTTTAAAAATGGGCATGGGTGCGGGTATAGCTCAACCCGCCCCATGCCCATCCCTACTGAGAATTAGTAAGGACCACGTAAGGAGGTAGTTTTCTTTATAAAGTTTCTACTTATGGGTCTGTTCTTTTCATTGATCTTTTTTAATTTATCAATTTTAACCCACTTTAATTCATTTTAATAAAAAATATCAATTTTAATCTAATTTAACCTGCTTCAATCAATTTTAACATACTTTAGTTCACTTTAATCAATTTCAACCCACCTCAAGGACCTCATTCAAAATTGTATTCTCACTATTTTAACCAACTTTAACAAATCTACCAACTTCAATCCACTTCAACGTACTTCAAATATTTTAACAAAAAATATCAACTTCAATATACTTCAACCAATTTCATCCTTTAGCAAACCCAATTTATCAACGAAAATAATAGGCCCTAAATCATTCACAATTACTCTTCGGGGGGAGGAGAGGAAAGCAAAGAGGGTGGGTGATGATGTATATTAACTCTCCTTCCTATTTTGTGGCGTTTAGGGTATGTTTTTTCCCATTAGTAAATAGGTGAAGTTGGTAAAGATTAAATAGGTAGAAGTTGATATTTTTTTTTGGAATGAGTTGTAGAAGTTGGTTAAGGTTGAAAAAAATTGAAAAAAGCTGGTATAAGTTGGTAGAATGTGAAGGATGCTTGTAAGAAGTGTAAATGAGTAGGGATTTCTTTATAAGAAATCTTAAAAGATATTACTAAGAGTTGATAAGAGTTGGTCGAAATTGGTTGAAGTCGGAAAAGATTGAAAATTTTTTTTTCCGAGTTGGTAGAAATTGATACAAGTTGGTATAAGTTGGTTGAAATTGGTAAAAGAGATTTACCAACGAAAAGAATAGGTCCTTAATGGTGGAGTTTATGGACATTTTAAGGGTGGTAGCCTGGTAAGAGTATAAGTATAGGTGGGCAGCGGGTCAGGTTGAACCAGGTTAGGATCAGTCCACTAACAAACAGGGTCGGATCGGGTCGAGTCAGCCAAAAGTATTAATGGGCCAAGGTTCGGTTGTGGGTCATATGACCCTGACCCGCCCACGACCCGACCCGTTAAAATCATAGCTATTGTCTTCTATTCTATTGTTTCTCACCTTCTTGAGGTGAACCCAAAAAAAAGGAGGGCGGCAATTTCACAGATATTTCACAGATTGTGCTCCCAAACCTAATCGCAATTCCCATGAAGCTGAAGCCTGAAGGAGATCGACGCAGAAGCAATACTATAAAGTTTTACCCAATCCTTGCAGCTTTAGTCAATCAAATATTCATTAAAAAAATAGCCCCCAAAAAATGAAAGAAGGCTTCTTAGAAAGAAGCTTTTGGGCAAACATCTAGCTTACTATTATCTTGAGATGCTTACCCATAACTGGCGCAAGAATTAAAGCCAGGTAAGAGAGAATGAGGCGGTGAAGATGTTATGGTGCCGAACCCTAAGTCTTGGCACTTTTTATTACGAGGACGTTAGAAAATTCTGATAGCAAAAAGACTCTTACTGGGTCATTGCTGGGGACCCGTTTCCGACCCATTGCATTATGTAGTTGGAAAGCCCACGCCCGACCCTACATAACAATTATATGGGCCTTGACCCTTTTTATACCGGCCCGACCGTACTTGCCGAACAGGGCCCTTGCCCATTGCCCAGCGACAAGTATGAGACAAGGGATCATGTATATCCTTTGGCTTTTTTGTCTTGTATATTGATAGAAGTGTTGTTTAGACTATTGATGCAAGTTGCAGAGGTGAAGGCGTCTATTTTTCATCTTGATGCAAATCTTTGCAAATATGTCATCTGCGTTTTGCAGATGATGTACTCTGCCAAACTTATGCTGTATGAATGAAGTATTCATGCTTCTTTTAGAAGCTTTAGGATTGTGTATTATCAGGGGAAAGCCATATATTTTGTTGGGAGGAGTTCCTCCTGAAGATAAACGGCCATTGAAATACTGAGTCTGTGCAGTCCACTATTAAAATACCTAGGTTGACCCACATCTTTCTCTGTGTTGTTTACTTTGGATTCTCAAAATATGAAGGACAAATTGACTAGTAGAATCCAGGTGTAACTGAGCAAGTATATGTCTTATGCAGCTAAAGATATATTTATCAACTCAGTTTTAACGGGTATTCTGTCATTTTGGCCTCAAATTTTCATGCTTTCAAGAATTATGATGGAGAAAATTGAGCAGGTTTGTATGCATTACCTATGGAATGCTTTCTCATATAAGTAAAAGAACACCACTACTTGCTTCAAATATGGTATGCTCAGCTAAGAAGTGTGGTGGTCTTGCCATAAAAAGCCTCAAATGTTGGAATAAGGCTATGATATTTAAGCATGTATGATATGTCGCTCTAAAAAATAGGGTAACCTTTGGGTTAATTGGGTTCATAAGCACCATGTACAGGATTTTCATTGGTGGGATTTTAAATGTGTAAAGGATGCTTGTTTGTGTTAAGAAAAACTATGTAGCTTGCAAAGCAAACTTAGAGACAAGGTTTCACGTTGGGGTGATGATCACTAGTTAGTGTAGGCTAGTCAATTTACGGACATTTATGTGCTTCAGAAGACAAAGGTCCCATGGGTTAAAGTTGTTCGGTGCAAAAGTTATGTCCCCAAATATTGTATTTGTTTGTGGCTACTATATCAAGACAGACTTTCAAGGACAAGTAGGCTAACTAGGTATGTGTAAACAAGTTTCGCAATGTGGGATTTGTAACCAAGCACAAGAGACTTGGAGTTGGGACAAGTGTTTTTTGAGTGTAGTTTTGTTGTTCAAGAATGAAAAAAAATTTGAAAATGGCTAGGTGATTGAAAAAATCCCGCCAACTTTACGCAGTGGCATTGATGGATCATAAAGGGCAAATAGCAAACCTTATGGGATGGATGGTTACAAAGATTGAAGGTTTTGATCCTTACCTAATATGAATGAACTTTTTGAGCTGATATCAAATGATCCATAGGGGAATACCTTTTGGCCAAATAAAGGCTTTTGTCTTGAGTATGATTCCCAAAATGAGGACAACGAAACAAGTTGCATGAGGAACACCTTCATGAACTAGTAGATTATAAATCCAAGCAATGACAAAACCCAAAACAAATGAATTTCTTTGTGGATTTTGATTTGTGAAAACTAAAACCAACAACAATCAAAGAGGATATGTCTAGGATAAAGGTTAAGCCATTACCCAAACTAATCAAACTACCATTCAATCTTATAAAGCCTAGGCACCAAAGATTAAAATAAAGGAAATACTCACATTCACCGCTCTTCAAAATAGATAAAGAAAACAAGATTTGTTGTAGCGAGATAACAAACAACAGGCTTGTCATTCAATAATCCAAATCTATCAATATTACAAGGAATCAAACCATTAAAGAGCAGGGGCGTCATCCTCTCTAAACTTTGTACCAACCAATAGAATTACCCCCCCAAAAAAAACAATGAAATTATAACTAGTTGTACAATTAAAGGGACCACTAGCTAAAATTTTAGGTTGGAATTTGTTGCACATGTAATAACTTGGTGATAACAAATGGAAGAATTTAGAGGAGATATTTTTTGTGGAAGCTTCTGAAAGTGTCTGCCAACTTCCCATAAAAGCTTAACCCCTAATTTTTTCCATTTGCTGAGCCCAATTAAACTCTTAATTAAAATCGTGCATTTCCTGTGCTACAATGATCCTTGTTCAGTTAAAGTCCCATAACTCACTTAATCACTCAATACTTGGAATCTAAAGGCAATCCATATATTGTTGGAAAATAAATTCGGGGCTATACGTGTAGTTTGCCAAACTTGGAGCCGGTTTGCCCATTCAAACGGAGCTAAAAGTTGAAGTAAAAAATCTAACCGAAACTGGAAAATGAATAAAAAGTGGCTCTAGAGGATAATTACCTAAACTATTTATTTATGGCTGCTAAATGCCTTACCACCCCTATAAACTTATTTAAATCATCATTTAGAAACCCAAAGTGGTTATAGGCATAGGAGGATCTTCCCCTAATGCTCCATTTTCTTGAGTAATTAAGGGAACCTATGTCCCAAACCCACGACATGTTGGAGAATCTTAGTATCAGTGGCTTGTCATGCATCAGGTAACTAAACACGCATAGGAGGATCTTTCTGTAACGCTCCATTTTTTTGAGTAATTAATGGAACCTCATGCCTCGAATGCTGGAGAACCTTAGTATTAGTGTCTTGCTCTGCATCAAATAACTAAACACTTGTGTAATCAAACTTTCTGTAAAATAAAATTTTATATAAAGTTCATATTTTTTTGAAAAACACATTCATAGAAATTAATTAATTGATATATTTTTTAGAGTTGATTAGTTGACATACTTAAATGTAATTAAACTCAAAAATAAATCTATTATGGATATTCTTTACCAATTTTCGCATTTTCATCCATATCCTTAGCTCATATTTAGCTCCTGTTCGACAAAATTAGCTATCTAGGTAGCGGATAACGGTTCAGGTAGTGGATAACTGCTTAGATAGCGGATAGCATTTCTAATTTAGCTGTTAGCAGGTAGCTGTTTAGATTAGCGGTTGAAACTAATGTGTTCGGTAAATTCAACTATTATGCTAGCTGATTGATGTAAATTGACATAAAAGGATATAGATAATTTTCAAAGATAAAATTTTAAAAGAATATTTTTTGGTTAAAAAATATGAAACGCTACTTTTAAATGTCAAACGTTAATATCATTAGCTTTTCAAAAATGCTGCTTAAAACACCAGACGCTACTTGAAATGCTAGTCAAAACACTAGTTTATCGAACACTAAAAATCAACTAATTAATATATTGATCTGATCAAAACGCTAAACACTACCCAAAATGCTATTGCCGAACACGGCCTTAATGGCAACCGTACAACAGGGTGAAGAATGTAATACGACGCGTCTTGGGTCTCCGAAGCTCGAAAATGGCGGGAAGATTGTCCCCCTAGGAATTGGCGGGAAAACCTACCTACTTATCGCCACCGCAGTCACTCCGCTTTCTCCTCCTGCCACACTCCACACTACCCGAGAGAGAGAGAGAGAGAGAGAGAGAGAGATGGTGGGACTACCGTTCGATTGCCTCGCAAACCCTCTCGGAGCCGTCCGATTGAGCTTCGAGAAAGCCCTATCCTCTGGCCTTGATCCTTCCACCTCCGACGGCCAAGATTGGGGCGCCGTCGATCTGTTCCGTCAATTCCTCTTCGATAATGGCGGCCTCTCCCAGGTACTTCAATTTGGCTGTTCAATTCCCCTTTTTGCATTTTCGATTCTCAGAAACCCTAGGGTTTAATTATTTGATTGCAATACCATCGACCTGTTGTTAATACTTCAGAAATGTTTAAATTTTTGGGTTGTAGCTTTTGATCTTTGGGTTGTGCATTCAATTTTGTTCCTTTGTGGTTTTGGTAGGTTCCGATTCTGAATGCTACAAGTGTGAAGTATATTCAGCCTAATACCCTTGTTCGATTTCGTGCAATGGTTCAAGATATGTGGGGTAATGAACTCTATGTTGGTGCTTATAAGGTACATAAATGTTACGAATTCAACAATGTATGCTCATTTTTTTCGTTATCAGTTGAGGCTTACGGCAGACTGAATTTGGCTGGTGATAATAATAACTGATATTTCATGTTTTCTGAAGGATGGTACCGCTTGGAGAACAAATAAGTTCTCAGATGCTTGCCAATTTCAAATGGAATTGTCTCCTAATATGCGTTTATGGGAGCGCCGCCTACTTTATTGTGTTCATGTGAGTTTCTTTAAGTCTGATTGCTTGAAACCTTCCTTGCTTTTGTAGCATATGATGTATACGGTATTTGTTATGGTCTGTATATGTTTTGTCAAGAGAGTATCCTATGATGTCTTGTAACCTTCGTTCCTTCAAACCCAACTTTTGTGGCTTGTGAACGGTAGCATTGATAAGAGAAAAGGCATTGCATTTGTTATATGGGTGATATAGTTACTGAATAGGGTATTCAGGATCATGTTGATAATATGTTTTGCTACATTTATTAATGAAAATAATAATGTCAAAATGCTGTCCTTATCATGAATAATATTTTCAGGTCCCGGGGCTGAATTCTTGGGCTGAACCTTCGGAAACTCTCGCCAATCAACATAAGGCTTGGACTTCACAACAAAGAGAGAAGCGTGCCCGTGATGATGATGACGAAGCTGTTGATCCTATGGAGGTGGTATGGGCTTCAAAATTTCGGAACGTTTCCGCTATAGTCTGATACATGGTGCTTTATTTGGCATTACTAAGGTTGTCTAATTGCCAGGGCTCAAATCAAGAGTGTCAAGATTCACCCTGTACGAAAAGGATGGTAAGCAAAAATCTATCCCATCTTTTGTACCATCAATATCCTTGTTTGTTGTAGTGCCTGATATTATATGATATATGAAATTCAGAATTCTTTGGATGAATTAATCTATAGAGATACATTCTTGTAAAGCACATTAATCATCTCATGTGGTCATGCTCATTTCTATAAGAAGCCGCCCGGGGGGGGGGGGGGGGAGGACCTGCACATATTTGATTGTTTATCTGATGGAAAATTTAGGGTCACTTCCTTGCCTGGAGAATGTTGGAACTGGCACCTTAATGCAGTCCACTGTGGTTACTGTTTAAGAACTGCGGTTGGAATTTGGGGGATTGTCTTTTCTCATGCATATTTCCAGAGCCCTCTACGGTCTCCCACGGAGCTTTTTTGCTAAAGTAAATGCCACTTATACCTGTAACCACTCTGTTGAACAAGAGAAAACATCATGTTTTCCTGCAATTGCATTTATGGACCTTAGCTGAGCCAATCTTTTATGCAATAGTTGAGCTCCTTCTCTGTGTGAAACCAGTGCTGCCATAACTTCAATGACCATGCCATTGAAATCGCCCTGTTCCTGATCAAAAAAAAAAAAGTTCATTGAACATGTCAAACTGTTTTCTTTTATTTGTTCCCACATGCGGCTTTCCGCTTTAGCACGTGTCTGACTTGCTTCACTTTCCAAACAGCGTGAAGGAGGGCATTCTTCTTCGACCTCCATGCAATTAGACTCAGCAAATGAGGGGCACAGTCATTCCTTTTCTGCATCACCTGATTCTGAGAGTAATTGTTTTTCTTGTTTGGTTAAGGTAAGCTTTGCTATCCTTTAAATAAACGTGACATTTATTATGTATGTTGCTACACATGTAGTCACACTGTTTCATGTGCAGGTCTACGACTCTCCAGAGTCTGATTTGAAGCTAAATGAAGTTTTTGAGTTTATTGGAGTTCTGAATTTTGATTTGGAATTACCAATGAACAAGGACGAGCCTTGTCATCTGGCAGATGGCCTCGAAGATGACCTGGTTCAACTACCTCCTGGCAAGGTGTTAATTTGTTTTCTGTCTGAGGGTTCTGTTGTATCTTTGATGATTTCCATCTTTGCAAACTCCAAATCTCATGTGTGCGCTTTGTATGCCTTCTTCGTATGTGATCAACTTAGTTGATTTGCCGGACTGGTGGTTGTAATTGTAGCTGTTAGGACCTTGTTGGCTTTTTGTTCAACTCCAACAGACTGTCATGTTAAGTGGGTGCTTCAATATGCTAAAGGTTGCAAGTACATTACTAAAACTAGGAATTGGTCTTATTTGCTTCTTTTTGCAGGTGCCTCGTATCCACTGTCTTGTTCACAGGAAGCTTGGGGTTCATGACTTCATTATTGGTTCACCCATGAGAGAAGTACCTGGCTTCTTCCTCTCCTTGCTTGATTTGATAGTTTATTTTGCCATTCTTCAGTATGTTATTGACTCCGTGAACCAAGCTAACAAACTGTAATTTACAGCTGAATCCCTCATTGATCAGAGGAATAAGGGAAAGCCTACTAAATCATCTCACTGCTCTTCTCGGGAATGATGGAGTGGCAGCTCAATTTCTATTGTTGCACCTCTTATCTCGGGTAGATTTCTTGCTTCATAATCATGAAGACACTCATAAGGAGCCGACTTTTGGCTTCCAATAAACTAATAGAGGCAACATAATTTGATTATTTATCAATTATAGGTGCATGCTAGAGTTGATGATGTTGCCGTTGGAAAGTTTTCACTTAATCTTACATGCTTCAGCAAGGAAACTGCATCCGTCTTTGGCAGTTGTCTAACACTTGCTGTGAAGGAGCTTCTGCCTTTTACCCAACATATTCCCCTGACCATTGAGTATCTTAACAGTGCTGTACTTGCCCCCAAAAAGGATTATCAACAAAACAGGTGCGTGGAGCTCTGTTTTGCACATTTCCAAATATTCTGCTACTCTGCTATGATCCTTTTGCTCATTAGACTTTACACTTTCCTATGCTTGACTGCCAGATTGGTATCTGGAGTTCTGCAGCTGGCGGAAGGTTCACACTTGATCATTGATGAGACCCAGTTGCAGGTGGGAACACTGAACTCTACTGGGGTCGAGAATGTAAGATCATTGAAGAACTTGGCAGAATTACAGAAGGTAGTTTTCTGTAGTCTTACCCGTAAAGGAATTTCTGGTTCCAATGCTAACTAGTCCTAGTATGATACAATGTTGAAAGTGAGAAAATGGTATAGCTGTGTTTCATTTTGTATGGTGCATACGGGAATTCATATTGAAAGGAAGAGTAGATTCATCTTTGTCCTTTAACCTCATCCAGGTTGAGTACGATTTTCAATACTACAAAGTAGAGATGGCAGCAGATGTACAGCTGCTTGTTCTGTCTGAGGGGAAGTCCAATTTACTGCCAGCTGATTCAGTACTTCCATTTCAGCCTTCATCAGCAGGGTCCTCGGAAATTGTCGAGGAAGCAGCAATGCAGAACTGGAGATGGTATTTGGGAGCCCTTAGATCATTGTCACATTCAATTAGTCCCGGAATGCAGAAGGTAAGCATTGTAGTTTGTTGATGTGGGTCATTTAGATGCATTGGTTTTCAAATACGTCATCTGATCTTCGACTAGAAATGAAAGAACTCAAGAAAGCCGAAAATTGACTATACAAAGTACACTTGCAAGTAATGTTTTTGGGGTCTCTACAAAGTTGAGCTACGTGAAGAAAGAGTGATTTACCTCTCTCCTTTAGGACACTGTCTTTCAATGAGCCAATAGCCCTGCCATGATTAGAGCAATCTTTTGTAAGATCAAAGTAACGAAAGAACTCACATTCCGTTTCTCCCACTATATAAATAGCCTGTTGAACTGTCCAAATCCTGCAGAGGGGTATAATGGGGACGATCTTACAAACGTTGCACAAGAAACAGTATGGCATCCCCTCATACCAAGCTTTAGTCTTCACCCCAAAATATGTTTTCAGGCTAACAAGCTCGAACTGATGTTTAATTTGATCAGCTAAGGTCTACATCTCATGGACAGGTTGAGGGAGAAATGATAAATTTTCTAGCAAAGGAATTTTTACATGCTTTTGGGATGACCTGTAAAAATGTTAAATTATTTTTGAGATGAAGCAAATAAGTCTGTACCTTTTATGGTTTCCATTTCTAACCCACTGTAGCACCAATATGTTTACTTTCTTGCTTCTGGACTTGCTTTTTCAGATAGTTGAGGAGGATCTAGTTGCAGCAAGGCAAGCAGATCGAAGCTTAAGCAGCCAAGATTTTAGCAGGTTTGTAGGGAGCCTAATTTCCTTTCCTTTTTTGGGCTAGCCACTAATGTGTAGTTTTACTGCCTCCCCCCCCCCCCCCCCCGGGTGTTCTATTATTACTGAAAATGTCACCAAAGTAGGGTGTGGGGTAGACAAATGTAACAGCATTACCCCTAATTTGAGAGAGTTTGATTTAGTTGGACCTTAGATTAAAACCCATTAACCTCTTACTCCATATCCATAAAAAGTAGGTAGAGGATAGTTCAAAGAAGCATTTTGCTGTAGCCTAATTTCTTGGTATGATGATTCTTACTCTGCTGATTGATCTACAGATTGCTGACAATGGGTAGGCTAACTTCGTTGAGCTTTGGGGAGTCATGGCTAACCGTGGAGCACTGGCAAATGGTGAAGGAATTAGAGAGGCTTAGAAAGGAGAGGCTCAGGTGAAACACGCTACTTCTTGTGAACTGCAGATGTTAAGAGAAATGCCAACGACAGTCAGTGTCCCTGTATCATCAAAACGACAATGCAACTTGTACTTACTCTACGCAGAACTACTGAAATGTTGTGCAGCTGTTTTGTTATTCATCGCATATGCGATGTGTGCAATCTGTATCTGCCTGTGTCGTTTATGCAATTTTATGCAGCTGTTTTGTTATTCATCACATATGCGATGTGTGCAATCTGTATCTGCCTGTGTCGTTTATGCAATTTTATGCGACACCATTGCTCCCTCCTCGGACATGCTCCTGTAATATATAGAACACTTTATTTAGCAGTGTAACTGTCTGATCATTATCATAGATCCAATTATTGACTACTCTTGGCCTAAATCTTGGGATCATTGCGAATGCCTCAAATTGTACATAGATTACTTTGTAAATAACCTGTGGAAAGGCAATTTCAAACACGTTGGAATATGAACTACAATAACGAAAATGAAAATCTCAATAAATGGATGTAGGCCATGTTCGGCAAAATTAGCTGTTTAGTTAGCGAATAGCGGTTTAGGTAGCGAATGACTGTTTAGATAGCAGATAGCGTTTCTAATTTAGCTGTTAGTGGATAACTGTTTAGATTAGCGGTGAAAACTAATGTGTTCGGTAAATTTAGCTGTTATGTTAACTGATTAATGTAAATTGGCATAAAATGATATAGATAATTTTCAAAGATAAAATTTTTAAAAGATTTTTTCGATTGAAAAATACGAACGTTACTTTTAAATGTCAAACGTTAATACTATTAACTTTTCAAAAACGCTGCTTAAAATACTAAACGCTACTTGAAATGTTAATCAAAATACTAGTTTACCGAACACTAAAAATTACTAAATTAGTGTATTGACCTGGTCAAAATGCTAAATGCTAACGAAAATACTGCTGCCGAACACGGCCGTAAACATTTGATTGGTGATATCTGATGTCAATGTGAATAGTTGTAGGTACATGGTGAGCACCAAAAAGAAAAGAATAGGTTATGGTACATGCTAAAGTATGATTCTGTTTATAAGACAGGATCTGTACAAGAATTTAGGATATTTTCATACTTTTTATTATTAGATGAAGTTGCTCACTAAATATATGTATCAATATGGAGTACATTACATATATCAATGTCAGGTGAATCATCTATTGGCTTCTATCTTATTGAATCATATAACAGCTACAACATGCAAGTGAAAGCTCAATCAAGTAGTGACGGGTACAGACTACAGAACATGTCTGGACTGAGCCACCTCTTCTTCTAGGTCTTTTGTATGTAATTTTCTGTTTTTTCTTTTTCTTTTTTTTTTTGGGGTGCCACGTTATCCAATACTGGATGAAAGTTCACAAATCCCAACAGACTCAGACACCAATAAGAACCATCCAACTCATCATTCTCTCCAACCCATCTTATCCTCCTAAATCTCCCAGAACCAAGGGAACCAAACCCACTCCCCTCCTTTGAGAATCAAAATCCCACCTCTCTTCACTCACAACCCATCCTCTTTCTTCCTTCTTGCTCTGTTTTCACTGATCATCATCATCATTGATCATCAGAGCCATGTCTCTGACAATTCCTGCAAATCTCTACAAACCTCTGCCCACCAAATTCAAACTCAATTCCCCCACCCTCCTCCCAACCACCAAACGCAACACCCTCCTCATTAGATGCAGCCACCTGAACCCTCCTAACCCTGATCAGGGTGAGCCCAAGAAGGCCAACCCCGCCCAGACCCTGTCCGCAGCCCTAGCCATCTCGTCCGTCCTCCTCTCCTCATGGGCCGCTGGGCCCGACCCGGCCATGGCGGACATAGCCGGGCTGACCCCATGCAAGGAGTCGAAGGAGTTCGCGAAGAGAGAGAAACAGCAGCTGAAGAAGCTGGAGTCATCCCTGAAGCTGTACGCACCGGACAGCGCCCCCGCACTGGCCATCAAGGCCACCATGGAGAAGACCAAGAGAAGGTTCGAGAACTACGGCAAGTACGGGCTCCTATGCGGGTCGGACGGGCTGCCCCACCTGATTGTGAGCGGTGACCAGAGGCACTGGGGTGAGTTTATCACGCCCGGATTGCTCTTCCTCTACATTGCCGGGTGGATCGGGTGGGTGGGTCGGAGCTACTTGATTGCCATTAGGGATGAGAAGAAGCCTGCCCAGAAGGAGATCATCATTGATGTCCCCTTGGCTTCCAGGCTTGTTTTCAGGGGTTTCAGTTGGCCCGTTGCGGCTTACAGGGAGCTCGTCAATGGTGAACTTGTTGACAAAACGGTTTAAATTCATGGGTTTTTTTTCTTTTTTTTTTCCACTGAATTTAATATTGTTGTTGTGATCAATGTGAGAGATGCTATATACTCTGAAAGTTTGTTGTAACACTATGCCAAGCTTGTGGTTTTAGTTTGTGTCCCCTTCTCTGTCCTCTCACCTTATTGTTAATTTGTATACGTAGATTTGATGCATTTGGATAAAAAGGAGTTTGGTTTGTTCAAGTGCGGTTTAAATTAGGGTGAGTAGTACACATGTTCAAGTGCAAGATAGTTAATTTGCATCAATCGTGGGTTATTGAGTGTAAATTAGGGTACAAAAAATGGTGGAGGAAGAGTCTATTCTTTTCGTAGGGATAAAGCGGGTAGAAAATAAGAAGGAATGGGGGGGAGTAGAATGAAGTGAAAATGAATTGATTGGAGTGGGAGAAAGATGAAATTATTTATGTCAAGGTATGAGAATGAGCGAGTGGAAACGGGAGAGAGTGAGAAGGAATGGAAATGAGTGGGAATGAGTAGCATTTATCTATAAGGAGTGGAAGATATGAAACGGGGGGGAAAGTAGTAGGAAAGAATGTAACAAAATGAAAACCGAAATTTATCCACGAAAATAACAAGCCTGAACTTGGACGTGCCCTCATTAGCTTACCTTTCAAGTATTTAGATAGTAACATGAGGAAGTCATCATCTTGGCGACCAGTCATTGACAAAGTGAAACATAAACAGGCAACATGAAAGGCAGAAGGGCCACTCTCAGTCTCTGGTTGCAAGAATGGCCTTAATAAAGGTTGTGCTAAACAGCTTAGCCCTGTACTGCTTGAGTTTGTTCAACATGTTGAAAATGTTGCAACCAAAATCGTTCAAATTCCGAGAAGATTCCTATGGGCAGGTGACCCAATGGGACAATTCTCACCTCCAAGCTAATTATCAGTAGGATTGAGGCTAAAAGCCAAAATCAATGGGAGTACTTGACTGGAGTAGGAGAAATAATTGTAAAAAATGTCAGTTTATTGCAAAGTAATACCCAGTAAATATTTAAATATTTGGGGACACGACACGAATTATTGGTGATGGATGTGGAGATTAGAAGTTCGAAGCGGAGGAAGAGAACTGCTAGGGATCCTAGAGTTTAGATGGTGGAATCTTAGTAAAGAGAAAACAACAAAATTATCGGAGAAGGGTAAGGTGGAAGCGAGTTGCAAACAAGTAGAGAAGGCAGACCAAAAGTGAGAAGCAATGGCACAGTGTATTAGGAGGTTGGTTAAGTAAATCTTAGGTTCACCTACAAGAGTTGGAGCCGGAATAGAGGGAGCCTAGTCGTGCAATGTGGAGGTAAAGTAGAAAGTCATGGCAAAATAAGAAGCACACCTGCTTTTATTCATAGTAGAACCTACCAAAAAAGAGTAAATGAAGTTAGATATAAGTCTACAAAAAAAGTAGCAAAGAAAGTTGTTGATGTAGCCAATAGCATAGCTTATGAGAGGTTATATTAGAAATTTGAAACTAAGGAAGGTGCGAAGGAGGTCCTTAAGCTAGTAAGAATTAGGGAAAGGAGAACAAGAGAGTCGGGGTATCCACAGAGGAGGGATAGGGTGAAAGGCAATAGTATTATCGATATTTTAGCCCTATTAGCAAAGAGGAGATTAAAGAGGCCATAAGGAAGATGTCTAATGGAAAGGCCGAGGATCTAGACCAAATTCATGTGGAAGTGTGGAAGTGTGTATGGGTGCAGAAAGACTAAAACGGTTAACAAAACTTTTTATTGCCATTCTTAGGACTACAAAGATGCTCAGTGAATAGAGATTCAGTACAACTATCCCCCTCTATAAGAATAAAAAAGATATTCACATTATAGAGGTATAGAACTACTTAGTCACACTATAAAATTATGAGAAAAGGAGTTCAAATAAAGGTTGAGGAAGGATACTCCAATATCAGAGAACCAATTTAATTTTATACTAAGAAGATCGACAATAAAGGCAATCCACCTCCTTATAAAGATCATGACATTTTACAAGGACAGGAAAAAGGGTATCTACATAGTGTTTACAGACCTAGAGAAAGCTTATGATAGAGTATCACACGAAGTGTTATAGAAGTGCTTGGAGGAGAAAGAAGTGTCAATTGCATATATTTGAATTATTAAGGATATGTACGAGGGAGTGAAGACGAGTGTTTGGATGTCAGAAGGTGACACTATGACTTTTCAGTTGATATTGAACTTCATCAGGGATCAGCGTTAAGCCCATTTCTTTTCATTATTGTTATTGGGGGACTAACTGATGAAATCCAAGATGAAGTTCTATGGTTGATACTATTTGCAGATGATATTGTTCTTATTGATGAAATTAGGGATGGAGTTAACAATACGTTAGAGCGATGGATGTATACACTAGAGTCTAGGGGCCTTAAATTAGGTACACCGAAAACTGAATCTTTCAGGTATGGTTTTATGGAGGGGAAGAGGGTAGTGGGGAAGTGACCATCGATAGGACAACAATACCAATGGTAGAGAAGTTTAACTATTTGGGCTTGTTCCTTTAAGAGAAATGGGATATTAACGAACACATCAATTGTCGCACTAAAGTGAGGTGGCAAAAATGGAGGAATGTGTCAGGGGTGTTGTGTGATAAGCGGATCCCTGTGGATTAAAAGACAGAGTTTTTGGTATAGGAGTTAGACTAGCATTTGGCTCCGAGTGTTGGCCAGTGAAAATGACCCAAGTCTAGAGGGTGATGGTAGTACAGATGAGGATGATTCGGTGGATGTGTGATAATACGAGATTGAATAAGTAAAGAATAAGGTGATTAGGAATAAGGTCAAAGTGGCACCAATAGAAGATAAGTTAAGAGAAACCAGACTTAAATAGTTTGGTAAGGTGAAGAGGAGGAGTGTGGAAGCAGCCGTAAGAAAATGTAAGAAGATTTACCTCCCGGAATGTAGAAGAGGCAGAGCACGACATAAGAAAAGTTAGGATAAGGTGATTAGACATGATTTGAAATTTTTATAGCTAACGAAGAAAATGACTGAGGATAGGAATTTGTGGAGTTTTAGAATTAAGGTTTTGAACTATTAGGTAACTAGCTTCTTGGCACTACTTTGACCTTTGAATGGATAAAAATATGTGGTGTTGTACTAGCTTTTATGTTATCTTGCGTTTGTTGTATCTTGTATGCTATTAGTACCCTCACTGCAATTGCTTTATTATTCATCCACCTCTGATTGTTTAAGTTGTAGATTATTCTTAGCCATATTAGTACTATGTCATTACTTGCTACTTAAGGCATGGACAACTCTTATCTCTCCTCTATTGTTCATTATAATTAATGTTATTTAAAGTAATTGTGTTTTATTTTTGTTACATTTATTTATCAAATGATTTTCAACCTGTAAAATATTTTCTTAAAACTTTTTATGTGGGTCTATTGAAATCAGTCTCTCTATGGGCGGTCATGTCTATAAAATTAAGGTTATATACATCTGAATATCCTTAAATCCCACAAAACTAGGACCCATACTAGGAGTTGTTGTTCCTGTTGTTTTTGTCGTTATTTTATTATTCAAGTGGTAGAAGACATAATCAAAGGAAAAGATTCACTGTAGCTTAAAGAGATATCCTCCCTTCACAAAGGCCTTGAGGTCCATTCTTGCTACCATATCGAGTGTCCTCAAACTTTAATAGAACTTGCAATGACATTGTCAAATTGAACTTGAAGATACCGTGGAGAAGCAAGCCTTTCTGCAGGAACACAAATTCAGGCAGGAAATGGGAGGAGGACACAATTCTTGGTGCACAAATGGATTGGAGCGACACCTCTAAAAGAGAAACTTTCATAGCTCTTTTAATTATCTATTCAATAAAGCAAGCATCATATGACATGGGATGGTTCGAGGGACGGAGTTGTAGATGGATTTTTGGATAGAAGAGAACATTACCAATAAAAGAACAACAACAGTTGCAATTGTTGACTCATACCATAACAACAGTGTCCCTAACCAAAGATCAACAAGACATCGAAGTATGGAGCAATGATAGTGGTAAACAGAATTCCGTCAAAGAGCAGTCACAAGGAGCCTTGGAAATTAAATTCCAAAACTTCCATGTTGATTCCATTGTAGTAGTAGCTTGGAGAAGAGTGGCCCCCTCCTAAATCGAATACATGGTGTGGATGGCTTATTAGAGAATGTTGGAAATATCACACATGAGTAAAGAAGTCCCACATCGGGAGTTTAAAAAGAAGGGTCATGGTATATAAGTCAAGTGGACTACTTCTCCTATTGCCAATTGGTTTTAAGATGAAATCTCACTTGGGCTTGTTGCCATGGACCTTGGTTGAAGTGGGCTCCTTCCTTGGATCTCCCCAACAAGTGGTATCAGAGCCGATAGTGCGTTCGGCTAGGCAACAAAAGGTGTGGCTTGTTGGACCCCATGGACGAGCTTAGTGAAGCGACGCGCAGGTGTTGATCGAGCGGTAATACGTATGCTGCAGCGTGGCTCGATGGTGTGGATAAACTCTTGATGGTGGCTTGACACATTGGCAAAGGCTTCCGCTCAAGGGGGAGCTTGTGCGTTGATATGGTGTGAAAGAGACTCATATGTTGTTGGAAATATCACACATGAGTAAAGAAGTCCCACATCGGAAGTTTAAAAAGAAGGGTCATGGTATATAAGTTAAGTGGACTACTTCTCCTATTGTCAATTGGTTTTAGGATGAAACCTCACTTGGGCTTGTTGCCATGGACCTTGGTTAAAGTGGGCTCCTTCCTTGGATCTCCCCAACGAGTAGGGAGAATACAACACGATCACAATCACCACAGTGATTAGATCTAAGAGCAGAATTACAACCTCTCTCTTGTAATCTCTCTCAAAGTATCTCTACCTCTCAATGTGTTTAGGGATTCAAGAGTGATCAAGTTAATTTTAGATCCTACGTATGTCCCTTTTATATAGAGGCAGGAAGGCTAGGATGGGAAAACTCTAGCTACCACGGTATCTTGGTCACCAAACCTCATCTTTCCAAAAAGGAAAAAAATCTTCAATCCAAAATATGAAAATAATATAATTTTCATAATATAAAAGATCTCAAACACACAATATGATCTTAGATTTTAAATAGCCAATAAAAGGGATTTAGGCCATAAACCCAACAATTAGAGCAATACCACTTGTTAGGAAATTAGAGCAAGTTAATAGCGGAAGCAATAGGATGAAACAGATATTCAGAAATTCGATGGGGAGATTAGCTTTAATCTCTGAAAGGTGCAGATGAGAGCGGTTCTCATCCAGCACGGGTTGTGGAAGGTTCTGAAAGGACCTGATGTTAAACCTGAAAAGATGACAGAAGAACAGTGGGCTGAAGATGTGAAGAAGAGACGTGGGTCGCTGACGGAGGACGAATGGGAGGAACTGGAGCTGAAAGCGGTTTTAGCCATACAGCTGTGCCTGGCACCTCATGTCCTATGAGAGGTGCTCGATAAGGCGACTGCAGTGGATCTGTGGACTCGGCTAGAGGAACTCTATATGACAAAGAGTCTAGCCAACAAGATTCAGTTGAAGGAAAGGTTGTACATCTTTCGTATGGCTGAAGGTACTCCTGTCCAAAAACACTTGAATGAATTTAATTCTATTCTGGTAGATTTGGAGAGTTTAGATGTTAAAATTGAGGAGGAAGATAAGGCTATTTTGCTTGTTGTGTCGTTACCCCCTTCTTATAAACACTTTAAGGAGATTATATTATGTAGTAATTCTAATACTATATCGTTTGAGGATGTTAAGTCAAACCTGTTGTCTAAGGAGAAGTTTGATCTTGACATTCATGCTGATTCTGCTGAGAGATTAGTAGTAAGGGGTAAAACAACTGAAAAGGGGAATGGTAATAAGAACCGTTCTAAGTCTAAAAATCCTCATATTGGTAAGACCTGCAATTACTGTGGTAAATTGGGTCATATTGTTGATAACTGTTGGAAACTGCAAAAGAAGAGGGAGAAAGAAGAAGATAATTCTCATGAGCCTGCTGAAACTTCGTTTGCTGAATCTGATTCTGATGGTGACGTGTTGTTCGCTACCTCTACTGAAAGGGGAAGCGATTTTGATTGGATTCTTGATTCTGGGTGTACCTATCATATGTGTCCTCACAAGGATTGGTTTTCAACATATGATCCAGTTGACTCAACTGTTGTTCACATGGGCAATAATGCCCAATGTAATATAACTGAAATCGGTACTGTTAAAATCAAGACCCATGATGGTGTTGTTAGGACTTTATCGAATGTTCGTCACGTTCCTGACTTGAAGCGTAACCTCATATCTTTGGGCACCCTTGAATTCAAGGGGTGCAAATATTCAGCTAAAGGTGGAGTTCTGAAGGTCTCGAAGGGCAGTCGGATTCTACTGAAGGGTTTGAGGTAAGGAGACCTCTATGTCTTGCAGGCATCTACTACGACATGTTATATGAAAAAAGGTTCATATAAGTCATCTCCCAGAGCTAAGTTCAAGCATTGCTTGGACTTAGTTGGCATTCCCAGTATTTGAGCGCCCTTCGGGGCATTGCTCCTTTTGGGGGCGTCACCCTTCGGGGTGCGATAACGGTGATCGAGAGATGGTGTTGAATTTTGGTCCAAGGTGGAGATTGTTAGGTTTATGGCCCAAATCCCTTTTATCGGCTACTTGGAATCTAAGATCATATTGTGTGTTTGAGATCTTCTATATTATGGAAATTATATTATTTTCATATTTTGGGTTGAAGATTCTTTTCCTTTTTTGAAAGATGAGGTTTGGTGACCAAGATACCGTGGTAGCTAGGGTTTTCCCATCCTAGCCTTCCTGCCTCTATATAAAGGGGACATACCTAGGATCTAAAATTAACTTGATCACTCCTGAATCCCTAAACAGATTGAGAGGTAGAGATACTTTGAGAGAGATTACAAGAGAGATTGTAATTCTACTGTGGGATCAAATCACTTGTTGTGATTATGATGGTTTTGTACTCTTCCTGCTCACATAGTGGATTGATTGTGCTCGTCGCCGTCCGTGGTTTTTTCCCACATTGGATTTCCACGTAAATCTTGTGTGTCGTTATTTTGTTCCTGTTATCGTTCCTTTAATTCCTGAATATCTGTTTCATTCTATTGCTTCCGCTATTAGCTTGCTCTAATTTCCTAACAGAGAAGTTACATACCAAAGAGCGACTCTTCGGAAAAGAGATTTCGACTTGTACATTGTGCGATCAAGACATTGAAATGATCCATCACTAGTTCTCGTTTGCAGGGTCTCTTAGGGCATCTGGTCTAGGGTTATATCAGACAATAATAATGATTTTTTTCAAACAATGCTTGGCTATTTAATTCATGAGCTGGACCCAGAGGAAGGTATGAGATTCCGTCTTTTTGGCTACTCTCTGGTCCCTTTGGAACATGAGAAATGAGAAACTCTTCAATGGAGACGCTGAGAACTCTCACGATCTAGCATGGACCATTCAATTTAAGAAAGGCGGGTCAATCAAGATTTGGCAGAAAGAATCGTCTTAGAATTCAAATGAGGTTGTTAAATGTTTTAATGTTTTAGTTTCATCTTGATATAGAAAATGTATCATCTCATTGCTTCTTTTTGAAACTTCTAAATTAATAATGATTATTCAAAAAAAAAAAGCAACTACTCCTTATGCAAAATTGCACGCCTCTTAAGTCATAATAAAATAAATCTCACATGACTAATCCGCCCCTTATGTTTTGAAACTTCTAATATTAACAATAATTATTAAAAAAAAAAAAGGCAACTACTCCTTATGCAAAATGCATGCCTCTTAGGTCATGAGAAAAGAAATCTCACATGACTAATCCTCCCTTTATTCAAAATTCTTGTATGTATGTTCATCAAACCCACCAAAATTATTTTTCTAAAGCTTCTCTTGACATATAGATACCCAAGTCTATTAGAATCCCTTCTATGAATGTCTCACTGTTGATCATAATCGAAAATCATATCATTCCATTCATATCACAACAGCATCTTTATGATTTCAACATGCAACCTCATATTTCTACATTATGCTATCTGTTCACAATCATCCATTCGTCATAATCATGATCAAATAACATCATTCCATTTGTATGACAAGATCATCACTATCATCTCAACATGCAACAGTGTTAGATCGCTATAATATGCTAATTTCTATAATATGCTAACATTTCATGATCATCCGTTCATCATATTCATTATCAAACTAATACTAGTTGGTTAAATATTCAAGCTTAAAATGTGACATTTTTACGTCCTCTTCCACCTTGATTTTTTCTTCTTATAATAATCATAGTTATAGACTTGTTATTCAAGTCTTTTGACTTTTATAGAGAATAAGGAGATTTGAATAAATCACAGAATTTAGGTTGAAAAAGGCGCGAAAAGTGAATTTCGGAAGAACATGTGTGTGCTCCTATTACTGTAGAGAACATGCCATGTTGACCACTTTCTCAGTTTGACTTGCCAGCAAGTCCCAGTTCCAGCATAGAGGGGCTCCCAGGAGCACAATTATGCTCCTCCTTCCAGCCTGTTGCAATAAATTCTAGGGAAGTGGCACGATCTCGCCGTTCCACTCCCATAGCTGTGTGTCTATAAAGTCCCCCTCCTCCGCCCCCTCTTTATGTACTAAGTAGGAATTAGCTTAGTTTAAGTAGGGTTTAGATTATCATCTCTCTCTTGTAGCCACAGTACACCTAATTTTAGTTAATCCAAGTTTTAACCTTTGTTACTTTGCTTCAATTCTTGCCCCCTTTACTTGCAATTTTTTACTGTGTTCATCAATTTCTCTCTCTATGCTCAAGTTTTCTAGATCTAGTTTAGTTTGCACTTAAAGTCCGTTAATTTTCTCTTTAGTCACGCTATTGTACTCTCTTCTACTCTTCATCCCTCTAATTTCTCATTCAAAATGCAATTTTCCGCTTGGTTCTTCCCGTTTTAAGGTTTGAAACCTATTGGAAGGTGCTATTTTAGGGTGGTCTTGACATGTTCTTAGACTTGTTTGAGCAGCGTG
The DNA here is from genome assembly GCA_029747015.1 of Carnegiea gigantea. Lineage (NCBI taxonomy): Eukaryota > Viridiplantae > Streptophyta > Magnoliopsida > Caryophyllales > Cactaceae > Carnegiea > Carnegiea gigantea. The sequence goes on along the minus strand of JAKOGI010000137.1, from coordinate 728,760 downwards.
CTTTTCATAATCTCAATGAGATTTTTGGGTGCGCTGATAGTGACATATCCTTACTGACGACAAGGCTGGTTTGCAATAGAGCGAAGAGAGGATTTGGTGTCTTCGGGAGTGTAACGGCCCGCCCATAATATTCATATTAATTACATTGAATCATCTTAATTACGAATTAATCACGTTGGGCCCCGCATTTTAATCCAGCATTTTTATTCAGCATTTTCTTTATATATATATATATATATATTTGTACCATTGCAGGTTGAATCGGCAGAATGGCCTCGAAATGAATTTTGGTTACTCTTAAAATAATTCATTAAAATTCCAACGGAATAATTGAACGTCTGTCAACATAAAAATGTCTCTCAAAATTGTACATCTAAAGTATTTTATAAAAAAGGGGTCAAAGTCAAAGTCGGTTTGATCGGTCAAACCGACTTTGACCGGCCCCCCCAAAAAAAACAAAAACAAAAACAAAATCAAAGATTTTTTTTCCCTATTTGCCTATATATATATATGGAGGGGGGGATTTTACTACACACATACGGCAGAGGGAGGGGGGGAAGAGAGGAAAGAGGAGAGAGGAGGAAGAAGAGAAGAGAGAGAAAGAGGAAGAGGAGAGAGAAAGAGAAGAGGGAGAGGAGAGAGAAAGAGAAGAGAGAGGAGAGAGAAAGGATGGAGGAAAAAGAGATTAAGGTTTTGGCTTTGGAGCAAATTCAAGGTGAGTAATTCTTAACTCTTTGACCTAAAAATTTGCATTTGATACTTGATGATTTAGTATATTCGAATATTAATGTCAATCGATAGAAGTTAATCGTATAATTTCATGTGTAAATGTGATGTTTGATTAATTGAGGTATCGTGACTTGTTAATTATGATATGAATCCATCCATTATGGTTTCGAAGTTATACATTTGAGGTTAAATCTGCCTGATGAATTTATGCTGAAGTTCGGTTAATATCCTGATTATTGTGAGCTATTGAGGTTGGACAACATTGTGACAATTTTATCGAAGAATATACATATTATTTAGAGATTGTGATCAAGTTCATGAATTTTGGATATACACTTTGTGAATTATGAATTCTAAATGTGTATGTTAGGAATATAATGGTTGACGAAATGAGATTATATGAGTTCATTACGTTACGTTTTTGGGGAAAGAGCTCACATCTTGATGAAGGTTATTACAGAAAGTTCTAGACTTATTGTCGCCATGGCAGAGTGATGAAAGGAACCAGTAATTGTACCGAAAATATTAACAGTAATTCGGATAAAAATGGCCATAATTCAAAGTATACAACAACAAGAAAAATATTAATGACAATGGCCCACAATGGTATTAATACTATGAGTTTAACAAAATAGCGATAAGTATTAAATTTATACCAATTATGGGCATCATATGATGATAACATCATTACCTCCTTACATGTTTATAACATCCATTAAGCAAATGAGAAACAGTATGAGGGAGAAGAATGAAAGCAAAAACAAAATAAAGCCGAGCTAATAACTTTAACCTTTACATGCTGATGGTTAGCACAAAGTTCAAGGGATTTAACTCATCCCAAGAAATTCAATCACATTTGGTAATCTTGCGCCAATTGAAAAAGAATTACAGGAATGATGTCATATCTGTCGCTTCAAGCTGCTAGCGCATATTCGTCATTATAAAGGAGAGAGAATTTCAAAGACCAGGTACGTACATTGCCTATGTTCTTGAAAAACTGACAATGTTCTCAGCAATGAAAAATTAATACAAGACTCATTTAATGTATCAATTTCTCAATATTTTGTCACATAAACAAGTGGCCCCGCCAATTATCATCAGGGCTTATGCCCATTACTTATCAAGGCGTATGCCGACCAATATACCCGCGTGCGGCGTCAACTCAGGCTTCTCGATTGGCTTGGGGGGTGAGCACCTAAAGTACGATCGTTTCAAGATGTACATCGACCAAGGGGTCCACTTTCAGACAAGAATCGGCAAATCAATTTTACTTATACATTTTCTCTCTCCTATTTGCAAAACAAAATATTTTGAAATGCGGCCGACCTAACTAATTTCACATCAGACTTATTTTAATGCATGGGAATGTACGTATTGAGCCTCGACTCATCATTTGCATGTTTTCATATTTTCTGTTTTAGGTATGGGATCCATGAACCTCTCATCATCCTAACTGGCCAGGAGGCACTAAGAAACAAACAAGAGTTGCAGGGTTTAATGGACAGTAGCTATCCAAATGTTCACAGTGATGGTAAGTAGCCCACTGGAGAATTATATATGTATAGTTGTACGTTTGAACCTTTGGGATCAATAGAACTTAGGATGACTGTGCTAAGTGACCACGTATACTATGAATGGCATAAGGGAATAAATATTTATTTCATTCCAAAGTTAGCAAGCCAGTTAGCCTTGTTCCATCATGGAACGGCGGTAACGCCTCCATTCAAAACAAAAGTCTTCCGCTGCAAATTAATAAAATCAGGTTTAGCTAGGGTAACCAGCATTAGCCATTGGGGGCGTTACAGGGAGGAGGGGGGTTGTCATGTCGCAGATCTTCAGGAGCAGAAGTGGGATCAACGGTATTCATTATCATTCTTGGGCAGGGTCAAGTTTCACCAGCTGTCATTGACGTTCTTCCCCACTAGCAAGGCCAAACTATTTTCGAAGAAACTAAGGACTAGTGATTTGGAAGAGCATGGTGACATCATGGTCGCCTGCAGATGACTCCAATGCCTTGCCTGTGCCTAATCATTACTCTAATCCCTAGGGGATAGGGATCGGATACTTCTTGATAAAGGCGGTTGAAGTTCTTTGTGGTTTGCAGGGAACTTGTTCGGTTAAGTGCGTAAGATTCGAAAAATATCAAGAACACGATAAAAATAAATAAAAACTGACACAAAAAAATTTGAGAGAAAAATTATATTTCCACTATTTCAGGACAATATACAAACAATTATCCCAGTTTACAAGTACTAATTATCAACACTTATAAATAGAACCTTCCGACACCCCTAACCCAAATGTATTTTTTCCAAGCAACTAATTGTCAGTTGCTCCTTACACTCACCTTTGTCACCAAGCTCCCTCTTGGAATTTTCCCTAGTGGTATCTTGTATAGTTTTACTGCACTCTTTTTTTTTTTTTTTCCCCAATCAGCTTCTCCATCTCATTTATAGAGAAAATTGATGACTTTGTCGCCAAAGATTTTGCCATGCATTAGCTTCCCAAAGTCCAAACTCTTAACTTCTTGACAATTAATGGCCATGATTGCCAAATCCATCCACCGGCCTATTAATGCTTGTTTGATTACCTTGACCACAAAATTCTCAAAACACCAACTAGCATGTTAATTACTTTTGACTTCACTTGTTGCAATATTTTTTTCGAATTTTTTATCAATTGCAATAATCTCCACCTTGATAAAAATCAATGCCGATGGCTCCTTCTAGCTTGATCTGCCAAGGTCATCGCCACCCTCAATGGGGGAAGCAAACACAACCCGCTTCCTCCTTGCTACATGTCTTCTGCTGGAGTCACTTGTAGAAGCTCTCCTAGCAGCTCCGCTTGTCTGCATATTTCCTACACGTATGTACAAGTCTCCATACATTTTTCCATTTATGACTACCATAGATCCTTTGGATACCTTCAAAAGCTCCACCTTGAGACGTATAAGTCTCTCGCATCCAACGTCCCTAAAGAAATCAGTTTTTTTTTTTTTTTGATATGGCACCTGTCTAACGCTAGATACTATTCGCACAACTCCATCAAACATGCAAATATGTACTGTTCCTACCCCGACAACCCAACTTTGCATACCGTTTGCCATGTTAACAGTACCATTTTCACATGGTTGATATGTGTCAAAGTGCTCTCTAACTAAATATATGTGAAACGAACAATCAGAATCTAAGATCCAATCTGACTTTCCTGAATTTTCACTAGTTGCTAGAGATATGTCACCTCCGTCAAATAGGTTCGAACCTTCTACGACACCCACTATTGATGGCTTCTCATCTCTCAAGTCCTTCTTCCTCTTGGGACAATATCTCTTCATACAACCTTCCTCATTGCAGTAGTAGCATTTGAACTTCTGACCACTCGACCTTGAACGTTAGGACCCTTACTCCTTCTCTCTTGACCGCCCTCATCCCCGACTAGACTCTTTTGTGACCATGCCCACTTGGCCCTCATTTGAGAATTCATTGTTGCCCCAGCTGAGTCTCATTCGTCAGCAAGGCGCAACCACCTCATCCAATTTGAAGGTCTCTTTTCCAAACAAAAGGGTAGTTACGATATTGTCAAAAGATGAAGGTAGTGAAGCCAACAAAAGCGAAACTTTGTCTTCCTCTTCAATCTTCACCTCTAGAGAAGCCAACTCTATCGTTATCTTATTGAACTCGTCTAGATATTGATTGAAGTCCACTTCTTTCATCAATTGGAGACCAAACAATCGTTTCTTTAAGTATGACCTACTTGTCAATGACTTGGATTTGTCGGCTCTCCAACTTGTCTCAAATTTCTACCGTATCTATCAAGCCAAGAACCTTTTAGAGATTATTTGAAGACATAAAAAAAATTGTACTTGTTGCCATGTCTTTCAAATCTTCTCACTCCTCCTTTGACATCTTCTCTGACTTGTCTTTTTCATGGAGTGCCATCCACTTATCATCTATCATCCTCTCAATCCTGCGAGTCTTCACCTGAAGGCCTTGATTGTCCTTTCCCAGGCCAACAAACCTTTCACCTGTTGTTGCCACAAGGCGAAATCGCCACGGCCATCAAAAGCTTTGATCGAAATGTTTGAGCCTTTTACTGATGTCATCTCTCGTGTTCTCTACACAAATTTCCTCCTTTTACCGCTTACAAACCCTTCTTCCCAGCGCAGCCATACTCTGATACCACTGTTAGGTTTTAAGCGTGTAAGATCGAAAAAATATCAAGAACGCAATAAAAATAAATAAAAACTGGCACAAAGGAATTTGAGAGAAAAATTATATTTTCACTATTTCTAGACAATATATAAACTAACTCTCCCAGTTTACAAGTGCTTATTATCAACACCTATAAACATAACCTTTCCACATCCCTAGGGATGGTAACGAATTCTGTACCCGATTCAAATCCATCAGACCCGCTCTATTTTTAAGGATTTTGATCTAAAAAATTTGGACCCGTTGAATTTTTAGAGGATTCGGGTCCTATTGGATTTGGGTCAGATCTGGATCTGGATCTGGATCTAAGACTTTAAGACCCAGACCCGACCATGGACCCGTATACAGACCTGTTTATTTTTTTTTGACTGTGCATTATTATTTTGCCTAGGGTTTTTTGGCCATCTACGTTTTGAGACTTTTGAATCCCTCAGACCCTTACTCTCCCTCTCCGTCTATCTCTTTCAGAATTCTCAACCGGTCAGCAACTCAGCCCACAGTTCGCATCTGTCGTCTTCCCTCCATGGCTCAACCGGTCATCGTCCTCTGGCACCGGTCATCGTCATAAACCTTCGCGGCCGGTGCTACAGCTTCATCACGTTTTGAGTCTTTGGTATTATGGACTTTGTAATTTGTTTTCAGCTTGTAGACCGAGGTTTGGTAATTGATAGGGTATGTATGGATATTAGACAACTTATTTGGCTTATGTTTGGTGACTTAATGGAAGATAGTGGGCCACTATCAGTAATTTCTACTTATAATTCAGTATTTTGCTATGTATTATGGCAGTGAAGTTAATTATATGGCAAAATTTTATGTATGTACTTTTATTTTATTGTGAAAAATGAGAAAGTAAAAAAAAAGCGACTCATAGTAGCAGGACCCGTTAAGGACGCGTTAGACCCTTTAGATCTAGAGAATTCGAATCTGGATCCAAATTTTATAAGCCCTGTAAATTTGGATCGGATCTGGATCCAGGTCTGAAAAATGAATCTGGATCTGGATCCTGGTGGACCCGATCCAGACCCGATTCATTGCCATCCCTACACACCCCTAACCCAAATGTATTTTTCCCAAGCAACTAATTACCAGTAGCTCCCTACATTCAGTCACTCTCACTAAGCTCCCTCTTGGAATTTTCGCTGGCGGTATCCTGTATTGTCTTACTTCACCCTTCTTCTTTTTTTCCCCAATCAGCTTCTCCATCCCATTTATAGAGAAAACTGATAACTTTGTCGCCAAAGATTTTGCCATGCATTAGCTTCCAAAAGTCTAAACTCTTGACTTCAAGAACTAACCATTAATAGCCATGACTCCCAAATCCATCCGCCGGCCTATTATGCTTATTTGACTACCTTGGCCACAAAGTTCTCAAAATACTAACTAACATGTCAGTTACTTTTGACTTCATTTAATTTATTCCTATGTTTTTTTAATTTTTTTTATTTTTTATCAATCCCAACAGAACTTGATATTTCCGTGTATCAGGTCCCTCCCCCTTAAATATACTCATCAAATTATAATAGAACTTGATACTTAAAGGCCCAAGTCCCATTCTACTTTTTCTCACCAAAGTTTTGTTTTTTTTGTACATGTTTATGTGGCCTTAGCAAATTACCACTGTATGAAGAATTGTACTGATCTTTGGATAAACGAACTACTGAATCAAGTACTAGGCTACCAGCACTACCATATGAATATATGATGCAATGTTTTCATGCGAATCTTCTCGGTTTACACACTGGAGTTAAAACTATGAGCCACTTGAATCAAACAATAGGAGGGAGGTGCCATATTTTCATGCTTCCTATGTTCCAGAAATATCATTTGCTCTTTCAAGTAACCTATAAGCTCCTTTCGTTGACTTGAGTGAAGTTGAGAGCCTCTATTATATATAATGGAGATCAGATGTATAATTAAACATGTTTTCTATCTCTGTTTTTCCTATCATATCATCCACTGCAGATAGATGAATCTTATATCAAAGAAAGGCGGCAAATGTACTACAGACTTGAGCATTTCCATTTTCCAGCACTGATAATCCCATAATCGCATTAATCATCACAACAACATATCTTGACTTAAACCGTTTTGTCAACGAGTTCACCATTGACGAGCTCTCTGTAAGCCGCAACGGGCCAACTGAAACCCCTGAAAACAAGCCTGGAAGCCAAGGGGACATCAATGATGATCTCCTTCTGGGCAGGCTTCTTCTCATCCCTAATGGCAATCAAGTAGCTCCGACCCACCCACCCGATCCATCCGGCAATGTAGAGGAAGAGCAATCCGGGCGTGATAAACTCACCCCAGTGCCTCTGGTCACCGCTCACAATCAGGTGGGGCAGCCCGTCCGACCCGCATAGGAGCCCGTACTTGCCGTAGTTCTCGAACCTTCTCTTGGTCTTCTCCATGGTGGCCTTGATGGCCAGTGCGGGGGCGCTGTCCGGTGCGTACAGCTTCAGGGACGACTCCAGCTTCTTCAGCTGCTGTTTCTCTCTCTTCGCGAACTCCTTCGACTCCTTGCATGGGGTCAGCCCGGCTATGTCCGCCATGGCCGGGTCGGGCCCAGCGGCCCATGAGGAGAGGAGGACGGACGAGATGGCTAGGGCTGCGGACAGGGTCTGGGCCCGGTTGGCCTTCTTGGCCTCACCATGATCAGAGTTAGGATTCTGGTGGCTGCATCTAATGAGGAGGGTGTTGGGTTTGGTGGTTGGGAGGAGGGTGGGGGAATTGAGTTTGAATTTGGTAGGCAGGGGTTTGTAGAGACTGGTAGGAATTGTCAGAGACATGGCTCTGATGACCAATGATGATGATGATCAGTGAAAACAGAGTAAGAAGGAAGAAAGAGGATGGGTTGTGAGAGGAGAGGAGAAGAGGTGGGATTTTGCTTCTCAAAAGAGGGAAGTGGGTTTGGTTCACTTGGTCATGGGAGATTTTGGGAGGATAAGCTGGGTTCGAGAGAATGATGACTTGGATGGTTCTTATTGGTGTTTTGGGTCTACTCAGATTTTCAGTTCTTTCTATCAGTAAATTGGATAATGTAGCACTGGGTCTTCTGTTCTGTTTTCTGCTCAAAAAATTAGAAATGAAAATGCCAGATATCTTGTGTGGACCAAAATGAGAACGTTTGATCTTCAATTTTGTGTTATGGTCAATCCAGCGAATTGGTTGAGTCGTGCTCTAGTTAAATTCAGATGGTCGGCAAATTGTTCATTTGATTTACGATCTAGTCACGCTTGGGAGGTCAGTAAATTGCTCGCCTTGAGTCATGTTCTTCAAACTCCGATCAAGCTAAACTGAGTGCAACTGCTCTAGATGTTGGGATTGGTGTCAATCAGTATTCAGAGCCATACAATGCATGGTCTAGACTCTACATAGGCACTCTCCTGTTTCATTTGAAGGTGTACACTGATTAACTTACCATCACTAAGCCTGACGGGCCAAGCTCATTAGCACCATTGGCAGGTTAGGCTCGTGGACATAAAATTAGGCCACATGAGACTTGCATCGCTTGCAATTTTTGAAGCTCAAACCCTGAAAATGTTGAACGGTTGTCCAACACAAGAATTGGCCTCAAGAGAAACATTACATGAGGATAATACACTGCACTTCAAATGGACATAATCTGTATGCACGAAGAGTTAATATAGATACAATTTTTTTAAAACAAAAAATTTGGGATTTAACTATAGATCCATGCATACCATCATGTGAAAGAGATGGCAAAACTGGTAAGTTCTTAATCTCCATCCTCTTGTCATCCCCCTTTATTTGACCTTCTATGATATCTGATGAGCTGCTGAATAGCAAAATGCAGGAAGCAAAAAGCTCAACATATGCTAAAATTTATTGGGCAGTTCATCCGAAAATGCAAGAGCAACGAGCCGACGACTATATAGAATCGCCACATTGTAAGCTTAGCGATCTGATGTGCACACTGCTTTATGACAATTACTCTACAGTATCACTTTTCCCAGCAACTCGTTTCAACAGCTATATATGTGCTGCAGTTCCTGAAACCCACCAACAACAGATGAAAACCGGGAGGGATTAATACAGACCACAAAGTAGGTAGGGCATCAATAACTTATTCAAATATTCACTATCTGAGAATTTTAACTGCACATTGCTTGACTTCATCAATTTTGAAAGAGCGTAACTCCCAAATTGGCTTTGGGCTGTACTGGACTGTTAGCTAACTGATAAATGTTAGACAACTGATGACAGTTGCTGTTGAGCCTGATACTCAATCTCCCTCAACAAACACTGGTTCATGATACCAGCCGATTTAGAGAGCTTCCTAATTGATGTGACTTTGTGTGTGTGCGTGCCTTGGGTTGTGCTGGGGCCCGGGGGGTTGGTATAATTGTTCACCAAATGATTTGAGTACCGAGTTCTTCTTTTAAGCCCAAAAACCACTGTTGCTGAGAGCACACCTTCTAATGAACCAAGCTATGTTATTCCTAATAGTTGCTCCTACAGAGGTAATGTGTGTCTCACACTAGGATGTTGTGACAGTTCAATTAATTAATAACAGAAAAGGGAAAAAAAAATGGGGAAGAAGATAGGAGCTTTAGCAATACCAACACCCATCATCATGCCCAGCCCTATATAGTACCTTATCCTTAGCGTAGGTGTGAACAATACCACCTTAGTAACTTTCTTCTCTGGTATTCAATAAAGACCAGTAACAAGCACCAGAAATCTGTTACCCACATGTAACTTATTCCTTGTATATCTTACTTGGACTTGGCTATATAGGAGACCAACATGGGTAACACAGAAGGGTAGGATTAACTTTTTGGATGTTTTTCATTTAAAAAATGCAAGGCCTATGGTCAGCTTCAAGAAGGTAGCTTTATCAGACCAAAGATCAGAGCACAAATGTCTTATACTATCTAAGTATCCAGGGGTGAAGAACCCCAGGGGTGACTGCTGTATCCATGTGAAAGTGCACAATATCTCCACCAAGAATACTTGAATTGAAATGGGTACTAGCAAAATCCTGAGCATGAATGACAAGTATGGTACTATTCCTCAAGCAATTGAAGTTGAAGGAAAAGGCATCAAACTCACTAACTTCTCTGAGTGTTTAAAACCGGAATAGATACCAAAGTCTCATACTCCACAAAGGGTACGGATGCGTTCCTGAATGAGCTTTCTCTCCCAATCTGCTACATCTTCAAAAGCATGCTCAGGAAGACTCTCAAATGGCTCTTTCCACGGATCATTTTTAGCCAGATCATATGTAGCTGCACGAATTGCTTTTTTGTTGGGTCCACAAGGTCTTTTTGAAGTGAGCTTTTCATATGCCTCATTCAGCTGTTGCACAGCCCATGCAGAATAAAATTTAGTTAAATACAAGCTCCTAGGAGTAGGAGTTGACTATGTTAAATGACTATCCACTCCCTGGTCTTTCCATTAATTGAACCCGAAAAATTGTTGATTCATTCAACTCTTTCAAAGCTCACAATATTTTTAGCTGTCTTCCACTTTGCTTTTGGAAAAACATATAACAAAGTAGGCAACTTACATTCACGCCACAAAACCAGAACATATAAGCAATCGCAACAGCAGGGGCTCTCCCAAGCCCAGCTGTACAGTGGACGTATACTCTTCCTTTCCCCTCTGATATGGCCCATTCTAATGATGCAACAGCTCTAGGCAACACATTTCTCAAGGAGTCTGGATCAAAGTCCCTTGCCTAGTGATATGAAAGAATACGAAGTTAAAGAGATGGACCACACTCGTGTCAGCTAATTCAGTTAAAAAGGGACAAAGATCCACTTGACATGAGAGAAAAGGAAAGGGGACTTACAGACTCCCTCATGTGACGGATCCCAACTTGCTCACACTGCTTCAAAATGGCATTGAAGTCAATCCCCCAATACTCAATGTCCTCGTCCTGCTGCAAACATAGGATGTATGCTACGTTCTCATTCTCCTTCAGATGATCAATATCTTCCGGTTTTTGCGGCTGTGAGCCCACAATCAAATTATCAAGTATCAAAGTGTAGTTCATTCCTAAACAACAAAGAACCATATCAAACTTTTTAAGACTAAGAGCTTCAAGCTTAACATCTCAGACACGGTTTATCTAACTCAGCCTGAAATGATATTCACATTCTTTTTCTAATGTGTGGAATAAGATCATCAAAAAAAAAAAAAAAAAAGGTCATCAGAGTTGGCTCACTGTTGGAATACCAGTGTAGCCAGCAATATGAAGCACAGACTGACTAATTGCTCTTGAAAGAGAAGTATAGAGAGGTACATGAAACCCCTAGATAAACAGCCTAATTCTATGGCATCTAAAGTGTTTGAAATTTGCTTCCCAATTGATCTGTAATGAATACAGCCAAATGCAGGCACCTGATTAGCGCTTGATTTTTCTCCCATAACTGAAGAAGGAGAGTATCAGTATAGTTGGTTTTCCTCTCACCAAGGACTGCATCTAAAATTGTCCTTCACAACTTTCTCTATACAATTCCAATCACACCCAATATCAAGCCCTTTGCAGTCCAAAAATAGATAGGCAGGAAAAGCTTCAACTTTTTCTCCTTCTCTTTTTAGAACTAAGCCCTCTTTCCTGCCCTGTCTACTAAGCATCTTTCAATATTGCTCTCTGTAGAAGGCGATCCAAGCAATTTCACTACATTCTCAAAGGAGAATTATGTCTCTAAGCGCCATTAATTACAATCCATAAAATTACCACAATCATAATTCCTTCCTGATTCATAAACTCAAACCACCTTTTTTTTTTTGTTTTGTTTTGTTTTGGGAGTGGTTGGATTCTAAAGAGGTAGGGGTGTGGCTGAGCCAAGCTGGCTTGCAAGCCAGCTTACTTAAAACCTTGCCAAGCCAAGTTAGTGATTAACACGAGCCGAGCCGAGCCGAGCCGAGCCGAGCTCTGTTAGTTATCCGAGCCGAGCTCGAGCTTCTATTATTTAAGCTCGTAAGCTTGCCGAGCCTACACAAGCTGAGTAACACCAGGCTGAACGAACAAGCTAATGAGCCGAGCTGATGAGCCAGCAAACGAGCCTAAGCAAGTGAGCCTAGCAAACAGACCCAAACAAGTCAAGTACATATAAACGATCCAAACAGACAACCCTAAACGAGCCTTGCGCAATTGGAAGATTTTGAGTATGTAATTTATAGCATAATTAATTACTATGGACTTCTTATGTAAAGAACTCCATTATACACCTAATATAGGAAAGATTTTGCATTACTGTTGATTATAGTCATTTACATAAGAGAAAAATCGAAAATTGATAAGTTACAAATTTATCGACTTGTGATTAGGTTGTGATTGTTAATTTTTAAAACTCATGATTTGTATTTTATAATTCTTTTGGTTGTAGGAGCTAATGGGTTGTGTTTAGTCGTCAAAGGCTTTGTTTAAGTTTTGTACTATTGTTTTAAGTATTTATATTGTGATTTTTGAGGAGACAAAAAGAAGGCTCAAATAATCTTCAAGTATATGTTGTTAATTGTTATAGTCAGTATGTAAATTATGACATTATTATCCAAAAAAAGGAGAAAATATGAATTTAAGCCTTAAAAGAAGATCTTCACAGAAATGCGACGAGCCGGAAAGCTTATCACGAACCGAGCTCGGGCTCGAGCTTTTAACGAGCCAAGCTCAAGCTTGATGTTGCCGAGCTCTGCGAGCCACAAGCCAAGCTCCAGTTCAAATACAAGCTCATGAGTCGGGCCCGGCTTGGCTCGAATCCATCCCTAAAAGAGGAAAGAGGAAACCTCCTACATCACAGCAAAAGCACAAAAGTAATCAAACCTAACAAAATGTCACATTTTTTCAAACTCAAATAACCGCGAAGAGTCAATAACCAATTGCAAACACTATGCAGCAGTATATGTGAATGTGATAGGCATTCCTCTCTCAATTGATACCAGAAGCTAACAGTGAGAATACCTAAACATGAATTCCCATCCAGATATCACGCCACTCATTCCAACTTAGCAAATCTAAGAAGAAGCCAGATGAAATTAAGCAACATAAACAAAAAATTATGTGAAATTCCATTCTAATTCAACCAACCACCAAGCATCACAAATTGATTACATAAAACAAAGTTAAGAAATTCGAAGAAACTGACCAAGATCATGGTGATACTCATATGGGTTTCTCATCATCCGCTTCATGGCGGTGTTGTAATCCTCCATCCTATCCTTGGATTTTGTCATTGCGGAGTTCCTGGTGGCCTTCTGTTCAGCCTCATCACCAGATAACGTGCAGAAAATCCCAGTTTTTGATTTCAAGGAAGGAGCTTTTCGACAAGGAAGACGGAGATTTGTCCCAGAAACCTTGATTTTCATGTCATTTTCAAGTGAAGGAACTGCTTGTAACAATGATATGCAGGGGTTTCCTAGAGTTGCCATTCTCTCTCTCTCTCTCTCTCTCTCTCTGTGGTGAGCAATTGAAAACCATAAATTTATTGAAGATTCGCCTTTTTCTTCACCTTTTGCAACCTTTTTGTGATCCAAAATACAGAAGGTGGGGAAGGAAGAGGAGAAAAAGGCGATCTTTAGTGGACCTGATCATTTTCCGGGTCGGATCAAACTTGGTTGAAACGGGGAAACCATCCCAAATCGGGCCTGTGAAGGTTATGGATCAAGTTACCCAGGCCCAATTTAGGAAAAATCTCACAAATTCCCAATGAGGTCCCATTTGTAATTGTCACAAAAATGCTTCAATATTGAAGGTCTTCTACACTAGGAATTACGATCTTAATTTTAATTTTTTATTTTTTCGGAGGCTCTATTAGTTGTTATCAATTTATGTTTGTTGTTTGCATTAAGTGGTTTGCAAAAACGTGTTTGATGAATTAGTTATTTATTTGACTTGATTCATTTTCTTATATTGACCTGTCACTCCCATCCCAAACAAAGTGACATCAAATGTCCCCCCTACCCAAAAAAAACAAATCTATTTAAGACGTTGATAACTATAGATTAAATACATTCGTAGTTAATTAGTTACCTTCTAAACGTAACAATTTCTTGTGAAGGAAAATAGGTAGAACGTTAATAGAGTACGTTTGACACCAATAATGTGAATTATCGAAGGTATCGACGTTAATAAGTTGACTTGAAAAAATTAGAGCGAACAGTCTGATCTTTGATTATATTTTTCGTAAGTGTACTAATACGGAGTTTAGGTAAGCTTGACTTGATTGTCTTTTTCTTTTTTATTTGTCTCTTTTTTTAATCTATTTTAAGTATCATTTTCTTCTTCTAAAATAGCGAAAAACTTCCATCACCATCAAATAAGAGTCGTGGGAGCAGTCACCACTCTAAACCTAGGAAGGCCTAAGCCAAGAAGATGGGGGCAAAAAAGATTCAAGGGTTTTTATGATCATAAACACAAAGAAAAGAAAAGAAAAGAAATGACATCCGTTTGGTCATTGTCAAGGGTTTACCTGTTCCACGTGTTTGATTTGATTCATGATGTTGTGACCATTTCCACGCCCCCATTTTCCCTTGTGCCTTACTCTCACAAGTTACAACCTACTCAAAGACAACCAAAAAAAAAAAAAAAAAAAAGGACACATATCAGTCGTATCCCAGAAAAATATCCTCAGACTCTGATAATCACTTCCCAAAGGAATAGAAGCACAAATTAAAAAGCTTTCTTTTTTAAAAAAAAATTGATGTGAAATTATACCAATGACATCTTCTATTCCAACCTATCCAGCTTTTTTCAATGAAATTGTGACAACACATTCTGCCAAGAATATGTTCTTTATTTCTCTCTCTTTCTCCTGAATTTTTCCCTGAATTAATTAATAATAAAATAAGTTACTGCAAATTAAAGAAGTCATTTTCTTTGCATTTTTTTCTCCTACTATTTGCTTCCATTGCTCTTAGACCACATGCAATGGTTACTTCAAAAATGAGGAGAGAGAAAGCTTGTGAGGCAGAGAAAATCTGCAGCAATTACTTCGCGGTTCGTGGCTCGTGGGAAGGTTGGGGGCCATGAGCTGGCTAGCGAGAAATCAAACAGTCCTTTTTCTTGATTTTTTATTATTTAAATATTTTAAATTAGTTTTTTTAATTTTAAAAATAAAATTGTGTGTTATAAAATAAATTTATGAGTATTATTTTATTTGATGAGCCCAAATCATGAGTCGTGCATTATTAAAAAAAAACTTACAAAGTTGAAAAATTAATTCAAAAAAATAATGTGAAGGAGGCACACCTCATTCGTAAATCAAAATTTTAGCTCCCATTATACATGTTCGAAAAATAGCATCGATCCCAAAAGCCAAAAAAAAAAAAAAAACAAAAGTAGCCAAGGGTTGAATCTAATACACGTGGCAACGAAGTAAATGATTGGGACGCAATGATGCGATACTTCGAAGTACGCAGTGGGAATCCCCACCCATGTGTGGTGTGCCTTAGGAGCAGCAAATCATAGATCATGAGGGAGGAAAAGAGCTTTAGATATTTATTTCTTTTTAGTTTAAAAAAAGAATTTTAAGTTTTTAACGGATGCATAAAGATTAACATACATAGATTTAATTCTAGGTTTTAAATAAGCAGGTCGGTCTTATATTTCATATTCAAATGTTTTTTAACATGTAAAATTAAGTCAGTTAAAATATTCTTTTTCAATTTTTACTGATCAAAAAGGTACCAAGTGATAGTGTACGTAGATATATGGTAACAATTAGTGAATTAAATATACGTACAATCAACCAATTCAAAACAACACTACAAAATACAATGCAATAACAATACCTAAATAAAATCAACAATGAAGTAAAATATCAACAAAAATAGGTAAATAAAAAGTATAATGAAAATCCAATGAGTTAGTATAAACACTAAGCATGTAAAAATGGGACTAATTTATACCTTGGTAAAGTTCATTAAGACTTTGGTCGATCTCATATCAAATGTCAATTATATGTTAAAACTTCTAACACTAATTCTTAAATTAGATTGCGCCACTAAAACACACATATAAGATTCTTCTATCTATAAATATTCAATAATGGTGCCTTTATTTATTATTTTTTGAGATTTGTCTTTATAAAAGGCACAAACATGTAACGCCCCGAACCTAAAGTTCTTGTTAATTACTTCAAACTACTCTAATCGTAAATTAATTAAGTTGGGCGCCACATTTCAACTTATCATTTTATGTATATGTATTTATAACGTGCATCGCAGGTTGAAACGACGATGTGGCCTCTAAATGAACCTTGTAATGTTCTTTAAATAATTTCTTCAAGTTCTAATAAATATTTGAATGTCCGCATAAAAATAAATAAATAAATAAATAAATAAATAAATAAAAGAGCCTAAATGTTAAAGAACTAATTTGTGAGGAAATGATACTAAGAATAAATGAACAAATATTGTATTAATAATCAAAAGGAAATGAGAAATGTCTTTTCCCAAAATTTATATTTAAAGGATGTAAAATTTAGATGTATTAATTCTAGCTAAAATTAATACTTTAATTATCCATAAATTTAATGATATCTAAAAATGCCTTTATGTATATAATTAAAATACAAGGGAAGTGTATAAATATAAGAATAATCTAGAATTTGGATTATGTGACATCAAATGAAAGGGGTAAAAAGAAAAAAAAAGGGAAAAAGGATAATTAAAAACATCACCTAAACTAAATGAAATAATTAAACCAACTAAAAACATCAAAAAAAAACCCAAGACATTTCCCCTCCCCTGCTTCGCTGAACCCGACAGAACCCCCTCCCCTGTTTCGTTGCTGCCGGTCTTCGTCGTCCTCCACCCCGCCGACCGCGGCCGTCGAGCCTCCGTTCACCGCCACCGAGTTCGGCGGTCAGCGCCGCCTGCAGCCGGCCCATTCTCCTTTCTTTTTGAAGTGCTTTTGAGTGGTTTTACTGGGTTGAGAGGTGAGAACCCTAACCCCCACTTGATACAATTTTGATCTTTTTTGTTAGAATTTTGATAGTAAATGGCGTAAATATCATTAATGAGTGCTTATTTGTAAGTCTTGAATTATTTTGGATGATTGGATTGAGTTGTAAATTGAGGAAGGTGATGAGGGATGGTTGAATGTGATGCTTGAATTTTAGTTCGATTATGATGATTTGATGATAATTAGTTGAGTTCATGAAAAATTTAAGGAAATTTGTGGATTATATGTATGAGATATGTTGTAATGTTTTAAGCATGGTTTAAGCATGGATTAATGATTAGGGTTATGGCTTGGATGATAATCAAAGTTAATTATATGAGTTACTAATGTTTAAATGAGTTGAGTGATACTTAAATGGAAGAAAATATGTACATGTATATCAGGTTAGTATGAGAGTTATGTTTTGGTAATGTGAGTGTTATATTTTGATCACAACTAAGTAACGAGGGATTGTAATTTAAATAAAGATACAATGTTTATTTTGGGTTATTTGGTGGTTAAGCAAAATGTAATGAGAATTTAGTTTGTGTGTGTGTTTTGTCATGAGTTGATAAATAAGGTAAAGGGGTTGTGATTTAGCTAGAAAATAAGCTATTTATGTTGCTCCAATTGTGTTTGGATTAATATTAATTACAAATGAATTGGGTCAATGGGTGATACATGTGTTAGAAATATATGTGTAACCCTGGATACGGTGATTAAAGGTTCTCGAAAATGTTTATTTTAATTTTTTTTTTAATTAGGTTGCTTCCTTAGTGTTTGAATAAGAAAGTATGCTAATTAGATGAGCGTATACGCGTAAGAGGCGTTTTATCAATATATGTTGTGAGTTAGTTGTCAAGTGGAGATAGAGAAAGAGAAGAAGGAAGGTGAATATAATGAGTTTGGGTGCAAAAGAGTGTTGGGTCTTGACGGAATGAAAACTGGGGGAGAGTATTGTTTCAACTTTGAAATTTGGAGATTGGTTTACGTAAGGACTGAAATTGCGGATGTTTCGAAAGTTCATTTAAGGTTTAAACATGTCAAGTCTACCCTTTCGAATTGTACTCAAAACCAACCCCATATTGTCACCAAGTCACATCATGACTAATTGTCTACCCCCATAGCCGGATCAATAGCGATAAATATAACCATGATAATGATGATGATGATGATGATGATGATGATGATGATAATAATAATAATGATAATAATAACAATAACAACAATGATAATAATAATGGTAACAATGATTATGACAATGTTAACAATAATAATGATCGATGACGTCATTAATAATGAACTCGAGGTAAATCATACTAGTGTGTCATTAATATCATTAGTCGTGGGAGGAAGAGGAACAAAAACAAAATAAAATGGAATCCAATTAAATTAATAATAGTGGCTACATTCATAATAGAAAAAGAATTCAAAAGGATTTAAATCATGTAATAAACCAAGAAATTTAATAAAACTTCCAAACCTCTCACTAATCAAGGAAATAACATTTTGGAGCAGAAGTACGGCCACCGCTGTCATTTCAAACTGCCAGCAAGAAATTATTTATAAAACAGGGAGAGATTTCAAAGACCAGGTAAGTACATTATCTGTGCTCTTCGAAAACTCACATGTTTCTCAAACTCTGCAAAATCAATATGATAATCATATAATGAATTATTTTATGCAATGTTTTGTCACATAATCAAGTGACCCCATCAATTATCAATCATCAGGGTTTATGCCCTTCAATTTACCCGCACGGCTGCAACTCAGGCTTTCCAATCGGCCTAGGAGGTGTGCACCTATCTCAAGATTACTGTAGACGTCAACAGAGGTCCATTTCCAGATAATAATATGCGAATCAGTTCTACTCATATATTCTCTCTCTCCTGTTTGCCAAGCAAAATGTTTTGAAGTGCGGGCGCCCAATTAGTTTAACTCAACTTATTTTACTGCATAGGAATGTACGTGCTGAGTTTCGACTCATAATTCGAATGTTTTTATATTTTCTGTTTTAGGTGAGGGATCAGTGAACAGTCTTCCTAGCAATCCAGAGGATAGCAAGAAGTGAAATAGAGTTCGAATTCTTTTTACTGGGGCCCCGCTAGTCAAGGGCTCACAGTGATTCATAGGCTAGCACTTTAAGTATCTAAGGATTGTGTATGTTTTTTTTTTTTTTGAACGTCGCAAATTACTAGCAAATTGTAATGGTATGTTGAGTTTGCAGGTGCATCACAACTTATGTAAATGGTTGAATGTATATTATTTCAATTTTGTCGTGAGTCGGGCGATTAGATGGGCAATACAATGATACTCGTAGTTCAGTTAGCCTTGTTCCATTACGAAACGGCGGTAATGCCTCCAACCAAAAGGCTTCCTCTGCTAATCAATGATTTATGAGTAACTAGGTTAGACTAATCAGACATTGGGAATTGGGGGCGTTACAAAATAAATAAATAAATAAATATATATATATATATATATATATATATATATATATATATATATATATATATATGAAAGGCATAAAGACTCATAACCATAAATTAAATTTAAAATCTTATTAATATTTACCAAGTGAAATCCACTTTGAATCAAAGAAATGAATTTGTGTGCAATTGAGTTAGCAACAGAAATTAATGCAAGAACATGCCACGAGTAGCTCCTGCATGAAAAGTTAGTGAATTTTTTAGTGTCGAATTTTTATAAAATTATCCTTTTCTGTGGCCTTTAATAATTAGTTTTTAATTTCCAGTGTGTTGGCTAGATACCATAATTAACGTGTGACATATGAAGGACCAGTTAGTTCGTTTGCCACAGCATTAGCCATACATGTGTTATTTTTATTATTTAATGCTTCATTATTGCTAAAAAAGTTCGGTAATTTGTTCTTTTTCTTTTCTAAAGTTGTAGAACTACGTTGATTCCGAATTAATAATTATAAACTTTATTGATTCTATGTTATTTTCTTTTTCAGGGTTTTGTTTCATAGTTTTCTATAATATCTTTTGCTTGTATTTGAATTATTTAGTGTTAAATCTTTAACTATAGGTATTTTCTCACTTTCAGAAGTGATCCATGGACTGATATAGCTTATAATACGTGTAATTCACATATATCTAGTGTTCTATTAGATTATCTATTTTCACATGGTTAAATAATAATATGTTAGACTTAGACATTGGTCATTAACTATTTGTTATTTATTTAATTTAGTTAACTTATTGAATACTTCATCGTACATATGAGTACGTAGTTGTTAGTGAATAAGAATGGTGTCCTATTGGAGTTCATATCATTCAGATTCGATTTTATACTCAGCCAGTTCAGAAGTTTGTAAATTTAAATTTGTCACAATTAATTACACATAAATTTTTTTAAATAGCACGCTAAATATTTACTTTTTCAAAAAAACCAAGCATGTATTTTGAACTTCCATCTAAATCAGCCCAATCAAGTTCATATTAAAGCTTAAGTTGGATATTCTTCCTAAATTTGAATTGAATTTGGATCAATTTGGGATTGAATTAAGAGTGTTTGGCAAACAAGTTTTTAAAGAACTTTTGAGTTAAAAAGAGTTTTTTTTTTTTTTTAACCAAGATTAACTGTTTGACCAAGTAAAAAAAGCTCATTTGGATGTTTGATGAAAATGCTTTTTAGAAGAGATTTTTAGGTCCAAAAAGTTAATTTGAAAAAGCTAATTCCATTAGCTTTTTAAAAGAACTTTTTGAAGAATTAGTAATTTATCTCACAATTTTATCAAAAAATACTAATTTTATCAAACAGTTTTTTAACAAGTTAATACAAATAGCTAACTCAAACAGATAACATCTATTTGCCAAATATGATCTACCATTTCCTTAGTCATAAACAGGAAAGAGATAAGACAAAATCATGGGATTTAATGGGCAATCTAATCAAAAAGATGAGAGAGCCCTAGCAATTAATGCATAGCGGAGTGAGTTGAGGAAGATTTAATTAAGTTGGATGACCGACTCCTACTTCATTTGAATGTTAAGTTGCACCCACCCAAACAGACACGCAGTGCAATTGAGACAGAGAGAGAGAGAGAGAGAAATGTCCATAAAGTTGAACGTCTTACTCTCATCCGCCAAAACATGTGACCTTTCACATTCTAATTCATATATTTTACGTAATTACTAGACTAATTAAATTCCCAGATTTATTAATTTGGGCTACGTGGAGTAAATTCTACGTAGGAAAGTAGTGCGTTGGAGTGGCCATAATTGCATTACGCGTTTCACCTACCTATATGTATAAATTAATAATGAATTTACTAACATAGGTTGATTGAACTTATTTGGCACTTATTCTTCTTAAATAAAGTTTTGGGTTCGAGTCCTGTGAATGAAGAAAATATGTGATGAGAGAGTTCTACTCCTTATTGGCCCAACAGTAACTAGACTCCAATAAAATAGAAGATACAAGACAAAAAAAAAAATATTAATAATGAATTTGATGATCAATAATTTAACAACACCTGGCCCCCAAACTCTCTCTCTTCTTTAACCAAATCCCCGCCCCTCCCACCATCAAAATTTTTTGGGTTGGAATTGTAAAGTTTTAACGACGTTTAACTTCTTTTAGTTTCTTTCAATTCTTTGCAATTTCTATCATTTTTTTCCAACTCTTACAAGCTCTTTTCATCTCCTTTCAATTATAAAATTATATATTACTTTTCCAACTAATATTTCAAATCAGTTCATTATTCATATATAGACTACCATAAAGATTTTTTGCTTTAGTTTTTTAATATTGATTTTTTTTGTATTAATTTTTACCCCTAAATTAAAAGTAAGGAAAAATATATTTAAATAAAGAAAAATGTGGCACTAACTTATTTAAGATAAATCAATTCAATATTGGACATATAAATTACGATTTATTTTAAATAAATCATAAGCATTAATCATGTTGGTCAACCGTAGGTAGGATACCTAGGCATGTTGATCATGTGGTCTTAGACGTCGAACCAGCATGTTGCCGTTGTCTCCATCTACCCACTTCCAAAATTTCATCCTAAACACTGGACATATAACTTACGATTTAGTTATCAAGTTGACAAAACCAATGAATGGAGCACACATTTGAAACTGGATGAACGTGGAAGGCATTGATCATGTCTTTGTTGTCTTATAAGTGATTTTGCTCAATATATACTGAAGCATGCTTAGTCTAGTGTTATATTTTAAGTTCACACGATATTCAAATGTTGAAATAATAAAGCACCCGAAGAGTTGTTTCCGCACAATTATATGGTAATCAAATTTGTAAAAAAAGTATAAAAAAAGTATGCTTAGATTTGAAAATACTAAATATGTGAGTATCGTAAACTAGCGTTCAACCCAAACATATGACAATCACTCGCACATTCTAATTAAGTAGAATAGAAAAGTGAAGGAAATTTTAAAACAAAAAAATGAATACTACACTAAACAGTGGTACATATTTTCAAAACATTTTTTTATTCCCTCAAACTTTTGACCTTTCCCAACAATACAAACCAAAGACAAATCAAAGGTTAGTTATCCACATTAACTATGACCAAAATATCTACATATTTGAATCTTAACCAACTTTTCCCCCCCCCCCCCCCCCCCCCAAAAAAAATAAATATCAAAAAGAAATCCTAAATAAAGCGGAAGTATTAAAAAAAAAACAAAAAATTATTCTACGTGATTTCTTCTACTACTACAATACCTCAAATGCTTTGATATTGAAAGCGTCATTATCGTTAACACTAGCATTAGTCGTAGACCCATTAAGTTGAACCCCATCATTTTCATTAATCCCTCCACTTCGACCCTCCCTGTTGCAATTTGGCCCGTTAACAACCCTTAATTTACAGAGAAGCCCTCGGCCCCAGTCCCAAAGGTGGAGCACAATGTACGTACCAATGCCTCCGATCAGTCCATACGCAATGGAATAAGTTAACGGCATCAAAATGAGCGTAATGAAAGCTGGGATTGCCTGCTTCATATCCCCCCACTCAATCTCCACCATTGATTTCATCATCAGAACTCCGACCAAGATCAACGGCGGCCCGACTGCCCACGCCGGAATCGACGCCAGTAACGGCGTTATGAAGAACGCTAGGAAGAAGTACGCCGCCGCCGTTAACGCCGTCAACCCTGTTCTTCCACCTTCCCGGATTCCGGTGGAGGATTCGATGAACGCCGTCACGGGGGAAGTTCCGAGGAGGGACCCAACCACGATCGAAACGGCGTCGGACATGAAGGCGAAGTACTGACCCTCGAAGTCGCCGTTTCGATCGACAAACCCCGCGAAACGCGCCATGGAGTAGAGGGTGCCGGTGGTGTCGAGAATGTCGACGTATAGGAACGTCACTAGGGCCACCCAGAAGGACCCTTTTCCGATCGATTTGAAGCTGAGTGCTCCGGCGGTGTGTTTGATCCGGTGAACATCAACTACTTTTTTGAAGTACTGAAACGAAACGTTTCCAGTTTCGGTGTCGGGAAACGCCGTCACCGATGTATGCCGGAACCACGAAACGGCGGTGACAAAAACGATGCCGTAGATCATGGCTCCCTTGATGTTTTTGACTAAGCAGTATGCGATGATTACGAACCCCACGACGGCGAGCCAGAAGGTGGGGCTCTCCATGCGGTGGTTAAGGCAGTAGATCTCGCCGGAGACTGCGCCGCCGGGGAGGAGAGAGATTGTCCCGTTTGGGGATGTCACCACGGGAGCCACGGCGATGCGTGAGGAACTTGGGCACGCGCCGAGAGTTACTAGGGTCGACCCGCTGTAGCCCACTAACCCGATCCCCTGGTTCCCCTGTAACCCGATAAAAGCGAGGAATAACCCGATTCCGGCCGACGATGAGATCCGAACCGGTTTGGGCACCAGTTTGGCTAACCGGGCTCGAAGCCCGATTGCGGAAATACCCAAGAAAATGAGCCCTTCGATGAAGACGGCGGCGAGGGCAGATTGGTAAGAGATGTTGCCGGAGCCATGGAATCCGACAACGGTGTATGCGAAATAAGCGTTGGTCCCCATGCCGGGAGCTAAAGCTAGAGGTAAATTGGCGAAAATGCCCATGATTAAGCACCCAATTAACGAGGATGCCACTGTGGCGACGATCAAGTCTTTTCGGATTCGGGTCAGACAGGCGGCGTAGCCCGGATTGACCGGGTCGAACTTGCAGGAGTCATCGGGGGTGATGACGTGGCGGGTGGAGCCGGAGCAGTTGGAGACAGGGAAAGAAGGGTCGGAGCAGAGCGGGATGCAGTCGGAAACAGAGCACGTGCCGCCGGAGTCAGCGAGGATGGAGGCGTTCACAGCAAGGATGTAGGCCATGGTTAGGAAGGTGGCGGTGCCGGCTCGGAGCTCCGTCGTGAAAGTGGAGCCCCGCTCCTTTAGCTTGAAATACTTCCCCACCCGGCTGGACGCCACCGCGGCGTTCAGCCGGAATATTGGGGATAGTGTTCCATTTAGGCTCGGGTTTGGGTTCGGATGTGGGTCCTCCGAGTCCATGATCATGGGAGAGATGTGGCGAAGGGAGGAAGAGGGGGGTGAGAAGGAACTTGAGTTCGGTGTAATATATAGAGTGTTTGAGAGGGGGTGGAGGAGGATTAAGAGGGGGTTTGATTAATTAATGGATGAGAGGAGAATTGGCATTCCGTGGTAATTAGGATCTTTTTCATTAGTGTTCAGATAGGCTTTTGAATTTTGATCCTTTTTTAAACCCTACCACAACTTCACCTGACTCTGGATAATTGAAAACAAATCAAACTTGATTTCTTTTCCGGAGTACGTCTGTTTTCATTTACTTAGGTGTGGAGAGACAAAGCAGAAATGCAAATCGGAATTGAATTAATATTTAATATTTTAACACTAGTTTTAAAAATATTTTCTTTGAAAATTTATCGAATTTACAGCCATCCCATATTATTTTTGAACTTATAATATACATTGCCATAAATTAATTTTTTAGGGGACATGACCATAAATTATTTGCACGTATGCCATTAAGCTAGATGTATAAGGCCTCAATTTAGTGTTGTTCAGACCAAGGTTCTAAGTTAAACATGAAAAACGGGTCATTCGGTTCGGTTACAGGTCGGATTAAGATTGGGTCCAGTCATATTTCGGGTTAAACGACATTTCGAATTTGCTCGGTTTGGGTCGAGTGAGTTTGGGCTCAGGTCGACTTCATATCAACTGATTTTTGGTACAATAAGCTTATCATATAAAAATAAACAACTTTGTCGGAAATTTCGGGTTGGATATAGTTCAGTTCTGGTTAATTTGGGTTTCGGATTCACTTTTGGGTGAGTATATTTTGGATGTCGAGTTGGGTATGAGTCCCGATCATTCGATTCGGGTTTCAAGTATCGAGTCAGTTTTGCCAGGTCTATTCTAAGTACGTGACATGTCTTATGACTTCCATTCCCCTCCCCTCCCCCTCCAATTTTATTGTATAACTTTATGGCTCATCTAAATCCAAAAATATGCCTGTATTTGTGATTTTGGTTCATAAATTCATGCGAGATAAGAGATTATGGAATAATTTAACCAATGAAAAATATAGTAGTAGAGAGAACATCAACCTTAGATTTATAGACCCGTATATCCAAACTGCTATAACATAACTTGTACTATGCGCATCTTCTCTCTGCTCTTCTTTTAAAAAAAAAAAATCAAATGCATTAATGATTTCTCGAAAAAAATATAGGTAAATAATTCAAATTTACTTTAGGTTATGTAAAGGTGTAAAACCTTGTTCTTTTTAAATTTTTTTTTATCAAACTAAAGTCATTTTTATTAAATTTTAAATTTATTTTTTTATTAAATTGAAGTAAATTTATTTTTATTAAAATGAACTTATTCTGAAAGAGAAAAAGGTAAACGAAAGAGAACTGTATACCAAATCCACATTCGATGCATCCAATCATGGTAGCAAGCGTTAGCCCACAAGAAGAGACATTGACATGAGAGAGGACTGCAGCATGTAGATATAGTCTTAGCATATGCAGCCGAAATAGCAGCTGCCTGCATAGCTAGTGTTTGGCGTTATTGATTGAGAGAAGAGCCAACATCATTTCGTGCGCATGTACTTTCATAGGCACAACAATCATTTACGATGCCAATGTATTTCGTCCAACTTGTATGCATCAGGTTAATCTCCTGTTATTCATAACGTATAATACCTGCCACGACCTGATTTTTATTTTATTATTTTTAAATAAAATAATCCTTTTTAACATAAATTTAAATTCTAATTGTTTATTTATAAATATAACTAGTTTATATGGGTGTTAATGGTCTAAGTTTAAGCTTATCGGAAATAAAGTTCAATTGTAAATTATTACGTGAGTTAAAGTCAGCTTGCAAGATTCATGAGTCTTAAAAATCAAGTTCGAGATTTGATTTGCCTAAATTGGTCATGTGTCATCACAAAACAATAAGCCCTGTATTCAATTTAGTTGTTTCTTTATGATGAAGATTCAATTGGTTATTGCATGTTTGAACAAAATAATTAAAATCAAACACCAATTCTAATTCAGTGATGTTAGAATTGGTGTTTGATGGAAAGATATATATATATATATATATATATATATATATATATATATATATATATATATATCTGTTTTTTAATTCCTCTTTCCTAAGTTTTTTCCCCTTTCTTTTTTTAAAAATATTGATTTCTTTTAAGACATTGAATAACTTTTTATGATCATAACGTGATAACAATGTGATTTTCAATTTGCTACCTTTAAGACATGGAATAACTTTGATCATAGCTTCTTTCTTCAATTTGTTTCTTTTAAGATGTTGAATAACTTTTTATGATCATAATCTGATAATCATGTTGATTTTGTGATCATCGTCATGACAAATTATTTGCTAGCATGCAGCCCCGGCCAATTGGACTATTAATTGAGCTCCAATAAAAGCCTGAAGTTGACTTTAATTACAGCCATCAAAATGGACGGGAAAAAAAAAAAATATTCCAGGAGATTTTAAAGAAAATATTATGTAGGCTGGTATTTAGGATTTTCCCAGGTCTAACTAATGCAGCGGGAGTAATTAATTAATTATTCTTATTATTAATTTCTTTGCGTGACTGAACCTACTTCTGCTTAGTTACCAGAAAAAACAAATATAGGTATTAAAAAAATGCAGCTATTTTTTGCAGTTTCACACTGAATTCTGCTGTCACAATGTAGGGGGCAATGACAGCAAAGAAGCCGCAAAAAATGAGGAGATATTAATTGGAATATTCAATTATTTAAGAAACAGAATATGCAGCCCATTTGTATTATATATGTTTATATTCAAGTAATGATGTGCATTATTACCCTGATAAAGAAAGATGATTATGCACCAAGTTGGCATTAATTAATTGATGCCTAATGGTGATTAAATTGATTGATCGGTAATATTAGGGTGGTAATGTACATCACACACCTAGGAGTGTGTACTCCCTCTTGTCATGTATATATATTTTTTGAATGTGTATTTGTCATATAGATAATTTTTACCATGTGACGCCGACGTGACTTGTAGGAGTTTGTACTCCTAAGAGTATGCTATAGGCGTTGTATTAGGGTAGCTTTGAATCCAAAAGAGTCAAGTGATTAGATCACCATGCAATATTAATCCATGATTTATGATGATTTACTTTATGCTACTTGTATTATCATATTTATTTTCCTTTTCATCATGATGACAATTCAAGGTAATTAACTGTTGTCTAATTTTTGAGGGGATTTCTTGTCTCATTTTTTATAGCAAGATGCATACTAGCTAGTTCTTCCTTTCGTTTTTTCCTTTTCTTTTATATCACAAGAAATAGAAATAAAAAAGCATGATTTAAAATCTAAAAACTGATTTCCAAAAAACAACAAATGATATATCTAAACCCATGGCATTCCCACCTTTTGCTCTATATGTAATTATATATAGAGAGAGATGTAGATGAGATAAGTTGAGTTGAACAGAGTGCATAAATTTTAGCATTGTTTGCTTTAGGGGTTCCTAAGTTATGGCGAGCAAATTCAGCTCATTTTCAATTTAGAGAGCAGAGGCTACATTTCTTACCCTAATTTTTCTGTTGTAATAACTTCTATTTGATCAAAACTCTTATTTTGTCTTTAATTTACTATATAACATGTGAAATTTCTTTTCATGTTATATAGAGCCCCCTCACTTGACAACAAACATTTATCAAAAACTCTGACTGACATTTAACTATTGTAAACATTACCATGTATGGAACTCAAATCTAAACTCTCCCTTGATTCCCTACAAGACTTTTGATGGTGGAAAGTTATATTCTTGAGGTTTCAATTTCATAATTGATGATTATGAAGGTGTTTGATGGTGAGGAATTATGCTCAATAATGCAAAAGGAAGGGAATTGCTTTAAAGGAATGGGGGGCCATGGGAAGACGAAGTAGGGACCGACCTACAACTATGGATGAGGCTTGAGTGAGTTAAGTCATATCATATCCCCCCCCCCCCCCTTTTCTCCCCAAAAAAGAAGAAAATTTTAAAAAAAATTGCATTTGGAGTCAATAAAGATATATATCTATAAATGTCGAAATGACTCACTACACGCAAACACATACCTAATCCTCCAAAAAGCTTGACAAGATGACCACCCCCAAAATTTACTCTTCCCAATGTTCGATTATAATTCGTGGTCCTTAATTTGGTCTGTGCCCACGTACAGTTAATTTGTGCGTATGCCTCATGCATGCATGAATTTCATCTTCCAGTATTTGTCATGTAGAGATCGCAATATATATACATGAGATTATGAATAGTTCATAACTGTTCATCTTATAAATTAGAGCAATTTTTATGGGATGTAATTTAGGAAAGGATTAGAGTTTGATAAGTTTTTTTTCTAAGAATGAGGAGTTAGAGTAAAATTCGACGTAAATATATGCCGTTATGGCTCAAAGGTGATTATATTAAATGAACTGGGGGAAAGACAAATGGATGGGACCTTTGTTGAAGTGGGTAGCTAAAGTTCTTAAATGTATCTAAAGTTTTGCTTCAAAAAATCATACGAAGATCAATTAAACAATATGATCCACCTGGCTCAACACTTGATTTCCTTAAAGCATCAATTTTGGGTGTTATGATTAGAGAAATTATGTGATGGATTGAAGAACATTATTGTTTTATGGATTGATAGTAATCGACACAGGTAAACAGAAATCTAAATTTTCAAAAATTGAAAAAATTATTCAAAATTGAATTTCTTTCATCCATGCAGTGGTAGACAATAATTTCATGATTCCATGCATGCATGTATATTTTCTTAAGAAAGCAAAGTGCTGTGTTTTGCAAAATAGCTGAAGCATCTACCAAGCATTTCATGCATGTTATAATGAGTGGTCATTTTTCAAGGGGGTTGGGATGGATGCATAATGCATACATGATGATGGCCGGTACATTTCCCACTTGGAGTGAGTGATGTAAAAACTAACTAATTAAAATTGTGGTAGTGGTGGTGGAGGTGGATCGAGGTGCGTGGTGGGTCAATTCAAAATGTTTTATGCTTATGATATTCACATGAAAAAGTCCGAGCATGCACAAATGAAAAAGGAGTTTTGAGGGGATGTGGGACACAACATTTAGTTGTAAACTCGATCCCCTTTTTATTTCATCCTTTTTCTCTTTGAACTCTTGCTCTTTTTTGCCTTCAATTTTGGACTGATTTCCTCATATTGATCGTCTTCATTTGCCATTCTCACATTATTTTATTTTTAGGGGGGAAAGTGACTGGTTGTTGCATACTTGCAACAAAGTTTCCTCAACTAAAAACTATGTACATATGAGAGATTGAGATGGTGCACTAAGCAAAGACAGCCAATTATATATAACCACCTTGGACCTTTGTGCATGTTTTGCTAGGAGTTTGAATTCTCTACGTACGTACGTCCTATCTTTCTTCCCTTGGGAACCCCTCTCGATCTATATTCATGCTCATGACGTCAAAACTTACTATTTTTTTTAGTGATTATAATTGGTAACTGTAAAAATAAAAAGAGATGAATACAAATGAGATAGTCACATGCGTACAATAATTCAAAATAAATTGACCCAATACATGAATTCTAATATTAAATAATCAAGTCATTTCGATTGGTCGGATCTATACGTACAGTAGAAAATGAGATGAAACTCCAACAAAACAAAGCATAACTCAACTAGCACCTGTCCAATAGTTTTGAGATAATAGATTCTTATTAAAAAAAAAAATGACTCATTTGTTGTAATAGATTTTTTCTTTCTTTAAAACAATGAAAATAAAGTAATGTTACATTAAAAAAAATACCCCAATGACTTAGAGTTGGATTATAGAAGTCATGTCCTTTTTTAATATCAATTAACTCAATTGATAATATTTAGATATTTCTTTTAGTTTGTTCCCTAGTTTTTCTTAGTCTCCTTTTACCTTTCCTTTCTGATTTTTTTTTTTTTTGGGCCATGAGTTTGTATTTGTTCCATCCTTTTTGTGTTTTTTTTTTTGGGTTACTATAATAGTTTATTTTCTTGAAAATGGCTATACGTGTAACACTTTTTCTAGCTTTTTGATGAATTATGACATTTAGCAAGACAAATTTTGCAATAATCTCATCCAATATGTTATTTACATAATACTATGTCTAGTGAGAGTATCTTGATTGTTTTACTATCTATTAGCCATTGTGAGCCTTGGATGTGAGCCTTGGATGCCAAGCAACAATCTTCGAAAAGGAAACAACTTGATTGTTTCCAAAACCGGCAAATGAGACATTGTGGTATGATTGTTTCGAAATGGAATGTTAGAGGCCTTAATGACTCCTTTAAGCAAGAGGAGATAAAAAAGAAGTAAATAAACATTATCTAGCTTTGTTTGCTTTGATTGAGACTAGAGTGAGTGCTAAGGATATTTATAGCCCTCCTAAGACACTACAAGCTTTTTAGTCGAAACATTCGTTGAATCTGGTTATCGTTGGTCTATGAAAGCATTGACTGAAAATGATTAGGTTCCCAGGGTCCAGGCGATAGACCCAGGAAGTATTCGCGGAACCAAAGATGCAAAGAAACAGCAAAATGATGATGGGAGTTCCCAATATGAAAAGTGGAGTAAAAAAAGTTGTGGTTATTACCTCAATCACCCTTCACAAACCACCGAGGGACAAACTAGAATTCTTCTCACCTTGAGTAATGTTCATCTTATGAACCCCATTCTGCATGCCTCAAATGAGAGTAGCATATATAGCCACTCCTCAGTTCAAGTGCCGCACTCTATCTAAGTCAACTAGGTTAATCATATAGTGAAAACAAATTACCCAATTCAGCAAAAATGGTGGTGCTAAGGAGCAGAGCTAAAATAATCTAGGATTGTTGGAGAGGTGTATGGGCAACCCAACTAGCATCATCTTGCATCAATGAAAAGAGAACATTATGGGAAAAGCTTCCACCCGGAGGTATATTTCCCATGGTGAGGCCAAAAAGCTCAAAAAGACATGCCCGATCATGATGAAAATCTTCTTAGTACACGAAGGGAACACCAAAAACTCGAGACTTGTTAATATAGCAAAATCAAAAGTGGGTAATAATCATCTCCCCAAAAGGCAAATGAAGGGTATTAGGGGTATCCCAAAATCTTTCTAACCCCAATAATATTTGGTCTCAAAAGGCAAATGAAGGGTATTGGAAGACTTGTTAGGGTTACTCTCAAAAATTCTCAGTAATGTTTGGTCTTATTCCTTACCTAATAAGTATGAGTTGTATTTTGGGGGTGTTCCAGTCAAGCATGTGAGATCCTAATTTACTGCATCAAAAGGAAAATTGACTCTTGGACTGTTAAGAAACTCTCTTATGAAGGTAGGATGGTACTTTTGACATCTTTCATTGTAGGTATTTAGACATTTTGGGTTCGCTCTTTCTTTTGCCCAAATGCACATGCATCTTCTTGAATCTCTTTGTGCTCAATTTTTATGATATGACACAGTGAATACTAAACAATTGTGTCTAGTGAGTTGGAAGGTTGGTTGTCAACCTTTGAAGAATAGGGATTGAATTTCAAGGAGGTCCTTGCTTAGAACAAAGCTTTGTATTGTGGGTGGGTATGGAATTATTTTGTGGTGACCCTATGTCTGTTCATTCGGCCAAGGCATATTAGTTACATGTTGTGAACCTCTTTAGCTTATCTCCCTCCAAAGCAGATGCACAGGGATGGTGGATGGTTTTGAGTCTTAGGGATGAACTTATTCATATGCTTGGAGGGGTGGACCTTGTCAAACAATGACTCCTCTTTCAAAAGGCCTTGAAGTTTTATGTTTAACAATTCTATGGCAACAACAGGTGATGTGGTACAAGGTTGTTTGGAAGAGTTGGGCTTGGGATAGAGGCACAAGTGCATTCTTTGGTTGGCTGATCATAACAAGTGTGTATTGATGAGTTATTAGCTACTCGTGGTATTCTTATTGATTCTACGTGCATATTTTGTGCTACAGCTAGGTTGAATTCTTGTGCTCACCTATTCTTTTAGTGCTCAATCATTAGTGAAATCTAGTTCACTATACTAGACTGGTCTAAACAAAGAAAATGGTGCTGAATTTTGAGCAAAGAACTGAGATGGTATGCCATGAAATGCAAAAGAAATTCAACTTCATGTAAATGGCGAACGATTGTTTTCCACTACCAACATGTATGTAACCTAGTGGGAGATCCACTACCAAAAAAAAGTCCATCTAACGACGTAATTAGCGACGGAAATTGGTAGAATAGCCATGGAATTTTAATGTCAGCGACGGAATGGGCGACGAAAAATGATTGTCGGATTTTCACTCGTCGCTGAGTACCTGGCGACAGAATTTAAAAAGAGTATTCACTCTATGAACATCCAATGGTTTTGAGTATGACTTCATTCGAAGCGTTCTCAACAATTTTCAAACCACAAATATGTTAAATACCACATACAAAGCAAAATAGTTTTCAATTACACTAAACAACAAATCCAATACTTCAAACCAATTATTTTCAATTCACAAACTACAAGTCCCTAACAAAGGGTATATTTCACAAACCATAAAACCCAAAGAAACTACAAGTTACTAGTTAATCAAAGTGAAATAAGTTAAAAGAAGAGGGAGAAGGAGAGGGAGAAGTAAGTACCAAGAGGAGGGGAATGACGTAAGTTTGTAGAGGAAGGCCAAGCAAGCACCAAGATCTTATACTCCATAAAGAACCAAGGAGGGGAGAACCATCAACTAGGGAAAAATCGCAACATACTCAATCACCAAGGTGAGGATCATCATCTTCTTGATCCTCATCCTCATCCTTATCCTCATTATGCTCTGAATGATGAGCAAAGGTTGATTGAGATCCCGAACCAGAAGTTTGTTACATTTGAAAGAAAGGTTGCAAGTGCTGATTGATGCTCATCATTTTTTGGCTCAGTTGCTAGTTGCTTTGGATAAGCATTTTGTTGGATTCCTCTAGTTGTTCACATTTTTCCATAAGCAACCGGTAACTTTCAACTTGTGAAGTTAGCTCACCCCCCAAGTTCATTACTACACCCCTTTATTCAACAAATATTGCAATGGCGTATAACCTGAACCTGGTGATAGCCATTTATGTGAAGTATGGATTAGTAGTACTATTGAAGAAAATTATTGTATAACCATGTTCATTGAAACTTTAACATAAAAATTGGACCGGCTCGTTGAGTGGGATTGAAGTAACCGAATTCTCTAATGTTGACAATCTCATCGCCAATGCCATAAATACAGTGTTTTTTATTCTTGTATTTCTTCACCTACAGCTCATTTGGGTTTAGAAGTGGCTGGGATGAATCTTGAGAAGTACCATCCCATGTCCCTTGAGAGTTGATTGCATTTTGAAATTGGCGTTCAAAGGATTCTTATAATATCACAACATATGCAAAAAATCATATATGTTACAGTTAATGAAAGTGAAGTATACAAGTCCAGTCTGAACTATCAATAAAGATTGAGAATAGCTTATAGTTTACATACGTTTATTATGATTTCTTGTCAACCCAAGGGCCGTCTTCTTTGCCATGGAATTCGTGAATGCGGCTGAATAATTCAACAATTGCGGGCTCCGTCCCAAGTTGTTCCCTCTACATGCCAAACAGAATTATGTGAAACACAAGCCAAACCACCTTAAAAGTAGGTTGGAGTTTCAAAATTAAAGAAATACATAGCAAAGATTGTTACCAGACGCCTC
Source organism: Carnegiea gigantea (assembly GCA_029747015.1). Classification (NCBI taxonomy): domain Eukaryota; kingdom Viridiplantae; phylum Streptophyta; class Magnoliopsida; order Caryophyllales; family Cactaceae; genus Carnegiea; species Carnegiea gigantea. The sequence continues at coordinate 694,656 of JAKOGI010000137.1, read as the reverse complement.
CTATGCTCATGCATAGGGATCGAGCTGCAGGTATAGAGGAATGGGCCACCACTTCCTAGAGTACCTAGTCGATTTTTTTGGGCTATTTCACGTAATATCTTGTAAGCTTTGTTCGCCCAGTATTGTTGGAGATCCTTCCATTGAGCATCATCGAGCCAAACAGGCTTCTTATTGTGCTTCCTTGCTTTGCCAAGGAAGTCTCTGTAAGCGTGCATTGCCTCTGTTTTTAAAATTTTTTCTTATACAGTCCTCATGGACCGAATTTCAAGTAAACCACTTATGCAATTATGAAAACAACAAGCACATCAAATAATACAATAGTAATTTATCAGGTTCACACAAAGTGTTAATATGTAGTCACTTTAGTTACCTTGAACTCTCCAAATCACAAATCCCATACAGGTTTGGGCACTTTACCCCAAGTAGGTCAAACTTCATCATATTTAGTTTGAAATATGAGAGAAATCTTACTAATAGCACCATCATTAGGAAGAAATCTAATTGAACAAAATATATCAAATTGATTAGTTGTTAAGCAAAATACTTGAAGTTCATAACATATAACAATTGAAAACTTACCCGTTACCATCTGGCTCAATTCAAGTCTTTGCTCGAGTGCTTTCATGACTAGATTGTGCTTCATTTTCTCCAATTGTAATGTTTTCTTGGGACTGATTTGTGTTAGAGTCAATGAGTTGTTGAGTAGGCTGCACAGTGTTGACAAAAGGGGCGTTTAGAGGAATGTTGTAGGCAAATTGGCCGTACATGGTAGTTTGGTGGGGAATGTATAAGGTCTGATGATGGAAAGCCCCACATGGGGGAGGGATTGATCCTGAAAGATCTGGTATGTAATTAGCCATTGTTGCTCCTGGCTGAACTGGGATATGAGGTACCCAGGGAGAAGATTGATCAACGTCCATTACAGTTGGATCTACGGTGGAGTTCCACGCCCTCGTCCTCTACCTCGAGTAGAGGACTTATCACGACGAGAACTGAAATCCATATCTGAAATAGTTGACAACAAATACAAGTACAAATGTATAATACTTGTACATATCAACCGTTTACTTAGACATCATAATAGGTAGTTAACAAATATTTTTAAAATTCATTCATATAATAAAAGTAAAGTCACAACTAATGGTTTTCCAAGTAAGTACTCAAATACACAACAATTCATAAACACTAAATCATCTACATCATCATCATTGTCAATGTCATCGTCATCATCATCATACAAGTACAGATTTCCCTTTATTTCATCTGCTTCATTACTGCCATCCCACTCAGCCTCTTCATCACCCTCATCGTCCTCTTCCTCATCTATGTCGTCATTAACCTGAATAAATGAAAAACCCACTTCATTATTAACCTCTTTCAGTGATGCAATTTCATCTACTAATGATGTAGGGATAACATCATTCATAGGTTCAACGAGTATCGTCATGTCCGTTTATTGGTAAGTAGTAGGTAGAGTGTATTGCTTATCTACTCCGGCCCTTGGTTTGGTTGGTATGACAACAAGCTAATTGGCCCTATCCCTTGAGCGATCTGCATGTGGCATAAAGTATACTTGTGATGTGGTGTTTGAGAAGATGAATGGGTCGTACTTTTGGCACCTCCTTGTACGGTGCACCTCAATAAGTTTGCTTAGTTAATAGATCGTGTCTCACGATTCAATATGGGATTAAACCACTCACAACTGAATAGCACACATTATTTAAGTGGTTCACCTGCTTGCCGAGAGTGATGGTAATGTTCTGATGCATTTTCTCAAGCATATCCTCTCACAGTATTATTGAGTACGAGTTCTTGGAGAACTAACTTATCTCAAGGAGAGGTTTCGACACGTCATCTAAGAGCGCGCCAACTGCAATGGGTAAAAGAGTCTCCATGAGCATATGACAATCATGACTTTTCATGTTGTTGAACTGTACATCATTAGGGTCCACGATATTCCTCAAATTGGAGCAATCCATTAGGCATTTGAAGCTCCTCTACCCATTCAAACAACTATCTTTGTTTATCCACAGGAAGAATGAACTTCGCTTTTTGTTTAACCGTCTTGTCACTAGGGCCTGACTGTAAATGTAATTCTTGTCTATCACATATATCTGCAACATCTATTCTTAATTTGGCATTGTTCTTTATTTTTCTATGAACATCCGTAATAGTGTTAATGATGTTTTTGAAGAAGTTCTTCTCTATGTACATCACATCCAAATTATGGCGGAGCAATTGGTGTTGACAATAAGGCAACTCCCAGAATACGCTCTTCTTTATCCAGTTGTGCTCATTTTTCTTAAATCCTAGTACAACAAAGTCAACGTTCGTAGTTATCATTGGGTAATCTTTCACCTTGGCATAAAATTTTTCCCCAAATATGCAGTGAGGAGGACCCCCTATAATAATTTTGCTTTTTCTAAATGCTGTTTTATTTCTTCTAAATGCATGATTCCTTGACAGAAAACACCGATGACAATCAAACCAAGAGAATTTACCTACATTTCTCAATCTCAAAGCCTTTTATTATTTCATATATACAGGACATGCCAATTTCCTATTAGTACTCCACTCAAATAACATTCTATATGCGGGGAAGTCATTGATGGTTCACATAAGTGCAGCCTTCATCTGAAATATCTACCCCGTAGAAATGTCATATGTTTTATTTCCAACATCCCATAACTCTTTCAACTCATGAATAAGAGGTGTAAATATACATATATTTTGTTCTTGGGATTTCTAGGGCTTGGGATTACACAAGTGAGAAATATAAATGGTGTGGTCATACACATTTCAGGGGGAAAGTTATAAGGTGTAACTACCACTGGCCAAATGAAGTAAGATCTTAAAGACAAAGTGTAAGGATTAAATCTATTAACATATAAGCCAAGCCTCACATTTCGAGGCTCTGTAGCAAAATCAGGGTATTTGTTATCGAAACGTTTTCATACTACCCCATCTGATGGATGATATAAAATACTGACCTCACATCGATGTTCATAATGTCATCTTATATGCTCTGTAATACTTCTTGATGTATACAACCTCTAAAGTCGAGGTTTTAACGGCAAGTAATGTATCCATAAGTATGATAATGGATTCTGATTCCTTTGTTATGACCTTTGCCTCTTCCATCTTGAATGCCCACAAATCTTACATGCATCTAGGTTTGCATCCTCCTTAAAAAAATAACATGCAACATTTATGGCAACAATCAATGTGTATCACATCGTTGTCCAGATTTTTAACAACCTTTTTCGTTTGCTCATAGTTGTTGGGCACGCGATTGTTAGGTGGACACATCTCTTTCATTAGTTGAACAATTTCATTAAAATAGTTTTCTGGCATATTATAATCAGATTTGATACTCAACAGTCTCACAGCAGCCAAGATCTCACTGTGGGTGCAACAACCATCGTATAAGGGTTGTTGAGCAACTTGGATCATATTATAAAATGGTTCTTAGCAAATGCTTGACTCCTTCTCTCTTACATTTTGATTTGCCATTATGGCATCACCAACCATATACTCCATACGATCTTCGTAGGATTCATTTAGTTATTGTTAATATGACTTGAGCCCCTAACTTCGAGAATTTCACTATTTGAATACCCAAAATCATGTTGCTAAGGCTCTACTTTTCTATGAATTATCCAAAATCAATACCCTTTGACAAAACCCTTATACATAAGGTGCATCTTTACTTCATCGGGTGTTAAGTACACCCTATTTCTGCATTTAGCATAAAAAAATCTATACTTTCTCCCGTTCAAAAACTCTGCCTACCTAGATGCAAATTCATCAAATTGATTTACTCCATCTAGAAATTCTTACGTATAACCAATACGATCAGGCAATAGTCTATTATACATCTACCTATGATGTGGAGGCCCATTCATATTCTACTCAAACAACAATAACCACATAAGTTATTGGCTAAGAATTGATTTTAATTTAAATAATAATAATTACATAATTTACTCAATTATATATTACATATATTTACTTATAAACTTCTACAAAGATACTTATATTCTTATGAATTTCAAAAACCTCCTGTACTCATCCAAACTTTAGCATTTCATTCCACCAACTTCTCAAATTTCAACTTAAAATTACCAAACATAAGTCTAAATTATATTGTGCAAAATCTTGAAATAAATTAGAGCAATAACTTCATACAAGTATCACGTTTCAACCAAAAGCATAAACTAAAGTATTCCATTCTACCAACCAATCAAATTTTCACTTCAAATTACAAAACTTAAACCTAAATTACATTGCGCAACTTCTTGAAACAAATTAGAGTAATAACTTCATACAAACATCACAGTTCAACAAAATTATAAACTAAAGGATTTCATTCAACTAATATATCAACTTGTTAACTTCAAACTATCAAACCTAAACTCTAAATTGCATTGAGCAAGATCTTCAATCAAATTAGAGTAATAACTTCACATAAATACCATATTTCAGCTTAAATATGAACTAACTAAGAAATTCTAACAATATAGCACAAAATTTGTAGAAATTAATACTAGTTTACTTGAAAATTTTACCTCAAAATTTGTTAAAAAACTGGCAATGGGCGGGCACAAGGCGGCTGCCGGCGGGAGAAGGCGGTGGAGGCGGTGGGAGAGGGTGGCGACGGTGGCAAGAGGAGGCCGGTGGCCGGTCGGCGGCGTACGCAATGGGGAACAACGAAATTGCCACTTGCTCTCTCTCTCTCTTCGCATTTCGAGCGGGTGGTCTGTGAATGAGCAAATTTGCAAATTAAAATGGGGGTGGCGATGGAACAGGCGATGGAAATTCCATCGCCACCCACTTTTTTTAAAGTCCTGGTGAATTTTTTTTTAATTTCCGTCGCCAGTTTGAAATTTTTTTTTACTGGCGATGGAATTTCCGTCACCAGATTGAAATTTTTAAAATATTTTTTTCAAATGGCAACAGATATTCCGTCGCCACTATTTAATTCTGGAGATAATTATATAAATCTGTCTCCGATTTCGTCGCTGATTCTAACTTTTTTTTGCTATAATTTTTCCGTTGCCATTTCCGTCGTTGAATTAGTCCGTCACCAAATTCCGTCGTTATTTTGTTCATTTTTAGTACTAAGAGGAACACTACGAAATTTCAGCAACAGGCCCAAGAAGGCCAAGATTGTGGAATTGTTGTGAGACAAATTCTGTACTTAAGCTGCGTTAGGGCTGATCGCTTTGTTGTAGGGTGGAGTGAGTTGGTCTTGTGATGCTTTTTATATTGGGACTCACTCTTGTGTAATTCTCTTTTTTAGGAAAGTAATAAATGATATTTATTTGGCTTTTGCTCCAAGAAAAGACCAACAAAGGTATTTAGGACAACTTAACATCTTCACTGAACCCCTCTCATTCGTCTCACAATAGTAAAGCATATACTCTAGCCAATTTTAACCATCTTAATTGCTTTTGGCAGAAAGGAAAAGCGAAAAAAAATGCAGCTCAGGATGATGATTGATGCCTCATTTGTATCATCTCCCTTTTTTTTACTAGCCAAAAAAAATTGTTACTTCCTTTTTATTTTGATTGAGATTATCTCATTATAAAGAGAATTAAATGAAAGAAATGTTAGCTTCCTTAAGCTTACAATATATTTTATTAATATATTTTGATGAAAGACAAAAAGAAGTTAGTCTATTGGTATATTTATCATGTTATATTTAGACCTACCTTAGTGTTTCTATTATTTAAATGTATTATGATTATAAGTAGATACTAACATGATTGGCTTTATCTGTGAGATAGTTTAAATTTGAATATGTGATCTTTGTATTCAAATTTGAATACTAATCTTGAGATAATATTATGATTCGCTATATGTCAATATCTTTGAATATGTCAAGATTTGCCTAATTATAATAATATCTTTTGAGCTTATATTTTGAAAGATTTTGCTGCTAAAAACCAGCTTTCAGATAATCCTCTTAGCAAGATCTTCAACTCAAAATAAGATAAGTAGCTGTTGAAAATTAAGGGATGAATATTAAACAAAACTTTAATTTCAAGGGCTTGAAAGACTGACTTTAAGGCCTTGAAATGATATGAGAGATCAACCTTCCTTGTTTGATGCAACGGTGACTTTATAAATATTTTTTCAACTTCTCCAACATCATTGGCTATAAATAGGGAGGCATTTGCAACTGAAGATGATAGAAGAAAGTAAGCTACACTTGCAAATCAAGAAGAAGACATTGAGAGACTTGATACATCGAGTTTATATTGGCATGTCTATATTGTGTTTATTTACTCTTTGTTATAAAGTGAATCTTTTTATCTTTCTTTGTATTGGGTTGTGTTGATTAGTCGGAGGGCCAACTACCCAAGTACGGTGGAGGAGCAACGCGTACGTTGGGACACTTAGAGTTGTAGGGTCAACTTGCAGGTTATACGATTAGTGAATCGTGTATAATTGAATGATCTAATGAAAGAAAAAAAGGTTCACAATCCCATCGGCGAGGGGCATCCGTGGATAGAGGACTAGATGTGATCGAACCTCTATAAATAGCTTGTTTTATCCATATTTATTTTTTTTACATTTCTATTTTGATTATTTTGTGATTTTGATCATCGCGCTATTCACCTCCTTCTGGGGTCATTTAACTAGCTAAATGGGACCAATAAGAAATATATATTATATTTTATTGATGGATTGGTTTTCCATTAAATTTTATATCATTTGGGCTTTCAATAAACAAGTCACGCAAGAAGCTACATGCTCCAACCCTTTAGTTTTATTAATGTGAAATAACACCCACTTTCATATGGGACAACACTCACTTTTCATACTCCAACACGCCCCCTCATGCGTGAGTTACTAATAAAGTCCAACATGTGCACACAATTTTAATCAAATGAGGATAGTGGCAAATCAAGATCGATCAACCCGCTCTGATTCCATGTTAAATTTTATATCTCAATTGGGTCTCCAACAAAGAGTCATCATGTAAATGATATATAAGTTCAAACAATATTCCAACCCAAAACCAATTGACAATGGGTGGAGTAACTCAGAAGTTTATATACATATTCAAACCCTTTAATTTTATTAGAACAATACCCACTTTCATATTCTTTTATTTTATTGATGTGGGACAACACCCAGTTTTTATACTCCAACACCGTTCTCCTAATTCAATACTATTAAATTATGTTTGAAAAAAAGTTGAAATACTCCAACGCCTTCGTCCTAATTCAATGCTATTAAATTATGTTTGAAAAAAAAATGACGTCAATGAGTCAAGAGGGTTTATTAGGCTATATATCCTCCACATGGGGGAAAGTTTGGCATCATCCAATATTTACATAGTGAAGTTTCTTGTCAACTTTTTCAATTAAATCAAAGTGTAAAACTCTTAATGACAATTTGAATTATGGAATTATATAATTTTTTTGATAAGCGGTCCAACCCACTAGATCCCTATCACAGAGTATCTAGCGGGCTTTGACGGGTCAGGGAGGGGATGTCAAAGTCTGGACAAGAGTCTAAGAACATAAGCCCACCCACACACACTCCTAGCAGAATTGCGCCCCCAGGCTCGAACCCGAGAGGTGGGGGTGGCAGGTGTTGTGCTAACCTTATGGAATTATATAATACAAGACTTGGATTACATGTGATCAAATATTAACTATTCATTAAGACAAATTTATGAAGTGTTCGTTATAAATGTCTTAACATAAACCTAAAAAGATAATGACTTTTTTTTAAAAAAATTTTAACCGAATTTCTTTTAGACTGAGAAACTTCTTGTGAGAAACTTTAAGAGTCGTTGAATATTTCATTTAAATTTCAACAGAAGATTAAAAAATAATCAAGTTGGTATGCTTTTGGGCACGCAGATTGAAGGGAGGAATAAAGAAGAATGTGCAAAGAATCAAAATCCAATCAAAGATGCACGCGTTGTGAAGGCAGATCACAACACAATTTTCATTTGTTAGGGTCAGGTGATCATGTCAGAATCGATTTCTTTTGGGATTGTAGTTGTATTGTAACTCTTTATAGTAAGCCTGCTGGTTGCTTTTTATATGGGCAGCTAAATGTTGAAGAAACAATTAGAAAAGGTGCAAAATGACAAGTCAAAAATGTCTTATCAAAATCAACTCCTTTTGCTTTGGTTGCAACATTTGGCCAGAAGTGTGATATATATATATTTTTTAAAGAATCATATTTTTGGACTTATTCAATTTAATAAATAAAAATTTGATCAAGTAAACAAAAAAGAAAATAAATAAAAATACACAAAGAAAGCAAGGTTTAAGTTCTCTTTAAATTATATTAAATCATCTATAAAGATCGCTAGATTAGTATATGTTATAAGTTCGATCTTATCTAACTCTACTTAAGAACACATATCCATTATTTTGGATAATGGATGGCTGGGTTGGTCATTTGGATCTTTGTCTTTTTGCTTTCATTGATTATGTGAGACATATTTTTGACGTCTTAAAAGATAAATAAGCTTATAATGTTGTTAAAGTTGTCATATTGAAACGAATGCTATTATCCTTTGGTAAATCTAGACCGAAAATCTTACAATGAAAGATCAACCTTTTATAATACTATTGTTAGAGTATACAATCTTTTTTTGGATTTTCTACCACTATTTAATATTATCTTGCTGCAAGATACCCTTAAATGTCTTTCGTCAACCTAAATTAAAGTGTTTATAATTTAAATTCATCAAATTTTTAATAATTATAATTAACCATGAATAGCGAAGCTTAAATATTCGTTGCCCATATTGACAAGTACAAAAGGGCATTCTAATCGGGTAAACCCTATAGATGGAGACGTATGATATGTGTAATTTTATGAACTCAAAAATTATGGGTTAAAAGATGATTGTACATCATTCATAAGTTGTAACGCAATTCTACTATTCAATTGTACCTTTTTTAAAAAAAAATTAAAACATAACACTATGATTTAAGGTAAGACAAGATACTTAACAGGTGTCTTATAGCAAAACATTTATCATTTTGTTTTGTAGGTTAGTTGGTTCTTAATCATGGAGTTAGAGTGGCTAATTTAACATGATATTAGAGTTTTTATGTGAAAGAGGTCTCAAATTTAAATCACAACAGTGCCTATATTGAGTATTATTCCATCCATTCCATTTTCTTTGAATGAAGTTGACATAAACAATCATATTAAGGATTTAATTAAAAGATTGTGATCGTCAAGAATAACCTTAGCTGGGTAGTGCCTCACTAATATTGACCTTGCTTATGTGATTGGCATATTAGCCACTATGAAAACATATATTTGTATTTTACAAAATCATTAATTGCTATTTCTTTCTTTTAAAAGTTATTACTCTTTGCAAGGATATGATTATATAAAAGGTAAAGAAGTTTGATTAAATATCTATATAAAGAAAAAATATGGGACATTCACAAAAGCCAAAAGGGTAACAAGCAAACAAAATAGGACGGAAGAAAATAAAAGATAAGTAGCTAGGAGCATTCATAACATTCACATTTCAAGCCAAAAATACTTTTGAAAAATAGGTCGACAGTGCATTATATTAGTGCTGCATGAAATGCCCAAGTTACCTAATGCATCATAGTGAATCTCTCAAGACTCAAATACTATCCTTATAACAGTCAAGCACTCTAGCACACCTTTCATCATTTATTTAGCAAATACGAGTCTTATAAATTAAAAAACATACCTATTGACGTGAATCTGTATTCATTATAAGTTAGCAATGACTCAACTCTAATTAAGTGGAAGATTAAATACTCAAAAAATTATGTATAACTGGTTTTTAAATACTCAAGTCCCAGGTTAACTTTTAAAACTTTACATACTACACTAATTGACACCTACCTATCGGTTATTTACAGACTCTAATTGAAACTTAAAACTAAGTTTATAATTCAATAACATAATATCCATGTTTATGTGCAAACATAGGTTGATAAAATGGTTGGCGCGCAAATCATGTTTGCAAATATTAGCATATGATTAAAAAGTTATAGATGACCAACAACATAATGTTCTTGAATAAAATAATTACCTTCAATTTCACATTCATGAAGACAAATTACAGTACATAGTTTATGTATTCTTTTCAAACATTTTGTATTTCAACTTTATTTCGAACTTTCATTTTTATCTATTTTTATCAACTAAATAAATTATTCATTTTCATTCAAATTAAATTTGTCTAAATTTATCTAAATTTTTTTCATATTCTGAGCAAATATTCTGAATACTCTAAATATTTACAGCCCCTAAATTATGGAATCATGAAGCGAGTTTTGACAATGGGAATAACTTTTGCAGAACCTGAACCCTTCTTTTCCTTTTTTTATTAGCCATGATCCACTTTTCATCCAATCCAATTACTAAAAAAACAAAAGTTTTCTTTATTCTTTCTCTTTGTAATGTCTTTGTCTAATCATGTTCCACATTTGACCAACCGCTTCCTACATTATTCGTCTTGAGTAATCCACATCCACAGCTGTAAAAGCATCATCGGATCATTTTTCTCTTTTCTTCCATTTTCTTGAATCCTCCATGGATGAAAGTTATGTACTGTGCTTTGGACCTATCAAGACTCAAGAGTGCGTTTTTTCAGTGTAAATTTTCTCAAATTATAAAATTCGAACTTAAAATTTTATTTAAGAGAATTAAGTATTAAAATATTTAAATAAACTTGCATCAATAGTATCACCAGATAATAGTTATAGTTTTAACTAAATTCATCACCTAAGAGTCCTATTAAATTAGACGAAGAGTTTGATATAGCAGAGTTGCTAGCAACGACGTTGATGATTTATACTTAAACATCAATTAACATATGTGAATTAATTAATTCCTTATCTACTGCATTCAAGGGTCTGTTTTATTTCGCGTTTTAGATAGATAGATAGATGTAAGGAGATGTAGGGAGCTGTAAGGAGATGTAGGGAGCTGTAAGAAACTGTAAAGAGTTATAAGGATGGATGTAAGAAGTTGTTGAATTGTTGAATAGTTATATAGTATAATTTGTTTTACAATGAACGTTTTGGATGAAAAATAATAATATTAAAATAATATACTTATTAAAAATAAATAATTAATTAAGTTAATTACACAACAATAAAATATATTAATTTCCATAAATTTGGTGAATAAAATTTCGTCCAAGATTTTTTATATGAACATTAGTTTGATCGAATAAGTAAAGTATAGCAAAAAAAAAAACTTTTTGACAAAATTGAATACAACTCTTCAAATAAATTTTTGTTCTAAATATAAATAAATATATGGTCATCTATAATAATATACATTTTATGTCGAAACTCAAATATAATTTACGTCGTTATATTATGTTTTTATATTTATGTAAATATTGTACTTATAAGATATTTATAAACTTTGTATATTGATAGTATCACTAAAAAAAATATACATATTTCTCTAACTAAAATAAATAAATGTTAAAGAAAATCTATGAAATGTAAGCAGATGTAAGGAGATGTAAAAAGATGTAAACTCTTAACTAAATACTAAAAAATACAAAATGGAATAGGGCTTTAATCTAAATTAGAGCTACGTAAGTTCTAAATTGAGTGGCTAAAACACGTCTTTAACGTCATAATCACGCCCCAAGGCTAAATCCACTGACACCTCCTTCCCCCTGAATGCGATAAATTCGCCTTGTTGACTTAGAGCAATTATTAGTACTCGATACATAGATGTTGGATAAATTTTTTTCTTAAAACATCAGCCTTTACTATTATAATCCCCGGCGGTCAACAGACTTTTTTTTTGGGGGGGGGGGGGGGGGGTGTGAGGGGGGGGGGGGGGGGGGGGAACAAAGCAGTAAATAGAGTGTTGGTGTAGGGAAATTAATTTTCGATCGGGCGCCTTGCGATATGTGTCATTAATAATTCTAACCTCGTGCTTTTGGAAGTAATATTTTAGTACGTCAAAGGTTAGTAATAAAAAATTTTAGGTACCATCATATTTTTTATACGCTCATAAACTTTTCAAATTTCTATATTTATCTTAATGTTTAAAAACTTACTTTTAAAAATTTTGAACTTGTGCACGTGGTATTAATTTCATAAGTACTACTCAAAGTCCTTTTTTAATTGGTATTGGGGCCACATTAGCAAAAAAATTAAGTTAATTAATAGTTAACTAAGCTTCTAAATTGCATGTAATTGATGCTTGAATCATCATCTTGTTGTCTGCCTCCAAATTATTCACATATTATACACACCCCAGAGGGAACCACTTCGATAGTACCGTAATTAAACTATATCATTGATATAGTTTTGGGACTAAAACAGAATTAGTAAAAATTAAGATTGAAGTTAAGAAGGTAAAGAAATAATTGTTTGTCATCTATTTTTCTTTAATCAATGAAGTTAAACATAGTGAAAAATATGATCTAGGTATTAGTATTCTATTTTAGTATAAATATCCGTTTCAGAACCTAAAAACTAAAGATCCATTCCCTTATCAATCTATCAAAATAGAAGAAGAAGTCGAATAATCATCGAAAAAAGGAAGAGAAACAACAAGAGATAGAAATGAACATAAACAATATAATCTCAAGGAGTTACAAAATATGGTTGATAAAAACAAACTTCTAAAGAATTAAACTAGATCATGGGCACAATAGTAGACAAAAAAGAAGTACTATCTGATGAGAATGAAGAGACAAATAATGTATAGTTATAAGAAGAAGTATACCGATAAATAAATCTAATTAAACTAGAGGATCTAGATGTTGTTCCTTCAAAAGAAGTTAGAATGGAACTGGATAAAAAAATATATGAAAAACTAGTGGCTGAAACTAAAATCAATGAAATTGGTGTAGAATTCAATATCGATGAATTTGATTTCAATTTAGTTAACAATGTAATTCCACAATTTGAAGAGTTTGGTGAATCGTCTAGTTAGAAAAAGTACCCATTTTATGTGACCTATATATATTTTAGCCCAAAAAAAAAATTGATCAACTTTTCTTTTGGGTTGATCCCAAAGAAAACAACATTATTTGAAGATGGATCTCATAATAGAGAAGAAATATTTGAACATTAGAAGAAGGTTATGAATAGCCTTGAATACCACATTGACTGGTAAAAATTTCATAAATTATGTCAAATATAGTTTTCCTGGTACTATAGCTGACTGATACGATTCACTAAAATGTATTAAAAATGATGGAAACACCAACCACTATATTTAAAATATTATGTAAGAAAATCAAAATTGTATTTATTAGAGCTAAACTTGATTTTGAAGAAAAAGTTAGAGAATGGAAAAGGAAGATTAATAGCATAGAGTTTTGGAATATGAGGTATCTAAAAATAAATTGTACTACTGAATTTGGTCAACATTATTACAAAATTAAACATAAAGAAACCAATCTTGGTATATTTTATGACAAATTACGTTATTCCATGAATTCCATAATCAATGAAAAATACATTATATGGCTTCAAAAAGCAAATGTAATTGATATCAGTGATAGAAGAATCTCTTATCTCAGAAAATAGGTTAATGATCAATGTCTTGACCTCCAAAAACAAAGAAAAATAAAGAAACAATTTTTACCCTATCAGGGTGCTCCTTATCAATGGGGAAATGAACATGAGAAGAGAAGAAAAAAAAAATTTACATGAAAAAGGGTTTTAATGAGCAAAGGCGAGATTTTAAAAAAAGTATTGTAACAAACCAAGACCCGCAAGGCAAAGATTTTTTAGAAAAGTTGTCTATTGTCTGTTTGAAAAAATAACGGTTAGTGTTGGGCATGTGGAGAATTAGCACATTATTGAAATGAATGAAAAAATAGGAAGAACAGTAAGGTTATTGAAATTTTGGGTAGTTTAGATAATTTTGAGCACAACGAAGAAAAAGAACTAGACCTTGCCCTAAAAAACAACAAAAGAATTGTTGAAATATTAGTGGAAGATGAATATGAAGAAAGTAATTATGAAGAAACTAGTTATGATGAAAATTAGCTGAATTCGTCACAACAACTTTGAAGCAGATGAATTTATGGTAGATAATGAGAATGAAGAGGTGAAAAGAGATTGGGCACTTCCTATAATATAGAAAGATTTGATCTATAAAAAATTAATCTTTCAATTAAAAAATAAGTATGCATGTGAAATGATGAGAGAGGTTAATCACATAAAATAGAAAAGTATCCTTAGGCATAACAAGTATGCATATTTTATTTTAAATTTATGCTAATATCGAATGTTTAACTCTAAATTTGTCATGTACTACCTGAATGTATAGAGATGGCAACGGAGCGAGTATGGAGCAGGTTGACCTGTATCCGTACTTGTACCCATGTTTGAAAATCGTATCCATATCTGTACTCACACCCATTGGTTATTGAAAATAAAGCTCATACTCATACTTATATCCATCGAGTTTTATGGGTTTGCAATTTTTATTTGAATACATAGAGAATGAAAATTAATACTCATATATAAACCATATCCAAGTACGATATACATTCAGTCATTCTAAGATTGTCAGGTTGTGGTATTTCAGGTGTGCTGCTTAGAAATGTGAAATCAAACACATTATTGGATTAAATGTTAATAAGAGGGTTGGGATTGAACTTCAATCGAGAAAATGCCAACCCAAAATACTTTCTTTTTAAATTTAATTATGTAAATAGATACAAATAAGGTACGGATATAGGGTGGGTGAGGCCTATACCCATACTCCTACCCATACTCATTTTCTAGTACCTGACCTATACCCATTCAAAACCTATTTTCACCGTACATTTAAATTTTAAATGGGGACGGTTTTCGAGTTTTAAATGGGTACTGATTTTATTGTTATCCTTACATGAATGCATATTCTCAATTGTTCTAGTTATAATTATTTTCAAAATTGAACTAATGATGCAATATTCTATTAAATCTAATAATATAGGAAATTATTGTATTACTATCTTCAAATTAACATGTTCATATATCACAATTTTTTTGTATATCATACATATCAATTGAAAAAAAAAATCAAGTTATTAATTAATTTACCACAATCGTAGCATAAAATATACAACTCATTGTAATATGTTTATATTCTATCACCAAATAAAATAATTACACATTTTCAATATCTCATTTTGGGTGTATGCATGGCTCAACAAGTTTAGACATACATTCCTAGACTCAATTACAATCAAGCGCTAAGCATGGAAACTCATTTAGTACCATTTAGCAAGTTTTATCACGTTTCAGATACTTTTAGTAAATTTTAGTGTATTTCAGTAATAAACATTAATAAGTACTTCTCATAAGTTTAAAAAAAATACCTACAATAAATAGGACGGGCAAGGAATTTAACTAGTTGATTACATTTTTGTTGCCTTGATTTAAAAAATATATATATCAGTGAAGCATAGAAGAAAAGGAAATGAAAGAGGGAGGTTTCTTATGGTGAATTAGCGTTCCCAAGTTCACTCACCTGGTCTCGGTATGAGAATCCAATATGGAATTAATTGTTTGGGCCAGAACCAAGACTATAACAAAACTTTAGTCCTATATTTTTTGGCACAACGCTTTTAGTATCACCCTTATTAAAGGGTTGAAGAGTTGTTCTTCATTCCCGTGAAAAATAGATTTTTATGTTGAAGGCATCAAGTGGTTAAGCTCTAAGTTCAGGTCCATCAATTTTCACCATATTTTCAGGGAAGTCAATCAAGTTGCACACTGGATGGTAAGGATGAGTCATCCTACACATCAACCTATCTTATAGTACTTAAGCAAAAATCGAGATCTGTCTACTATTCTATACGATGAGAAGAGCTATCTAAGTTTACTTCCTCCTGTACTTACTCTTTCCACCCCCCCAAAAAAAAAAAAAAAAAAAAAAATCCCCTCACCCCTAGGCTAGTTACTTATAGTTGTCAAGTTATCATACAAGGAATCTCAAAGAGATCAAACTTGACATGGAATTCTTTCCTTTATCGCTTATGGGAAGATTATCCAAACATGAGGCAAAACCTATCCAAAAACCGCGCATGATGCCATTACGAAGGGCCAAGTAATTAAGCCACTTTCCGTGCATTTGGGGCGTTGTAGTCCTGTACTCGAAATAAGGCTAGCTGCAACTAGCAATGATAAAAATTCAGGTTCAAATAATTTGGATTCAGACAAAAATTTTATATCAATCCAAATTACTGATTTGGTCCTCATGTCCGAATTAAACTCGGACCCATACTGAATGTCCAATATTCAGGCTGAATGTTGGAATTTCTTATTCTGACTTTTGAAATACTAACTGAAATTATATTTGTGACTAGATACAAACCCAAAATTTTCAATGTACAGACCCGATTGTTTGTATTCTTTATCAAAGCTTTGGAGATGGTAGACCAAAATTGCATATAGAACCCGATTGTCTGCCATCCAAGGTCTGGAACCGGGCAGAAAACGCTGGGGCTTTAGGGCCTATATTGGACTGCAAATTATATAACTTTAGTGCCAATTAAAGTCTCAATTAAAAGTTCAATTCTTATTTGGATAACATTCTGCTTCACATGCACTCTTAGCCCTACAAATTCGATTTGAAGTATCACCACTGGGCTTTTACAAAAATCAAGATGTTAATAGCTTCCCTTTCATATTAATTATTATGCAACACCCCAGGTATAGTTATAAGTGAGGTTTAAAGGATATGAATTATCAACTTATATCATCAAAGATACACTTTTCTTTTTGGAGAACTCACTCTTAAGAATTTCACAGTTAAGCATTGTTAAAATGTGGTCAAACCTTGAGATGGGTGACCTTTTCGTAAGTTTCCCAAGCAGCATGTGAGGTAGGACGAAATATGCTAGAAAGACTCCTAGTGATTTGTGAGATCAATCTTTGATCTTTGAAACCGTTTCTGGTAGCTATCCGCGGCCTGAAAAATACGGAAACATTACATTTTGCTCTCATTTAAAATGAGCAAACGCAAATTAAAAGTATAATTATGGTTGAGTTGTAACGCCCCCAATTCCTAATGCCTGATTAGTCTAACCTAATTACTCTTATATTATACATTAGCAGCGGAAGTCTTTTAATTGGAGGCATTACCGTCGTTCCGTAACGGAACAAGGCTAACTGAAATTACCTGTATCATTGCGTTGCCCATTTAATTACCCGTCTCACCACATTAGTGAAATAACACACACTCAACTATTTATAAAATCTCCGATACACATAATAACTCAACGTATGATTTCCCAAAATTAACAAACGCAACATCCAAAGGAATATCCAACCATCAGGTTTTTAGAAGTGCTGGCCTATAAATCACTGTGAGCTTTTGGCAAGCGAAACCTCGGCAAAAGGAATTGGAACTCTCCTTCGCTTCCTGCTGCTCTCTGGTTTGCCAGGATGAAGACTGTTTACTGATCCCTTACCTAAAACAGAAAATATAAAAAACATTCGAAATATGAGCCGAAGCTCAGCACGTACATCCCTATACAGTAAAATAAGCTTTGAGTTAAAATAGTTAGGCGCCCGTATTTCAAAATATTTAACAGGAGAGAGAGAATCTATGAGTAAAACTGATTTGCCGGTTATTATCTGGAAGTGGACCCCTGTTGATGTCTGCAGCGATCTTGAGAGTAGGTGCACACCTTTCAGGCCGATCGGGAAGCCTGCGTTGTAGCCGCGCGGGTAAATTGAAGGGCATAAGCCCGGATGATTGATAATTGATGGGGCCACTTACTTATATGACAAAACATTACGTCAAATGATTGATTGTATGAATATCATATCGATTTTGCATGGTTTGAGAAACGTGTGAGTTTTCGAAGAGCACAGGCAACGTACATACCTGATCCTTGAAAATCTCTCTCCGTTGTAGTAGAAATTGTTTGCTGGTAGCTTAAAGCGACAGAGGTGGCTTCACTTCTACTCCAAACATGTCATTTTCTCGATTAGTGCGATATTAAGAAGTTTTATTACATTTCTTGACTTAATGAATAATTTGAATTCCCTTGACTTTCTTTTTTATTATTAGCGTAATTATTCTTAACTTAATTTGATTCTATTTTATTTGTTCTTTTTTTTTTCCTGCTTCTCTCCTTCACACGGCTAACGATCTTTTAATATGTGTTATAGTAATATAATGGTGTGGCTCATCTTGAGTTTGTTATTAACAGTGTTATCGCCAGTACTATTCGAATTATTATGGAAAGCTTGTTAACCACGTTATTTCTTCACACTGATTAAAATTAGCGATATTATAAATCATCATCATCATCATCATCATCATTATTATTATTATTATTATTATTATTATTATTATAGAATTGAGGCTATCTTTACCATAGTTATTATTAACGATATTGTTATAATTATTGTTTTTCGCTTTAATGAACCCCTGTTAGCCATTAAACTTTGGGTTGCGATACGGTTTAATGCAGAGGTGTTCATTATTCGGTCCGAAATCGGACCGAACCGAAGACCGGTGAAAACCGAACCAGACCGGTCCGGACCGAGTAAATTCAGTCTGGTCCACGGTCCATGAATTTTTCTTATTCGGTCTTCGGTCCGGTCCACCAGTCCATCGGTCCGGACTGAGGACCGAATAAAACAAATTATGGAGTATCAAGTTGGTTACCAAAGTTTTTATCTCAAATAAAGTTTTAATTTTTTTAATATAACTAAATGACCCCAAAATCCTCCTTCTAGATATTCTAACTTAGTTCAAGTTGCTTAATTCATAAAAATTGAAAACTTGAAATCCTTAATCAATTTGATTTGTTCGGTCCGATCCGGTCCGTTCTGAATTTTTTCGGTCCGATGCCGGTCCGGTCCAAGTTTTAATCGGTCCGATCCACGGTCCATGTTCCTCTTCTTATTCGGTCCTCGATCCAAACCGGTCCGGTCCGATCCGGTCCGGGTTTGGACCGATGGCTCCAGGTTCAAGTCGAATTTCAATCATACAATTACTCATTAGCAAAATAAAACAGTATAGACATGTTATGCTAGCAACTCCACTTCACAAAGCTACTTATTCCTTTCTCCCTCCCTTTCTTACTAGACAATTAATTCATGCTATACACATACATATATTTCTTTCTTTTATCAATTATTGCCAAAGGCACACTTAACATCATTAGAGTACTCCTATTATGCCAAAGCTTCACCCATCATCCAACTCCAAATCACTCACTCATGACAATAACTCACACCCTTAATATACAAAATTATAACACCACATTTTCAATATTCTCATTCAAATACTCAATATAATTCGCTTAAAACCACCGGTTAACCACAATCAAACTTGTGGTTTTATTCCAATTTTCACCCAAATCACCAAGCCATGACCATCACATAACCCACACACATTTCCTTATGCATATATACACATATTCCTCCATTTAATAATTAAGTAACCCATTTAAACATTAATAACCCAACAAGATTAACTTAAGCATCATCCAAGTCATAACCCTAATCACCAACTCATCCATCCAGCATGGTTTTCACCTTAGTTTCATTCTAGTATGCACTAAAATCATCTCAACATCATCAAAATAACATAATTAAGCCCAATATTTACACCAAACATCACTCCCCTTTATACCATGTTCATCCCAACCTCATTTCATCCATCCATTTCACAACCAAATTTCAAGAAAATCACCAATTGACATTCACAAAGGCTAAATACATCATTTGATACAAAAATTTTATCATTAACAAGTGAGTTTCAAATTTATGAGGGTTAGAGTTTCACACCTTTCACTCACTTGAACACACCCAAAAAGCTGAAGAAGAAAACGGACGGGACGCCGGCACTGGGCGGCGGATTCCGGTGACAATGGGCGGCGGTGGGGTGGCGTCGGTTGACCGACGAATGCTCCACCAGACCGGACAGGGGCTGCGAAGAACAGAGCAAGAAAGAGGGGGAGGGGTTCTGTCAGGGAGGTTGAGGCAGACGGTTGGGGCTTTGTTTTTTTATTTTTATTTTTGGTTTGTTCTTGTTTTAGTGTGGTTATTATAATTATAATTTATTAATTTTCCTTTTTCTTTCCACCCTTTAATATTTGGACAACTAATGCCCTTCTAGATTTTTCTCAAAATATCCTCACCTTTTCATTTTTTTTTTCATTCATTTCATATTTTTTTTCCATTCCTTATATATACATATATATATATATATACACACACACACACACCTATACAAACAATTGAATTAATAATTTCGGCTAAAATTAATAAATTAAATTTTTACATCTTTTGGATGTAAATTTGGGAGAAGACATTTTCATTTTTAATTATTAACTCTCTCTCTCTCTATATACCAAGCTTGCCCTTTTTATTTTTGTTATATTGTTACTATATCTATTCGTATATTATTATTATTGTTGTTTGTCAAAATTAGCCCTTTAATAACTAGGTGCTCTCTCTCTCTCTCTCTCTCTCTCTCTATATATATTTTATTTTATTTTATTTTTTAATTCACCGAGCATTCAAATATTTATTAGCACTTGAATGAATTATTAGGAGCATAACGGAATCCATTTTAAGGCCACGTCATCGTTTCAACCTGCGATGCACAAATATATATACATATAAATAAAATGCTAAATTGAAATATGGTTCCCAACTTGATTTATTTGTGATTAGGATAATTTATGGTAATTAGTATGAATATCAGGTTGGGGCCATTATATGAGTAATAAAACATCTTCTCTCCAGTGTGGTGTCTTTATAGAACTCACTTGGCCTTTTTAAACACCCTTACGTATATACCCCTAGGTTGACTTTCCTATCGCTTCTTTTTTTAAAAAAAAATTGCTTGCATAATTGACGAACTGTCTTCTGCCTATACTTACATTTTTTTTTTTTTGGTAAGAAAGGTAAGACATACAATCTAGGATGGCATTCTCTTAAGGGCTCATCTTAAATTACCCCCATGAGGACACGACGAAGGTCCCAAGATACCATTGGTAAGCCTTGGATAGTGTCCGATTTCTTCCAGAAGAAATCTCGGCTAATTTTGTCGATTTTCCTACTGGTTGTAGTTGGCAATTGAAAACATTGGATAGTGTGAGCAGGCATGGTTTCTAAATTCGTTTAAATTAGTGCAACTTGACCTACTTTAGAAATGCTAGTGGTTTTCCACGTTTGGAGCCTGGTTGTTGTCTTATTTACCAGTTCAGAAAAAGTTTCTACATTTGGTCGTCTCTTGAAAATTGGGCAACCCAATTATTTATCCAAGTTGTCTTGGTGCTTAATATTAAAGACAAAAGAAACTACATGACAGTCATGAGTACCTGTATTTTTAGAGAAAATAAGAGATGATTTATGAAAGTTAATGAGTTGTCCTGACCGCTGACAGAAGTTGTTAAGAAGACACAAAATTTTTTGGTACGACTCAAGGTTGGTTCGACAAAAAAGAACGTTGTCATCTGCAAATAAAAGATAGGGTAATTTATTCGCTCGGGGTGAAATTTTGAACCCAATTCCACTTTTCTTCTTAGTCAATTCTGCACGTAGCGCTCGTGTAAGCACTTCCTTGCATATAAAAAAAGAGATACGGATATAAAAGATTGCCCTGATGTAGTCCTCTGGTTGGAGTGAAAAACCCCCACACTTCGTCATTCACAATAACCGAGTATAAGACTGTGGTAATACACTGCTGAATCCACATAATCCATCTTTGATCTTTGATGAAATCCTAACATTGTGAGGCTGTCTAATAGGAACTCCCATTCCACCCTACCATAAGCTTTTTCCATATCAAGTTTGAGTGCAACCCAAGATTTCTTCCCTTTTATACAATTAAATTTAGTGATGACCAAGAAAATATTGTCTTAGATTAACCGGTGTGGGATGAAGGCATGTTGAATGGGATCGATGAGTTTTCCAAGTTGTGGCCGCATTCTATTCACCAGAATTTTCACAATGATCTTATATATCGTATTACACAAACTTATGGGTCGAAACTATGTTGTTACTGAGGGACTATTGACTTTCGGAATTAAGGCAATGAGTGTATGGTAATTTGCTTTAAAAGCTTTCCATCCTGGAAAAAGGACGAAATTGCCTTGCAAACTTCATTTTGCACAGGATACCAATAGTCTTTGAAAAGGGCTGCACCAAATCCATCAGATCCATGTGCTTTAAACTTGTCCATTTGAAACACGCCTCCTTAATCTCATGATTTTCGACAGGTTTAACAAGATTCATATTATTGTCACAGAAACCATTTTGGGTAGGTCTACCACTGGTGAAGATGGACCTGGCGATGATCTGAACCATAATTTGAAGTAGTTAACAAATAACCGTTGAATGTCAACAGCATTATCAAGCCAGACACCTGATGAGTCTTTAATTTTAGTAATCGTGGAGCACCACTTCCTGGCTTTCATTTCTTGATGGAGATATCGAGAATTTCTCTCTCCATTAACAAGCCGATCTTTCCTTGCTGGCCTCCCCCAATATTTTTGATTGAATAAGTGCATTTTCTCACGTTGCTTAATGAGTCTATAGTGCCAGTTACTAAGACAAGCATGGTTAGGATGGATCACAAGTTTTTGTTCAACTTGTAGCAACTTGACATCATTTCTTTTTGCTTGAAATTACCAAATGTGCTTTTGCTCCATGTTTTCAAATCAAGTTTTACTTTTTTCAATTTGCGAAAGGCAATACATAGGCATGCCGGGCAAAGAAAGTTTCCAATTATGCTTAACGATGCAATGTGTTTCATGATAATGGGCCCATGAATGTTGATATTTGAAATTTGTACCCTTTCTAGGAGGGTGAGCATATTCAGTGTTAAGAAAGATATAAGAGTGGTCAGAGCACATGAAAGGACTATTAGTCACACAATAATTTGGGAAGAGATGGAGACAATCCTTCCTAAGAATAACTCTGTCTAATTTTTCATAGATGAGACCGCGTAAAAAATTTTTCCATGTGAAAATCCATCCTTGAACATTAGCATCGTGGCCTTTACAAAGTGAGAGGAAGTCGTTAAGTCACTACATCTTAGAGACACACAGCGGTGTACCATCAGTTTTTTCCAGAGGAGTGCAACATGTCCTTAAAATCACCCAAAATGCACCATGGCAATAAAAAAATATTATTAAGGCTTTTGCGGTGGTGCCAAAAATCATGTTTTTCCTGATGTTGGGCCGGTGCGCAAACTACCGTAACAATATATCGTTTATTAGAACTTTTTTCAAGTACCGAGCAATGGATTGCTCGGTGCTCCTTAGCAATAATGTTAAGCACCATATTATCATCTTTCCATAGAACCCATATTCCTCCCACATGATTTTGGGGTAGAATGAAATCGAAATTCGGGAATCCGAGAGTTCGCATTATACGATGTGCATTAAAATTGTTAACCATGGCTTTAGTTAAAAATAAAATATCAGGGTTAATTGTTCTATTAATAAATCCAACCTCATCTTGGAGTTAGGCTTTTTTAGCACATTGAACGTTCCATATAATAATTTTCATTAAACAATAAGGAAGACGGAGCGGAGCTTTGTTAGCAGTTTTACTTAACCGCAAGTGCACGGCGTAGCTGTAGCTAGCAACCGGTAAGTACGGGTCGAATCCACAGGAAACTTGGTTTCAACTACTAGAACTAATTGGACTAACTCAAGCTAGGCAATCAAATCGTGGTTGGAAGCTAAACTACGAGAGATAGTGATAACTCAGGATTTTAATAAACAGCAGAATAAAAAGTACCTAGGTTGGAATTAATAACACGAATACGCAGATGAATTAATTACTAACCCAATCAAGCATTCCCGTGAATGTAATACGAATGGATAGATTGTCAATTTAGCCCATCTTCTCCCTCTCTCAAGGGTCGAAGACTAATCCCAGAACCAAGTCGCCTATTTTCATTGGGACTAAAGGTTGAAGGATTACGAGATCTACAATCTCAAATCCCAATTAAAGCTTGACTATTTTCATGTCAATACCTTAATTGTGTACTAAGTCGCACTAGGTAAAGGTTTCGTCTCTCAACGCTCCCCTAAACCCCAATAAAAATGGACGAATACTCTTTCGAGCATTTCGTCGAGCATGTGGCGTGCAGAGTAGAATTCGCAATTACAAAACAAAGGGGGAGCAAGAATTGGGCTAGTTTACAATTCAATCATACATACTCGGCATTAATCCCAACCTAAGTTGAGGATTTAGCCTACAATCATACTAAACGCAATAATCGCAACATTCAACCAAAGTGTCATGATAATTGAATTCTAAAACAAGAAGACAAGAGAGAGTAGAGATAAGAACGAGAACCTGGAATTAATTGAATGAAAATAATCTTCAATCCAAGAACAATTTTCAAGAACAAGAATTAAACTAAAATTAAACCTAAGAATCGCCTAGAGAGAATACTGAGAGAGAACTAAACGTAAACCAAGCGTAAAACTAAATGGAAAACTGACTGTCCCCCAAAACAGCCCCGAAGGAGAATTTAAGTCGCGTCGCGGAAAGGGGGCGGCACGGTCGTGCCTCGGGGCACGGTGGCACCGTGCCAAAACACTGCCCGAAACACCCCGGGACGGCACAAATGGCACGGGAGTGCCACTTGGCACGGTCGTGCCACTTGGCTGCCTGGCCAAGTGTGCCGGTTCCCGGGGGGTCAGCCGTACTTCGTGGGCCCGGTTCCGTGGGACTTCTGTGCGACGCTTTTCCGCAACTTTTATCGCCTTCTTGGCACTCCTTTCTTCTAAATGTTGTTCATCTTTCCTTTTCTTCAATAAAGTTCCTGAAAATATCGAAAGATGTTATATGCATTAAAGGTATGCAAAAAGAAGCCAATTTGACCCTTCCTTGACACAATTTAACATGAAAACGGAGGAGGAAAAGGGTCAAATAGGGGCTAAAAATGGGACAAAATAGAGGTTCATCAAGCTTCAACGGTATCCCATGGCCAACTCTAATAGAAAGTCGAAAATCCTGGGAGTGCATACGTGGTTTCTGAGACTGGCGGAATAAGGTAATGCAAATGCAGAGGTGCCATAAGCAAAATAAAATGATAACAACAACACTCAGTCCTAAAGAAAATGCGGCGACAATCCAATAAATTGTGTCATCACAGTGCCAGAGAAATTTCGGTACATATAGCTAGAAAAGATGTCTATTACATAAAATGAAACAGGATATGGCGCTCTTGATCCCAGGGATCGGTCGGTAACAGAGCCTTGGGAAAAAGTGAGCCCACTTTGTTCCACTCGCCAACTTATGCAAATCAAATGAAATGTCCAAAATATACAACAATATACGAGAAGTGATACATACACTATGCAATCCTGAGCGAATAATACATAACTCAGGAACATAACAATAAAGGTCTAACAAAGGTAACAAAATAAATTAAGTCTCGGCTGCATGGCTCCCGTTCATCTCTTTCCGATAATGGTGGCTAACAATGAGCCCCGAATGCACCTTGTGAGGTGCTATATGAAAAGAATTAGACCCAAAAGAATGATGTCCAGAACCATCCATGAAATCATAATCCAAGAAAATGCGGTAATCATTGAAAAACCATCCAATTGCACGCTTAAAGATCTTACCATGATAATTACGTACGGAAAAATAGTACCATCCAGTGCCTAAAAAGAATGATCATAGCCAGTGCAAAGTCTCAGGTAGTAGCCAAGACACACTACTATCATCCTCGACTTGATTAATGGATGGGCCTTAGGTGCTACTCTCCGGACACCAAGAAATGCTTATCCTATCAGCCCAAAAATACACCAAACAAAAGACCCCACTGAACCAAAAACGGGACTAGAGATGCTAGATGCAGGGGTACTTAGCTTCCCTTGGCTGCCTCCACCCAAAATGGGATTGGCAAAAAGAAGGAGCTAAAAAGCTGGATGAAAACCGATTCCAAACCATAACTTAATCACATAAAAATTTCATTAAAATCATAAGAACATGGGTACAGTACATATTCAATCTACGTGTGAAGCCTGCATCATACCACAAAATTACAAATACACAAAAGCAGACCATGACAACAAAGTAATAAGTTTCCAAAACCAAGGGCATCCAGCAATAATGTACAACATCCCAGAAAAGCGAAAGAAGCAGATTGATCAACTTCATGACAATTTAGTTAAAAAGGTGAGAGGAGCATTCGTCCCCGTCCTCAATCTTCAGTTTCTTAGAAGATTCAGTTGAGACCATGGGCTCATTGAGATCTTCCAGCTCCAAATACATGTCATTGCCTTCTTTCTCAAAGTCCATTGCATATTCAGAGCATGGAGATCCACTATCACCCTCATGATTGGGAGAGATAACCGTATCAAGTGGAGAGGTTGGGCTCAAAACTTGAGTGCCCTCAAAGGAAGTGCCACTGAATTGAGCAGTAAAGGCGACTGGGGGAAAGATCTCATGTGGAAGGAGAGACAAAGACCTAGCATAAACACCCCCAGCAGGAATGCCTTCGATGATGGGCTCTGCAATGGTAGCGTCTTCATGAATAGTGGCTGCCTTAACCATCACAGCCTTCCCCTTCTCACCAGAAAGGGGGGAGCCTTCAAATCCCCAGAAGAAGACTGAGGAGGCTTCAAGGGAGGTTGGGGTTCAGAGATACGAGTACCACCATAGTGAGGGCAAGTGATAGGAGGAGTAGAGGAGAGTCTTCCTCTTTTCCTGGGGGAGACTCGGATCCAGTTCTCCTTAGCCTCGGGTTCTCCGCTAGTGGAAGCCTCATGAGGAGAGTTATGGTCACCAATTTTTTGCGTTTGAAACTTTTCAACCATGATTTCAATCTTAGGAATGGACGGAAGGACACTTATCAATAGAATCAGTGGGGCTGCCACACAGAGCACACACTTCATGAAGTCCCTCATAAATCAAAGGGATAGTCAAGTCATGGTTGGGAATTGGGATAGTAAGGGGGGCCAGAGAGAGCTTCAGTGACATCAATGTTAATACACACCCTAGCAAACCTCCCTTTCTGCCTAAGAAGAGTATGGTGATCCACTCTTATTACCCCCTCAACTTCCCTAAGGAGGTTCGTAAGAGCTTTTAGAGTCCAAAACACCCAAGGAAGACGGGGAATACACACCCACTGATTTATATAACCAATAGCAACAAAATAGGGATCAAAGTATGGGATCTATGGAGTGAGAACAAAGTTAAGACCTTTGACAAACCAAGGACGATTAATCTATACATAGTTTTTACCCGAAGTGGAGGCAAATTGAAGAAGTACTGACCTATTCCCCAACTCAATGTATTCTACCTGAACCCTAATATTCTTCTAATCCATTTTGGTTTTGGCAATGATAAGAGCAAGAGGTAGAAGTTCTCCCCAAATCTTAGCAAGCAACGAGCAATGAGTTCATCCATACCCCCAAGAACATGACATGAAGGGGTCAGCAGTGGATGGCCCGCCTCGGGCTCAATAGCAGCCTGCTCAGTAGCTGGGTTTTGGTGAGAAGAAGCGAGGTCCTCCATGCCGTACTGAAGAGAATCAGCATAAGTGGGATAAGTTAGGTGATTCTATTGGCCTGGAAGAGGGGGTAACAGGTGGAGTTTCAAGTGATGGGCTTGATGGGGAGTCATGATGTTCGATGTGGACAGGCGTATCATGGCCAATTGGAGAGCCACGAACATGTGAAGGAGGGTTTTGGTCAGCAAACATAGTGGCTTGGAGACAGTAGAAAATAGTGAAAGGGGAGGGGTGACAATACTAACACCCAGAAGGGTATATGTAGGGACAACAACGAACAGAACCCCTCACCAACAACAAATCATGTGGAGCCAGTAATCGGAACCATTAACCAGAAACAGAAACACAAATCCTACACATTAACCAATATTATACGAAACCCGGCCATGAATAAAACCAAAAGGGGGGAATTAACCAACAAAATCAACATTCAGAGAGGTAATCGAAGCTTGGAGCGCAAGGCGAACTCAGATCGTGACAACACATACCTGGCTGGGGCTGAGAAGGAAACAATGGGAAACATCGTACCTTGGCAGAAAAATTCATCATGGAAGAAGTTCTGATACAAGCCATCAGCAGCAGAGCATGGGTCAAGCGTGTGGTGCTTGCAAAATCGTACCCCTCCAAGAGAGGGGTTAAGCGTGAAAGGGTCTGCACAATCCAAAAATGAGGCTCATAGCGCTCATCATGACCAAGCAACCTAGAAAACGTACTCATGGCATGACTTTGGACCAAAGATGTGCAACACAATGACCACAAATGAGTCTCACAAGGCATGAGATCTAAACACGGTAGATCCAGAAGAAAGGAAGAGAGAGAAAGCATCATGAATTTATGGGCACTGGAAGGCCACGATCGGTCATGTAGCCACGCATAGTCCTGAGAAATCGCAGTCTGGACTTCAGATCTATCACAACGAGAGACTAGCAGACGATAGCACGAAAAGTAAGACCAGAGTGGGGATGAAGGTAAGGAGGACGGAGAAGATGATGCTTGAAATAGGTTTATAGATCTAGTAATGGCCTGTGGCTTTTGCATGAGTAGCGGCAGATCTGGAGGTTCCTTCATGGTGGGTTAGGGTTGCAAGATTACTGGGAATTTGAGACTTTCTCTCTCATGCAATTCTCTCTCTAGAGATTTCTGACAATTCTCTGCCTATACTTACATACATTGAGGTAAATGTTAGGGCGATCGAAGCTAAGTCGAACCTAAATTTCTAATAAAGTTGGCAACGAGTATAAAATACTGTATCAATTAAACGAGTTGGTGAGATTAATCATTCTAAACCCAACTTGAATCTACTATTTGATGAGTACTAGATTTTAATTTAAACCAAATTATCAAAACTTTTCTTCACTAACACAAATTTTCTTGTCTTGACTATCTATGTTTGTAAACAGATCAGTAATAGTAGTAACTAGTAAGAAGAGATAAGTGATAATAAAAAGCAATAGTAAGTAGTAAGAAGCAGTAAAATCGATAACGATAAGTGGCATGCTCATGCATGCTGAAACCAAGGGCTGAAAGTTCAAATGCCGTTTGATTTTAGGATAATATGGCTAAATGTCTGATTCCAAACGCCAGAAGATCCTATGCGTAGCATTTGATATGGTTTTCAACCTTTATTTGCGGGCAATGCTCATATTCATGATGCATATATTCAATTTTCAAATTCCAACATAATAAAGTCGAAGATAATATAACTAATTTTTGTAATCTCAGATTCGCAAATAATAATCTTTAGCTTAAAGAGATTTTTCAGACGATCATCGATGATGACCTATGTATACAAAAATTCTTAAACATATACCTGTTCATCTCTTTTTTTCTGGAATTTTGGAATTGAACTATTCTAGGGACTTAAATTGCATATGGCCGACATAATTTGTCACAGTGAGATAAAATCTCAGGAAAGGGGGAAAGAAGGGCTTTATTTTTTTTAAAAAAAAATCTTATCGTCTCCTTTTTTTTTTTTTGGGTCAGATGGTCATATACTTTTTATAGAGAATTGGGGGGGGGGGCAGAGAATTCTCATGCACATCATTTTTAGTAGAGAATTGCATATTACAACATTCCCAACCTACATTTCACATTTTGGAATTCTATTCTGCTACGTTAGCAAAAGTTCTAACTTTTTAGAACTCATATTTATTCACTTCTCCAACCTATGAAAGTCCAACTTAAATCAATTAATACAATATTTGTAATAGACCCACCTCATAATATTTTTTAGAAGGAAAAAAAATAAAAAACAAAAAAATAATCAAAATGACAAAAAAAGAGAAACGGGAGGCAGAACGCCTGCACATTCCTCCACAAGTGAGACTTGCAAAGGAAACAAATCAGTTGAAGGCATGTGGTGTTAGGATCCACCAGCCAGGAGCATATGTTCCTGACTGGAAATGCTCTTATACCGATAAGTCACAGATCCCATTGAAAAAGATCCACTATTGTTGAATTCCCCCCACTCCTTCGTCCAAAACAAACCCTAAAATGGAAATATTCCTTTCTTTGTAAAAATAATCTGAAATTTTCAGAATACTATTATCGTATCATGGTTATAACTTTTTATAGATAAATGTGTGGGACTTGGGCCCATCAACCACAAGAAGGCCCAGGTATTGATATTTAATGAATGGAGAATCTTGTGGATATCATATCTAAGACTTGCATAATGATACATACACTGGGCCTCAATTTGACTGGGGCTGGGCCCATTGTGGCCAATTTTGGGCCTAGTATTAATTAATTAGTATTTATGACAATCCTTTAAGAGCAAGCCACTAGAGAATGAGAATTCATCCCCCCAAAATCTACAGCGTTAATGCATTGTTTATTGATTTGCTGACATAGTCGTGACATGTTCATTTCTTGGTGCGAGTCTTGATATATTCTTTCAATTTATCATCAGCACTTTTTAAAAGCTATAGAAAGTCATTAAAAATGCAACTATTTAAAGTTATTGAATAATACTGAATGGGCTAAATGTTGATGATATATAATCATAAGTTATCACGAGTTACTATAATTTTCTTGTGAATTTTGTTTTCATAAGTTTGTACTACTTTCTGTGAACAAAGATTTGAGCACTGGCAATTATTCTAAATATCTAATTTGGCAATAACAACATAATCCGCTTATAATTATAAGGTATCTATTTGGTTATCATACTTTCAGACAACCAAATATGATAACGAAAATATATTTACAAACTTAATTAATGACTCCGACATTCAATAAATTTTTCTACTCAGCCTATGATATTATAATGCTAATTATATCCAATTAAAGAACACAATACATTTTTCTTTAAAAAAAGGACATTGACTATCCTTCTCCTTGGGCATTGAAGGAGAAAAACATATCATTATCGTCATGATTTGAATTCAAGCCCTCATAATCACTTTGCAGAAACTCCTCTTCTTTTTGGGGGGGGGGGGGGGGTAGATGGCTTAGAGTATTTAAGAACCATCTAAATAGTAAGTGCGCATCTGTCATCAAGTAACTTTGATTTCTATGGTATAGTAATCGACCTTCTAATTATAGCCAACAATCTTCACAGTACTTACTGCCCATAGGTTCTTTTTGTTAAAAAAAAAAAAGAGTTAATTTTCTTCCTATTATATCTCTGGCCAGCCCGACTTGACTTTCTTCTGAATAAGCCTAAGTTGGAGATGGCAAGTTAATCATGTTTAGTTTACAAGCTTCAACCAAAATAAAGCCTAATCTTCAAAGGGCAAATGTGCTTTCACTGTTCAATCATGGGCAACTAGCATTGATTGCCTAATTTAATTATAAGAACAAACAAGTACCTGTTATCTCATGTGTATCAGTCTGCTTGTCACTGTTTGATCAAGAAAACTCACGTAATGGGACATACAATACACATGCTTATGTCTGAAAACTACAATTCAAGGGTCATTAAGTGTCTCAGTGATATAGACAACTAACGACTTCCTACTGCTTGTGAAAATCATCTTTGTTGCTGACGAGAAACAGAAACAACCTTGGTGGTTCTCAGAGCTCGGAAGCGATCAATAATGTAGCTGTTATTTGAGACGCGCTAGCTGAATATATGAAAGTAGTTCGTTCAGGATGTTCAACTTTATACGGCCAATTAGGTAAGCTTTCACATGTTATGATCTATATTTCCGCTTCAAAAATGAGGGCAATGTACTTAAGAAAAAGGGGCTTAAATTATGTGAATAACTGATTATGAATTATGTTTAAAGAGGCAAATATGATGGTAGATTGACCATCTACACGTGGCCGGACTTTGTATCTCATCAATGAAGTGATAGTACGACATTTTTTAATTTTAAGTTGGGGATTCTATTTTGCATGATGAGATGGTTGGTTGTGCTCTTGTGAGATACGACAATTAATATTATCTCCTTCTTACCTCTTTTTTAAATAGAAAATTCAGGAAAAGTAAGTAGGTGCTCTTGTGAGATACGACAATTAATATTATCTCCTTCTTACCTCTTTTTTAAATAGAAAATTCAGGAAAAGTAAGTAGGTTTGAAATGATCCATGTTAGAAAATCAAGGCAACATTTCTTACTTACTAATAGTGATCTCCCAAATGGAAAAGAAGGCGGCCCAACGTGAGGCGATGTTATGTCCGTTTTAGGAACCACGCCTAACTTGTGATTCGAAGGCCATCGAGGAAATGATGCAATTTGAATCAATTGATGTAAGATCACACTCTCAGTCGCGGGATTAGAAAGAGAATCTGCTCAAGGAGAAACAATGGCTAATTGTGGGAGCTGTCATAATCAATATAGGGTAATTCAAGTGGTTTAATACTTGTTCCCTTTAAGTAAGATTTCGGGTCCGAGTTCTGTAAATAGAAAAAATATATGATGGAAGAGCTCTACCCTCTAATGAGCCAGCACAACAGTACTCAATGGTAACTCGACTCTCATAAAACAGATGTTCAAAGACCCAAAAAAGGGGGAAAAAATATGGGAACTGCCATTTATCCATAACTTGCTCAAATTTAAAGATTTCAGCAACTAAACTAATCGACACCGGCTGAAATTATCAGGAAGTGACTTGGAATGTCAATTCTTTCAACTTTGATATGGTTGGATGAGATACAACAGCAATAATAGATGCAGTTTGGAAAGAAATTGAAGGAAAGGATGGAATGCGAATCCCTCTGCATAATAACTCATTAATAAGATGTAAGAAGGAGAAACAAGTCTTGTCTCAAATACCATTAAACTAAATAAGGACAGACATTAAGCAAGACGCTTGACGAACAATCATGCTTTCGAAAGCACATAGGTCATGAATGGCAGATCAGAACTGCAACAATGACTCGGTACACAACCACTAAACTCATAGCTAATTAGTGCTAAATTAACCCTAAAACACATTGATTTCAGCTTGGAGAGCCTGGCACAGTGGAAGCATGTCAGGTCTTGGCTGCTGATTGTCACCTTGCCAAGCCCACACGATGTCCTTTAGCGCGGGCTGAATCTCCTGCTTTAAGACCTTCTGGTATTCCAATGTATCACCATTGGACTTCTTCATCTCCACCAGGTGAAAAGATGGGGTGAACTCGAATATCTCCACATCGATCGATACTTCTCCCTTCCCACCACGTGTTTCCATACCTGCTAGCTTCAAGTACCCTCCCTCTTTCTTTGCTACTTTCAGCTTCAAGTCGGTAGCAACTTCTTCTAGTTTAGACACGATAGTTGAGGCAGGTTGTAGGGATGTGAAACGGACATCATCCCTTCTGTGATCCTCTACGAATAGACCAGACAAGTCAAACCCAGATGAAAGTGAGATGATATCGAAAGCATTCAGATTGGTTGGTTTCCTCTCAAGCACCTTGGTCTCCAATTGGACAGCTTCTTTGCTCGTCACCTTTGCTTTCATGGGTCTGGTCCCTAACCCTTTCTTAAACCAGGGATTCTCCAATATTTTGGTAATGGGTATCCTGTCATTCGGGTTTGGTTCCAGGATTTTGGTCAACAGTTTCCTAACTTCAGGGGGAAACCAATTCGGGCATCTGTAATCTGCGCGCGTTATCTTCTTATACATCTCCATCAAGTTTGAGCTTTGGAAAGGGAGGTGACCTGCTAACAGAACAAACAAGATAACCCCACAAGACCATATGTCAGCCTTGGCCCCGTCATAGCCTTTCCTGTTGATCACTTCGGGAGCCACATAGGCAGGTGTCCCACAGATGGTGTGAAGCAAACCATCTTGATGGGTTGATTCAGAAAGCGCACTGAGCCCAAAATCCGAGACTTTCAAGCTCCCATCCTCATCTATCAACAAGTTTTCTAGCTTTAAATCCCGGTGATAAACACCCCTTCGGTGGCAGCAATCCAAGGCACTGATCAATTGCTGGAAGATCCACCTCGCAATATCCTCCTTAAGCCTGCCTTTCGCCACCTTGTTGAAGAGCTCACCCCCTTTCGCGTATTCAAGGACAATGTAGATCTTGCTCTTCGTAGCCATTACCTCGTAAAGCTGCAAGACATTTGGGTGGCTAACCAACTTCATCACAGATATTTCCCGCTTGATCTGCTCATTTAACCCGGCCTTCAAAGTTTTCTCCTTGTCGATGACCTTAATGGCAACAGTGTGGCCATTCTTGATGTCCTTAGCTTGGTAAACTTTGGCAAAGTTGCCCTGGCCCAATAACTTTCCCACTTCGTACCTCTCCATCAATAAACTTCCCTTCTTCTCCATCGTTGGGTTATGAATACCACAAACAAAGATTAAAAAGTCGTGTTCTTACGATGGGTAGACACTTTAGTAATCTAAGAATTCAACCGTCATCCACAGGCTCATGCTTTAGCATGGCAAAGATTAGATTGCAAGTGGCTCTGACCACTGGGGCAGATAATCTGAATCTGCTGCAAGGGGCATATCCAACCTCGTCAAGGATCAACAAGGGACGTCTCGTGGGAGTGGAAGAAAGACAATGTTCACAAGATGAATTTTCAACAGGCAAACACATCTTTCTGCATTCCCTGGAATCTGGGTTTTCACAATTTTACGAGAGATTATTCTAAATGTCCAGTTGAATCAAACACAGGCTTTCCGCTTTCCTGTATAAAATGAAAAATACCGTGTATGAGATACATACCCGAGATGAATACGTGTAAATTTCCAAAGGAAAGTACATGGAACCAAATGATGCAATCAATCATAAATCCACAGTTAACAAAGCAAAAATTAAACATGCAACCAGTATCTCATTAAAGGTAGACAAACAGTAATATGCCATATTGCCATCACATTATAATGATTCAGTAACAAGTACATCAGCCTTTTATCTAACTTAATACATACCAAATTAAACATGACCCAAGTATCCAAAATGAAAAAGCTGGTCGGTAATGAAGATTCACCACAAAAGTATTAGATCGCTTAAACTAGTCACTTTTCTGAGACGCAGAACGAACAAGACAAAAATTATGACACAAAAAATTATCTGACTTCAGTAACTTTTGTTCAAATTTGAGCGTCATCTGGGCATATGCACCTCAAATTTCGCCATTAAAACCATCAACTGAAGTTAGAAACTAATCACAAGATATATTTGGTTAACCTAGACACTGTTCTCTACTAGTTACAAAGAGAGGCAACACACAAAAAGTGCTAATTCGCATCACAAGCGAATAAATACAAAGAACAAATATCTTATACACTCTCCCAGTTTTTTAAATTTCCAATATTTCCTTTCAATGAAAATAAAAATCAAAACTTCGTGTACTGAAAACCTAAAACAATCAAAAGAAAAAGCATCAAAAGAATCTGAAAGAAATGCAACATACCCAGAAAATACAACAAAGAAACACAACAAACCCAGAAGGAAAAAAAAAAAAAAAAAAAACAGGAGAATGTGCACAATTTCACAGAAACAAGAATACCCAGAAGAGAAGATAACAACGAAAGAATGCCCACAATCTCAAAGAAACACAACATACCCAGAAGAGAGAAACGCAAGAACGTAGAGGATCTCAAAGAAATTAAAAACAACAAACCCAGAAAACACAACCGATGGAATCACGATCAAAACATGAGAGGAGAGTGAAATAATTACCTCAGAAAAAGAGAAAGAAAACCCTGAAGGCGATAGATGCGAGAAATTGAGAGAGAGAATGAATTTGAGGACCTGAGAGAAAAGGAGATGGAACTGAGGGGGTAAGGCGGTGTTTATATCGCAGGGTGTAGAAACTAGAAACAAGCGTTGTGGCAGAGGGTCCCTAGTTGATTAGAAAGAGAAAATAGAGAGAGAAAGACCAAATGGACCGCTGAGAAGCCCTGCAAAGACGAAGAAGGTGGTGATCTTGAATGTTGATTGATAGAATATCATCAAGAAGATGATGGATTGGACCGCCTAATGCGACAAATATCAAAGAGAGCATTGGCTATGGTTATTGTGTGGGGGGTGGCTCTTTTTTACTCTCCACCCTTGAAAATTCAATTACTTTTATTTCTTACCAAAAATAAATAAGAAAAAGTTTGATACCATCTGGGGGTCTCAATCATTTGTCATTAGTATCAATGATGTTGATTAGGGGTCTTTCCCTTCAATTTCAAGATTACCCATCAATTTTTACTTTATTGATTGTTATCACTATTATTATTTTTATTGATTGAGCCTCTATCATTGACAATGCTACTTTCTTGAAAGGGTTGGTCCTTTACATTTTGCATTTAGGAATCTCGTTTAGGGTATCTAGGTAGGTTAATCAAATCAAATTAAACGGTATAAAATATGTGTTATGTGAATGGATTAGAGATGAACTATTCTTTTAGATCTTTTTAAAATATTTTGACTGTTCAATAATGGACAGTTAAACAAGTCAACTATATGAGTCAATATATGAGTGCATTCTTTTTTTGAATATGTAAATTTGTGAAAATGAGACATGCAGGGTTGTTGAAGACCAATATAATTTTTAAATGTTTACCTATTAATTTAACTAATAGGATTAATGAACATTGCAGTATGAAAGTTACAGCAGAGTGTACTATTTTTATAAATCAAGATCACATTTGTTATTTCTAACATAAATATTTTTCTTGCACTTCTTACTTTTATAGAAGCTGAAAAAAATCAGAGAAAAAACTATTACATATACATGAATATTTTTTTCCCCACTTAGATTGAAATGATACCAACCGATCAGTATGCATGCTACAATATAGGATGACATTAAACATTAGTTATAACTACTGTAAACGAAGGTCTCATTTGTAGAACATAAAACATTAGAAAAGAATGCTATGCATGTTATTATAAGGGCCCTTCGTTCATTAAAATTATTTGAGGTCTGTTAAATTGAACTAAAAAATAGAAGCGTAAAAAGTAAGAAAGTAATATTAAACTTGATATTCTTCTCATTTCCTTTGTCCATTTTGATGAGAGATAATTGATTTCAAACCTCACCAAATAAGGGCCATTATTATTACATCTCCTAATTTCCGAGCAACATGATTTGGTAGTTCTAGATACCAAAGGTTACACTTTAATTACTTTTAATCAATCCGTAAAAATGAGATTGATCATATGTAAAGATATGATATCCTATTCCTTTATCCCCAATAATCCCCTCTCTTTCCCCTCTCTTTTTGCTCAGAACAGCGTGGAATATGGAGGCAAAGGAATCAAATCAGCATGAAACAGTAACAGCCAGTCCAAAACAAAACAAAACAAAACAGAAATCATTGGGTTATTATTAAAAAAATATACATCATGAATGATCTGTATCTGGCTTCTTGGGAGAGGGACTGATGTTTTTCTGTTGATTATTTACACAAAATAGAAAGTTAATGAAATTCAAAGGACAGAATAATAAATATGCACTCAGGATTTTTATGGGATCCTTTTTTCCCCAGGGAATGGGGGTGGGTTGAAGCATGTGCGTGTGCAGTAAGCCTACCCGTCACACAATTTGGCCTTCATCTGTTTTCTGTTGTTGCTGGTGTCTTAGGTCATAACTCATGACGCTAACTTTTGCACTGAAAATGAAGTAACTGAAAGCTGCACTTATTGCAATTTGTACCTTTCCCAGAAAACTATAAGCGACACTGCCTAGAGGTTGTCAATCAGCGGGCCAGGGCTCTGCCATCCTGAATTATTCGGTTTAGCCTCGTAACTGATTAATTTTAGGTCGAATCATATTTGAACGTCCAAAGGGTTACTTAAGTTTGCGTCCAAGTCATATTATTTTTAGTTTGAGTTAAATTTGAGGCGGTTGATGTGTTGTGTACTACACTTGTTCTGTAAATAAAAATACCTTCATGAGAAAATCTTAGATTAAGCTTAAATAGAGCTGAATTAACTTCAGTTTCACATCCAATTAGAGCTATCTCTTTAATTTGAAAAATCATTCTACATGAGAATGGATACGAGTTATCCCATTAAGTTTTGAGCCTCAATTAGAGTACTTAGAAACAATGATGGAGCCATGTAAAGCCTATCGGGTTCCCTAAAACCCATAAGGGAAAAAGATTGTTATATATTTGCATAAAAGTTCTTCAATTTTGTAATATGGACATCCATAACAATCAATCGGTATTATAATTATCTAGAAAAGCTCAAAATCGAATATCAGCGTTCAAAATTTCTAGATCCATTACTTGTTAGAAACCAGTCATCTTATTTTTATTCACTATTTGATCTTTTTTTAAAAAAGAATTCTGCCCGTTATTTTTCGAAGGAAAATAAAGAAAATCATGCACTCTCCCTCGGTAAGGCGTAAGCACACAGGAAAAGAGAAGAGAGAGAGCAAGAGAGCGGAAGGGGTTAACGAGCACACAGAAAAGGAGAAAACACTTATGCAGAGAAAAATACAAGGTTGATGACGAAAGCTCAAGAGAGCATAAAATGATTGCTGAATAAATTAAAGGAATTCGGCCCACCAACTAATCAATTGAGCAAAGAAACCCAAAAAAAAAAAAACAAATATATGTGTATATAAAAATTAATTTGGGTTTACTGGTTACATATATTACATAGAATCTTCAATAGAAAAGCTTTTTTTTTTTTTTTTTTGGCCGTTCTTTTTTTGGTGCTGAGAGGCAGCGTTCGTCGCTATCCGGGGATAGGTACACCTAGTGAAGTAAGTGGAGGGGGGAGCCCATTACTAGGCCTGCTTTATTTAACTTTTAAAAGATTAAAATATCAGCATTATAAATGATTATTATTAATAAATCGTCAATATCATTAATCATTATAATCACCATTATTAATTCGATTCCAAATCGACATGCATTGACATACAATAAGACTAGTTAGCATTTTAATGTAAGGTATGTTTGTCACATAATACATCATCCGTATCACCTATGCCTCCATTATTGGAGCCTACCAACGCCTAATTGCAAAGTTCGTCGTATATTTTTCCAAAAAGCTATGAAAATACCTGTCATATGTTTGTTAGGAATATGAAATATTAGGATCTTTGGTATATTAGTTTTAGGAGATCTTGTAATATTGTATATCTAACTCCTTTCCTAAGTTAACTAGGGATAGGGTTTAAGTTTCACCATATGACCTTGTAATTGATGCAAACTAAAGGTAAGAGAGAATGCAAACAAAAAACCACGGCAAGCACAAACAGCCACGGCACGTTCTTGATACAATGTTTGTTTAACTTTGTCTGATTTCTACATGGTATCAGAGCCATGACAGGAGGAAAGAAATTTGTGATTAAAAATCAATCATCATATTATTTACGTCCATCTGAAGGGTCAGGAGTTGCTATCATTTCGATCATATTCAACGGAAAGAATTATAATTTATGGAGAAAGGCAACAAGAAATGCGTTGAAGTCCAAAAACAAACTGGGGTTTATAGATGAAACCCTAACCAAACCAACATTACGAGGAGGCCAAGATCAAAGTGAAATAGTTGCCTCCGAGATAGTCAACTCCATGATCTGTTCATGGATCGTGAACATGATTGACCCCAAACTCCACGTTGGCGTAGCTTACGTCGAAACGACCCAAGCTATGTGGGAGAATTTGAGCAAATGATATGTCGTTGCCAATACCCCAAAAATTCATCAACTAAAAACCAATCTTGCATCTTGTAAGTAAGGGGGTTTGAAAGTTGTTGAATTTTATTCAAAATTAATGGAGATGTGGAGTGAGCTAGAGAGTTACGCAAAATTCCACATTGTACATGCGCTAAATGTGAATGTGGAATTGGAGATAAAATTGTGAAGATGATTGAAGAGGAGAAGAGTCATCAATTCTTGATGGGATTGAGTGATGAATCATTCTCGGGTGTACGTAGTCAAGTTCTAGCACATGACCCTTTACCTTCGCTTGATACTATTTTTAATATAATCTAGGAAGAAGAAAATCACAAGCGTATCATGATGAATAGGGATCATCGTGGGGAGAACCAAGTTGTTTTCTCTATGTGGGAGCACTCGGGTATGACGGAAAAATCCACTTGTAAGCATTACGGAAAGTATGGTCACGAGGAGGCAAAGACCAGCCGAGGAAGCCGAAGCAGACGGCCCGATTGAGGAGGGACAACGACTGCAGGCAAAGGACATGGGTCCGGGCGAGAATCAGCCCACGCCACAATGACCCAGGCCGAGGCAGTACCGGCTAGCAGTAGCAGCAGTTCTGCGGTAGAGCAAGGCTAGGTCAGCATCCCGGGATTGACTACCGAACAAGTGCAACGTCTTCTATGCCTTATAGATGTGCCTAGCAATGGTAATGATCGACTCTCAGGTGAGTCTTTGTGGATGCTTAACAGCGCAACATCTTGTCACATGACAGGAAATTCCAAAGTATTGCAAGAACCCGAGAAAACTCTTCCCGTAGACATTGGTTTACCTAATGGAACCGATACGATTGCAACTCATCAAGGAACCATGACTTTGGAGGGAAAATTAAAATTGAATAATTTTCTTTATGTCCCCTCCTTATGATGCAATTTAATTTCGGTCGCTAAGTTGTGCAAAGATTTGAGATGTTTAATAACTTTTTCTCATGGTGAATGTGTGTTATGGGATCGTACTTCGAGGATTCTGATTGGTGTAGGTGAGCAACAAGGAGGATTTTACTACTATAAAGATGGGTCATTGATAAGAAATCAAGTAAACGCTATCAATGAAGTCCACTTGTGGCATAAACGTTTAGAGCATCCATCAAGTAAAGTGTTATCGCTCCTTCCGAGTAGTTTAGGAATAAATTTTGGTAAAAATAAGCAAGATGTGAGTGAAATTTGTTTTCATGCAAAGCAAACTCGAGGAAAATTTTTTGTGAGTCATAATAAGGCTGAAAGTGTATTTGACCTGATTCATTGTGACATATAGGGTCCATATAGAGTTCCTTCTCATGGTGGTGCACATTATTACAATTGTTGATCACGTTAGTCATGCTACTTGGGTTTACCTAATCTGTGCAAGGGGGGAGACGAACCAACTACTGAAAGGTTTTGTTTTCATGACCAGAACCCAATTTGGGAAGTGTGTTAAGGTCGTCAGAAGTGATAATGGATCCGAGTTTACCTCCACTCCAATGCAGAAGTTTTATCAAGAGCATGAGATCTTGTATCAAAGTAGTTGTGTCGATACCTCGAAGCAACATGGAAGGGTAGAACGAAGACATAGACATGTTTTAAATGTAGTCCGAGCTCTTTTATTTCAAGCCAATTTATCCATCCAATTTTGGGGTGCATGTGTTGCTGCAGCTCACTTGATAAACAAAACAGCTAGTAAGTTGTTATCAAGAAAGAGTCCTCATGAGGTTATTATAATCAAACGCCTTCATATGATCACATCTGAGTCTTCGGAACGTTATGCTTTGTACAAAATATATTGAGGACGAAAGATAAGTTTGCATACCGAAGTAGGAAGTGTTTATTTATAGGATATCCCTTTGGACAAAAGGGGTGGAAACTCTATGATTTGAAAACACATAAATATTTTGTAAGTGGGGATGTCATGTTCCATGAATATATTTTCCCTTTTGCAGCCATGAGAAAAGAAAATCATGAAGATGCACACAAAAACATTGGTAGCCTTGGGGTATTGGATGATGGTGATTTTGCTGAGCTAGCCACAATCAATGAAGCAGGAAGCATGCAGGCCCAGGG
This sequence comes from Carnegiea gigantea, assembly GCA_029747015.1. NCBI lineage: Eukaryota > Viridiplantae > Streptophyta > Magnoliopsida > Caryophyllales > Cactaceae > Carnegiea > Carnegiea gigantea. The sequence continues at coordinate 653,091 of JAKOGI010000137.1, read as the reverse complement.
AGAGCCCCATGTATAGTAGGCCTAGACCGAGATTCATGGAAAGTAGGCCCAGACCGAGAGCAACATGCAGTACACTTATGGGCCTGGCCGTGCTAATGCACAGCCCGAGACTTTATTGGGCAAAATTGCACCTGGGGTGTGCTTGCCAAGTCCAACAACTCAGGGCCCATTGGCATACGCCTAGGCTACTAGTGGGCAGTCCTAGTTCGGTGCAGACCTGGTCTGAGCAGCGCAGGCCCAGGATGAAGCTGGGGATGGAGCAAGCCCATTGCATGTCTAGACCAATCCACACCAGCAAACGTCCAACCCGATTAAATGACGATTTATGTTATAGCGCTCGATCCAATGACTCGATCAATTACTTCTCCATTACCACTTCGACTCAAAGGAGATCCTTAGGTATGCGTTACCCTATGACTAACTACATATCATGTACAAATTTACTACACCTCATAAAAATTTCTTAGCTGCTTTGACAAAGGTAGTGGAGCCAAAATATTTTCAGAAGGCCGTTAAAGACCCACTTTGGAGGAAACTATGGCTAAACAAATTACAGCTTTGGAGGACAATACCACATGGATTGTTGAGGAT